>JAVDPK010002004.1:48121-61242 GCA_034780415.1 Cichlasoma orientale
AAATGCAATTTCAGTAAAGAGCAAAAATCATATTTCTCTTTTTTTTTGTTGAAAGTGTGACATCGTCATTGTCAGTGATATTATCTTTATTTTATGTACTTATTTTAAGTTCTGGCAGTCACAATTTTTTTCTAAACCACAATTCATGAAACCACTAAAAACGACACGATTCCAGTGTTTGTGATGCCGTACGCACCGAAAGACCCGATTTACTGTTGGATGAAAGATAAATGTAAGTTCATCATGAGCTTAAATTTATACCAAACCAAAAGATGAGGGCATGACAACAAATCTTAATCTCATGCAACGGCTTGAAAAAATCTCTATAAAACAAGTCAAACATTCCTAATTGCCTATAAGCTTCTCTGCATTAACTGCTCTTCTACTGTTTGTACCAAAACCAACACAGAACAAAAGTCTAACCGCCTCAGAAAAATGTCCTTAATAGTAAAATCACCTCAGTTAGATTCAGCTGTTAAAATGACGATTCCTACATTAGAACAAATCATAAAATTGGCATGAGCAAGAAGATGATAAAAAAAAATCAATTATTACATACTCCGAGGATTTTCAGTGGAAACATGCCATTGTGTCTCTTGTGTCACAGATCCAATCACACAAACTGACTGTAACCTCACAGCAATACAGAAACAAAAACCAAAGGTGACGGTTGGCCTAATCCAGCTTGTCAACTGCAGTGATTTCTCTGCTCCACCCTGGGATGGACTAAGGATGGAGGTGTTGCTGGTTTGACTGGTCTGAGGATCAGTTAACAAAAGGCACGCATGTAAAGGCGTTGTTTTTGCAGCAGTTTCAATCACTCTCTGACCGCGCAATCTGCACACATTAACGCGTCGCAGCATGTAGTGATATAAACTATTAGAGAAAGTTTAGATTACAGATTGACAGATGCAGCTGATCGACTGCAAAAACTCGAATAACTTGACAGGATTTTATCCGGTAAAGATATGGCAACAGTCAAGATCAAGTAGAGGTGCCGATTTTTAGTGATTCTTAACATAAAAACAAAAGACACCCTGTGGAAGAGAGCCAGAGATTAATGATACCTAATGATCACATGCAAAGGTGCTGCTAATCAAATGCACCTGATTAACTGATCATCAGCAAGTGCGAGCACCTCTACAAAAGCAGACTTTTTGGCGGTTTGCTGGTCTGGAGCATTCACCACAGTTTTGTCAGGAGTGAACTTCACAGCAAATTCACTTGAACATTATCCTTTGGACAGATGAGGCCAAAGTGGAGATGTTTGGCATGTAAATGCAGCGTATTAGCACAAACACCTCATGGCAACTTTCAAGCACGGTGGTGGAGGGGAGATGATTTGGGCCTCTTTTGCAGTCACAGGATCTGGGCACCTTGCAGTCATCGAGCTGAACATGAACTTCTCTGTATAGCAAAGTATTCTAGAGCCAAATGTGAGGTCATCTGTTCGACAACTGAAACTTGACTGAAACTGGGTCAACGATGTTAACGAGCCCAAGCGCAGCAGCAAATCTACAACAGAATGGCTGAAAAAGAGAAGAATCAACGTGTTGAAATGGCCCAGTCAAAGTCCAGACCTCAACCTGACTGAAATGCTGTGGTGGAGAGCTGTGCATAAAGGAATGCCTGCAAGTGTCACTGAACTTACAATGTTGCAAAGAAGAGTGGGCCAAAATTCCCCCACGACAGCGTGAGAGGCTGATAAAGTCACACAGAAGAGCAGCCTGCTGAATCACAGCCCTGCATGGACTCCTGTGAAACGCTTTTCACGTCACTGTAGGTATACAGCCATAAAACATGCAACTGTTTCAAACTCAGAAGAGGCGAGTACCTAAAGCAAACAAATAAAATGAAGTAGATCACAACATCTGTTTGAATTATCATATACACAGCTACTAGCCCGTGGCCAGATTTTAACCAGGATCTGGTTGTTGCAGCAGAAGTTTTAAAATCCTCAATATGGACTTAAGCGGCTGGCAGACAGTTCAAGAAACTTTTTGCCTTTAACTGAGAATCCAGTTTGTAAAGAGAGAAGTCTTACAGAGCCTAACGCTAACTCTCTACTTTAATGGCAGCATGGTGAAGTCCAGTTATAAAACCATTAGGTGTTGGTGGAACTAGATGATGGAAACATTTCTGTGTAAGTGTCAGACTGCAGCAATTATTAATGAAAACAAGAACATAATATTCCTAAATATCACATGAACATGAAATTTGTCTGGGACTGTCATCACTATCATTTATTGCTGTTTGTTACCTCTCCTTGGGCTAAATTTCTTGGCCCTTGTTCAACTGAAACCTCCTTCTCCTGCTCTCTATCCAGGCATGACATAACCTTTTTTTTTATTTGGTTGTCTTGTCACTTGCTGCCAATCTCAACACCCCACAACCACCACCACCTTTTTGGGGGTAGTTTATGGTTTACTTTTTGCTAACACGGGGATCCTCAGTGGCTTGCTCGTGAACTGGAATACAGAAAAAAAAAAAAACCTTCTCACCTCCCCCTGTGAAGTCACTTTGTGTAGATACAGTTTAAACGGGGGATCGGGGAAAGAACAGATAGGTTTCAGTGCATGAGCTGGCTTACAGTATGAAGGTAGCAGTAAACGCCAAGCAGCAACGGTTGGCTTGAAGACAACAGAAACTCATGCAGGTACATACATGCCCCACCGAGATCCCGCTCACCGCGTCAACGCAGAGGAGTCAAATATGAGACTGTATGTGCACGCATGTGTGAATGTGTTGTTAAAAATGGATTATCCCTGACTGAAAGATCTCCTAATATCACTTGCTCTGCACAGCTCTGCTCCCATCTTCTTGTTCATCCATCACGGCATGAACAGATGCACCAGAAGAGCTTTTATTTTCACTTCTTGTGTGTAACATCAGTCCCCCAGGGTCGTAAGCCCTTCTCTCAGGCTTATTGTTTTATGTCAAAAAAACAAAACAGGGAAAACATGACTTTACATTCCTATTAGGAAAAACTTAAGAAAACAAAACCTGTATATTCTATTATACATTCGATCAAAGGACTGTTTACATTGCAGCATAAATAAGAATTGCAATGAAATCAGAATTGCAGTTTGCGTCTTCTGTCAGTGAAACAGAAAGCAGGTCTGATGACACTTTGACCCGAGTTGCAACATCTCAACCAACAGAACTATATCTCGCCCTGCCAGCGAACTTTAAACAATACTAATAATATATGATTTTAGCCATTTATGTAGGAAGGGCTTCACTGTGTCATGCTGACAGTTGTGAAAGTGAAAAAAAAAAGAGAGAAAAAACAATAACAGGTCAGGAGTCCATCTGCGTCAGAGTTGTCACACATTGGCCCGCATGCCAGAACTGGTCCATCAGAGGGTCCAATCCAGCCCACTGGATGGCTTCCCAAAGCCTAAAAATAGCAGCAAAGTCACTGATTTATATGGCCTTTAAAAAATGAACTGCTATTTCTGATGTGATGATGATGATGCTCACATTACTCCATATGAGTGTAAATAAAAGGAAAGTTTAAAGTTTGGTTTATTTTGATGAGATGTTTGTATCACAGAGAGGGAAACTACTATTGTTTATTTCCAAAATGCTGTGAAGCAATAATGCAAGAGACTGCTCTCCTTTAAAAAAATATGACCTCATATAGGATGGTTGTGCAAGCAGGTTTATACCACCAGTACCTAGGCTTTAAGCGACCTGCCATTATATCACATTGCGGATGTGTCCTGCCACCTACAGGGGTGCAAATTTTGAAAGTGTTTTTATGGGTCGTATTGGACAGTAGGAAATTTTTGTTTAGACTGGAATAGTTAATGTATTTTTTTTTTATGCAGTGGTTTTCTGGCACTGGCTTGTACAGCGATGTTAAAAGGAAAGTACATTCTCTTTAAATTCTAAGGTTTTACGTATCAGGACATTATAAAAATCATCTTAACAGGTTACGACCTCGAAAACTGTTAAAGTCAAAATGCAACATTAAAGCCAACATGCAGAAACAGCGTGTTTTTCACTAAGTAACCCTCACTGCTTCTATAAACATTAAGATGGTAAGTAGCAGCCAGGTCCTGCTAATCAAATGCATTTTTTAAACTAATCATCAGCAAGGCTGATTGGCGCTCAGGTGTGTGCCAACACAGTGGTAAGGAGGAACGACATCAGCAATGATCTTAGAGATGCAACTGTTGCCGCCTCTCAATCCGGAAAGGGTTATAAGGCCATTTCCAAACAATCGGAAGTTCGTCTGTTACCGCGCTCTCAGTGCGTTGGACCATTCATCATCTTGTTATTGTTCTCTTGTCACCTGCATTATTAACCTGCTCTCTCAGTTTTCTGATTCATCCTTAGTGCTGATTGGTTGCAAAAAAGCTCACGACGCACACAAAAACCCAGGGAAGGCGGAGCATGGAGGCTGGCGACTGGCGACTTGGTCCCTTTCTCCTCCTCCTTCATCTCCACGAGCACCCGCATTATCTTTCTGTTGCTTGTTTTGTTTATTAATTATAAGTTGAGTTGAGAGTTGGTGGCGGTTCTGTTTTTGGTTTTGTTTGTAATACTTTATACTAGTACCCATTATGGGATTGGTTCATGGTGTCCTTCCTCTTTTGTTTGTTTTAGCTGTGTTTCTCTTGGTTTGTTGGAAGTAATCATATTTTCATTATTAAAAATTTATTGAATGGGTGCCAGGGTGGCTCAGTGGGTGAGCAGGCCACCATGCATGCCACATGGCTGTGGTGCAGGTGGCCCGGGTTTGCGTTTGACCCGTGGCCCTTTGCTGTGTGTCTTCCCTTATCTCCTTCACTTCAATGTACACTAGACAAAAAGGCCAAGAAGTATATTTTTATAAAAATATTGAACGGCAGCAGCATTGTGGCATCTTATATGTTAGTATTTGAGCCATGAATACAGGGACCTTAACACCATCATTCTACAGTGAGAAAGATCACTCACAAGTGAAAAACATTCAAAGCAGGTGCCAGCCTTTGTTTGGCCATAATGCACAGTGCCACGTTTGCTGAACACTAAATGAAGCATATTAGCGCAAACACCTCGTAGCAACTGCCAAGCACGGTGGTGGAAGGGTCTTGATTTGGGCTTGTTTTGCAGCCATTTGGCACCTTGCAGTCATTGAGCTGAACACAAACTCCTGTGTATACCAAAGTATTATAGAGCCGAATGTGAGGACATCTGCTCGACAGCTGAAACTTAGCTGAAACTGGGTCATGCAACAGGACAATGATCCCAAGCACAGCAGCAAATCTACAGCAGAATGCCTGAAAAAAAAAGAGAAGAATCAAGGCGCTGCAATAGCCCAAAGTCCAGACCTCAACCTGATTGAAATGCTGTGGCGGGACCTTAAGAGAGCTGTGCCCAAACGAATGCCCACAAACCTCACTGAACTGAAGCAACATTGTAAAGAAGAGCGGGCCAAAACTCCTCCATGACAGCGTGAGAGACTGATAAAGTCACAGTTATTGCTGCTAAAGGTGGTTCGAAGGTTGAATCATGGGATATGTTTAGTTTTTCACACACTGCTTCTGCGTTTTGGCGTAGTTTAAGTTAAATAAAGACCGAAATGCTGTGATAGATCATGTGTTGCTGTTCATCTCGGGCTGTATTTACCTTATTTTAAGACCTGCTAAGGACCAATTATTTTTTAATTATGTCTGTGACAGAGGGTGTGATTTTGTTTTACCACACCTGCAGATCCACTGTGTCATCTGTAAATCTGATGGTGCACGCAGTGAGAACGGGCTGACTGAATGTTGGAAAACAGAGCATACTGTTGAAGTTGCACCTTTTTTCCCCTGAAAACATGTCAAGCTGTCCATTATGTTTGTAAATGGACGCTTCATTAAATGTGAACACTTTAATTTCTTGTACTGTAGTTTGTTTGTTTTTTGTTCTTGTTCTTTTTTTTTGTTGTTTTAATGTCTTATGCAATTATTTTCCTAGCACTAACTGAATTCTGTGTAGTCCATGAGCTAAAATTAGCTCGACAGGTCTTGACTTTTAGGTCATGAGCTTTACTACTTTAAGAAAACATAACGCTACATCTAAATTACTGTAAGTGTGAGCCTGTTGCATTTTCCAGAAAACATTTTAGTTGTTGCTTCAGTTTCCTGCTTCCGCTTAAAGCATATTTCAGGTTTGGCAGCTAATCTAGTCAGGAAGGATTCCAGTCTCCTGAGTGTCTCACACAGGTCTGTTTGTGTGGGGGGTGAACGTGAATTTATGCCTGAATAGAAGTGACAGGACTCAGAACACGTACATGCTACGCAAAAACATTGAGCCAATTGTTTGGTGGAAAGTAACTCGAAAAAATGTGTTAACATGCTTAGTCATGCAAACATGTGAGATACACCTTTTACAATCGGTTATGTTTAAAGTATCCTTCTTCCGTCCTCTCTTTTTTTCACAGAAGCTGATGGTTATTTTGCAGATTAAAACCTTTTCCACTGTGCAGACCACACATAACAGGTTTGGATTGAATCTGTTATAAAAACACAAATAGTACTAATAAAAAAAAAAAAATCCTATCATTAGTTTAATCCTCTTTGGCCTACTGAATAGCTAAATGAAAACCACCTTTACCAACTGTAACCATAAAATGTCATTTTTACATTAGTGATTGCAAAAATATAAAAATAGCAGGGTCTTTTTGAGCGTTACGGTTGTGTCTCAATGCATTTAGGCGTGTACACACGGTCAACCTTCTGAAGTTCAGTCTGAGCATCAGAATGAGGAAGAAAGGTGATTTAAGTGCCTTTGAACGTGGCATGGCTGTTGGTGCCAGACTGGCTGGTCTGAGTATTGCTGCTGACCATGTCCTTCCCTGTATGACCACAGTGTACCCAACTTCTGATGGCTGCTTCCAGCAGGATAACACACCATGTCACAAAGCTCAGTGTCATGGTTTCTTGAACATGATAATAACTTCAATGCACTCAAATGTGCTCCACAATCACCGGGTGATTCACAGCATGGGTACATAGCTGACAAATGTGCAGCAGTTGTGTGATGCTTTCATATCAATATGGACCAAAATCTCTGAGGAGTGTTTCCACCACCTGGTTGAATCTATAATAGGATAATTAAGGCAGTTCTGTAGGCAAGAATGGTAGCAAAGTGTACCTAAGAAAGTTTACCATGTAGTATTGCTACTTTTGTTCAACTAAATAAATATAACATAAATATAACATATAGTACATTTACTCAATACTGCACGAAGTAGTGCAAATTCGAGGCTCTTGCACTGTAGTGTTTATCTGTGCTCCACTACATCTCAGTTTATTTGACAGCTCAGCTTGCTTGTCACTTGTGATTATCTATAAAGATACACTGATACAATGAAGAGATGGGAATAATGACTCTTTTTAGAGACCCAGGTCATTTGGATCAGCTCAGTAATCTTGGGCAGCAACAATATAAAAATTTTAATAAGAAGTTTGCATGCAAATTCACACATTTTGTTAATATTTATATGTACTTGTAAGAAGAAGGGAAAAGTCACAGGCCGTGATTGCTGTTTGTAGAGGAGCGTTAGAATCAATCACAGCAGAAACAAAAACTGGACTGGGCAGAATGGGAGGCTGAACCAGGTGACAAGTGGCAGAGCTTGTTTGGCAGTCTCTCACGCTTTCTTTAACAATAACCGCCTTCACTGAAGTCAACACGCCAGTCCCATCCACGAACATCACGTAGAACAAAAAATAATCCTCTCATTGTTGTTTGTATGGTTCTGCAGGCACCTGTAAGTCACAAGACTGTAACGAGTAAAGTTAAAGTATTAAAGACAAGGAAAAAAAATACTTTAAAGTTGAGATCATAAGACAAATTCAGATCCAGCTGCACACGCAAATCACTGAAGCCCGATGAGAGATTTGCACTGAGGGCTCATCAGATCAGGATCTCACAGCAGCAGAAGATGATAATCATGTTCACCTCTTCACTAAAACTGCTCTCAAAGAAGTGCAGAGCCCGACAACAGAAAAACACTTTTGGACAGATAATATCTTAAAACACTCAACTGATTTCTTTATCTTTTCAGCGGGTGAATTTTGAGAGCAACGCCTGCTTTGCTCGGGGATTACGTGTCTGGGTATGTTTCAAACGGAGGTGGGAAAATTTCCCATGTATGTGAGTTTTAAAGTAGCGTGCTGCTGAGGTCGGGATCCCACAAGAATGCTACGACTTCTGTTTGCCAGCATTCCTCAAACTGTCAACACAAGCTGTGCTCGGCTATTTATAAAGGTCATTATAAAGGTGCTAATGGGAATACTAAACAGTTGTAGGTTTTCACTTCTCATGAGATAAACAAGCATCGAGAGGAAACAGAAGCATAGGTTGCACAGCGCGAGCAGTGATATAGGTGGATTTGGGAGAGGAACTGTACAAAATAACGCCCTCGTATTCAAGTTAGAAGTGCGACCTGGGTAAACAGCATGCTACTTGGAAACCTCCATTTGATCACGAAAAGTCGAGCTACCCTACTATTCACTGATGCTACTGATATTGTAGCTGTTCACAGATTGTCACCTAACCTTTTTCACCTTACCTGATTTATTGGTTATTAAAGAACATCCATCCATCCATTCTCTTCTGCTTATCCTGTTCAGGGTCACGGGGGGGGGGGGGATTGTGCCTATCCCAGCTGACACAGGGCGAGAGGCAGGGTACACCTTGTACAGGTCGCCAGCCTGTCACAGGGCTGGTTAAAGAACACTCACAGAAATATGCAAGCTAATTTATGTTACAGTTTAAAGTGAAGGAATTTTGCTTTGTAAGGAACAGATGAGTGATTATGTGGAGGTCATTGTTTCCTATATTTTGCAGATTTAGCCGGTTCATTGAGCTGCAGCTGTCCCAGCTGGCAGATCCAGCCAGTTTTGTCACAATATTGGATAATAATCTGAAGGGCCATTTGCGCCGGTGCAACTGTCTTCCACAACAATTCATTGTGATAATATGTTTTATGAAAAACTGTTGATGTAACATCCCTTCATCAGGTACAAGCGATCTCAACACTGGAATAATTTCCATTGTATTGCAACACTCTAGTTTAGGCCTGTTATTTGAGTGTGCTGTGACAGTCTGTTTACTTATTCTGGTAGGAGCAATGAATACAATAAATACACACAGAGTCACTTGATGCAGCATTCAGGAGCCTTTATTTTTGCACACTTCATTGCATTGTAAATGTAATGTAAATGACCTGAGTGATGGTTCACCCTTTTTAACACTACAACCAAATCACATATGCAACCCCGACAGCCCAGTTTACAGTCAAGTCTCTGATATCCAGACAAAGCTGGGCCTGAACACATAGAACAGAAGACACTACTTTAAGCTGCCCCCTTGCTACAAGGGGTCAACACAGCCAGTAGCACCACATGTTTGATTTGGCAGACTTTTACACCGGATGCCCTTCCTGAAGCAACCCCGACTGGGATTCGTGTTTCCGGCTGGAATTGAACCAGCGACCTTTCACTCGCAGAGTGAATGTGTTAACCACTACACATTGGCGGCACCTTAAACATACAGAACATTTGTGCGAAGGTGTCGCTTTTCTGTTTTAATTCAGTCTGAAAGATGATCTGGAAGAAAAAGCAAGCAGAGGTAATCTGTCCAAATTCAGGTGTGCAAAGCTTGTAAAGACTGACACACTCAAAGCCGCAACTGCTGATAACAGGGCTTCAATCGGATTACATGTCCTTATGAGGGTTTTATTAAGTATTTTTGGGTCACTCAGGTTAAACTGATAAAATCAAAAGGCAATAAAGTTTGCAGAAATAAAGGGATCTGATTACATTCTGAAATTGCTATACAGAATGTATTGTATACAAGCAAGGTGTTCCTGTTAACACATACAGGTATGGTTTTTTTTCTTGTCTAGGTTATGATAAAGTCCTTACTAATCATTGTTTATCCACTGATCAAATTAGCCTCTGAGGTCCTCGTAAGCCCATTTAAGCTATAAACTATATCTGAATCCTTTAACTAATAACTGTGAGACACTTGTTCTTTCCTAGAATACCAGTTTACTTGGCTATTTCTGAGTCTATTTAAACCATTTACATGAAATTGAATCTGAATACTGGTCAAACTTAATGAATCCTCTCATCGCGGGTCTAATTCAGTAATGTGCGTTACATGCAAATGTTGTTAACAGCAAGGGTCTCTTTAACCAGACAGAATAGTTTTTGATATCCGCAGCTCGGGGCTAAAACATCAGCAGTGTTGTGAAGCAAAACACAGAAACACAAACGCCCGATCGAGAATCCCAGAATTCCATAACACCTGGAAAAAACACTGACTCCTTTCCCTCTGTGCGTGTGTGTGTGTGTGTGTGTTTGTGTGCGCACATTAACACAAGTGTTATAGATGTCGTGGAGCGGCATGCGGGTCTGCTGTGCCCTCAGCGCTTGTGACTGTTTTTACTGTAATCAGTGGGAAACATCATGATACCATCTAACCCCGACCTCAGCATTAAAAAAAACATCGAGCTGTTTCCATCAGACTCTCCAACTCTCCAACTGTCCTTCACTCAACGCTCCTGAATCAAGAACTCACTGAAGAACGAATGATTGCAATCAGGTTTGCAGGGAAGTTAGCAATATAATATTTATAGATAACAACTTAATATATATAAATAGACCTACGCAGCTCACATCACTTTCAACGCTAAATGCTCTGTCGCAGATTCCGTCTGTTAACATGTAGCCAGATAAAATCATACTGATCTTCAGGCACATTACAACACTGTTTCATTGTTCACAAAGGGTCGACCACCTGTTTAACCAACAATAACGACCTCTACTGTAAGACCTCACTACAGTTAGAAATGCCGTCTGCTCAGACAAGTACTCGCATGCTGGACAAACGGAGACGGATTTGCATCTGATTTCCATCCCGGTTATGTGCCTGGAGTGTGCCAGGATAGCGTTAAAAACCAGCCAGCTTCTAGGATGAGAGGAATGACAGGGGAGGAAGATGGAAAAGGGGGCGGTGAATGGTGGGTACATTGACAGACAGGTGACACGAGGATAATGAAAAGTTTGAGCCGTTTGAAACTGTTGGAAACTGCTCAAAATGAACCAAAGCGGCATTTACACCGTCTGTCTTTCCCCCCCTCTCTTTCTATGTTTGTGTCTCTTTTAAACAGTCATGCGATCATCTCTGTGCCTCAGGCTGTTGAACAACTGCAGCGAGGCCGGCCTGGGTGTGGGTTTTATGGAAGCCCTCTTCTGCAAAAATAAGTTTGTCTTCATAATGAGAAAGCCACTCACAAGTAGGGCACTATATCTCCTCATTTTTAGACACTTTAAAAAATGTGAAAGTTATGTATTACTGTCTCATAAATGTGAGACAACAGGCAAGCTCATGAGTATGAGAAAATGTCAATAAGTCTTCAAGTCATTAATATTCAGTACCCTGTTTGCAACAAAGGGACACAAAGTCAAAAAAAATTCTATTTAATCTGCTCTTTCTTGTAAACTTTCAGTTTCAGCATCCACAGACGGGCACATTTCTTTATGAACTACACTTTTTATATATAACACTCAATGTGAGCTGATTAGAGCTAAAATGTGGGACATTTTCTCTAAATTGTAATTAAATATGTCATTTTTAAAAATGCCAGATGTAGCAAATGTGATACAAATTAAAACTCATATATGCAAATGATTTTTTTTTTAAATAAACACTCCAACTCTGAATTTTCTGACAATTATTTCACAGTTCAGGCTTTGCAGGGTTAAACCTGTTTGCCACGTCTGCAGCTAATGGCTCTTTGGGAATCACCTTGTTGCTGCAAAAAAGTGCCTACACTTTAAAATTGCTTCTTTGCTAAGTTTTCTGTTATGTGTAGACACAACACTGGTTCTTCCCTTGAGTTAGGCGTCTTTTTATGCTTGAATGACTCACAGGTCAGTGTTAAATGGCTCAAACAACAAACAAAATAACATTTCTCTGAAAAGGGTCGGGTATTAGAAGAACTGGACCGAAAAAGAATGAAAAAGCAGCAATGTTGAAAGAAAACCTTTGAAAGACCTTCACAAAGCCTGCAGTACTGTTGCTCAAGACCACTTTATGAAAATTACAACAACGTCTGGCTCCTTGGAAGCAAAATACAAAGAAATGAGGGGGTTGAAGACTTTTGCACAGTACTGCACGTTATCTCATCAAATTCTTCGTTGTCAAGTGGTGGAAGTGGGCATCCACAGAGGTCAGTATTCTTAGAGACAGAACTTAATTAAAAGCAAAAAACAAAACAAAACGCTTGCCTAGTGGACATCAGATGTTTTCAGGAATATTTTCTCTTTCTTTTTTGTTTTTAGAGGGTGAGGTTTTTTTTTTATACCTTCTCTTCTTGTAAGTATAATTAAGTAAATGCACCCTTTATGAAAAAGTTTAGTCATGTAAGGCCTACTTGCATCACAGGTCTTAAAATGTCATAGTAAAAGAATTAAAGCAGCAGCAAGCCTAAGCAGGTGGACTCACCACACCTTCCTGCCTGGACCAAACTGTGAACAGAGACCTATTGATAATTTATGCTCTGGTGTTGCTTCAATACTGACAGGAGAGTCACCAAACAGAACTCTAAATGTATTGATGGATGGATTTGAATCTCTTTATTTAAAAGACACTAACCCTAAGTTACATGATGTGCTTCCATGACTGCATTCAGGCAGTCTGAAGGACAAAAAGATGTATCAGAAGAGAAATATGAAATGGGCGAGGCTTTTTTTTTGGACACCCCTAAATTAAAACTTTAAGAAGTTCACTTTAAATGCTTTCGGTCTTTATTAACAACCTGTATTTAGATTGTTCTTTTACATCATTGTGTAGTGTTGGTGTCCAGTGGCTTCTGCCTCCCGAGAGTAACGCGGCGGGGCTTTTCTCAGGTGTGATCTCAGGCTTTGATCCACACGCTGCCGTCTCTGGTCTGTTTTCCCTATATGTGCTCCGCTGAGTCAGCATCAAGTGGCAGCTACCGTCAACAGTGCAGCCACATGTTCCCAGCCTCCCCCTCACACGCAGAAACTGCCCCCTCACACACACACACACACACACACACACACACACACACACACACACACACACACACACACACACACACACAC
>JAVDPK010002004.1:62796-92667 GCA_034780415.1 Cichlasoma orientale
GCTAACAAAATGCCCCCCCCCCCCAAAAAAAAGAGCCACCATAGCCACAAGCACGATCCTGTAAGACTCATGAATTTGGGGTTTTCCTTTCATCTGTAACCTTTCTGTAGGCTTATTAAAAAAGTGTCTGCGCTTCACTCTGTTCATGCTGATAATCTATTCATTAACTCAGAAATCAGTTTATTAAACGTTTTGTTACTGTGATATACAGGAGTTACCACTGTAGGCTATAAAAACAGCGTCTTTGTTCATGTCTTTATGAAGTCAATCAGGTCTTTCTGCCACAATCATCTCTGGCTCCAACATGGCTGCAGTGACTCGCACACACTGATATTTATGAAGACTGCAGAGATTCTGCAGCAGAGTCATCAGTAAGCGTGTACGAACAAGGGAATGTGTCCTCAGTGACTAAGATGAGGTCACTATTTTTTTTCCTTTTTTTTTTTATCTCAGTCCCTATCCTTGCTCGTTTTGAAGTGGCCATTTTGGCTATACTCATTTATTACTCCAACGTGATAAAATCACAGCTTTCAAACCCTGTTTTACAACTCCTTTGCCCAAACTCACGCCACAGCTGCAGGTAGGCCACCAGGTTCACCAATCACCAGCCCGGCCAGGATAATTGACAGTAAGACCCCGCCTTCCAGTACACCTGTAATCCAATCCGCGTCCTTGTCACAGGTAAAACCGGCCTTAATTTCTAAGCATTGCCCCAAAAAGCGAGAAAAGCCGACAAAACCCGTTCTCTCAGGAGGGGACACCTTGTTTGTTGCCGTGGCCCTCATCCAGTGTTAGCAGCGGAGTTTTCCAGGGTGGTAAAGAAGACGGATCGGATTTTCAGTACCAACTAGAAAGTCCAGTTCGACCGACCGAGATGTCACAGGAGCATGACAAGTAAGTTGTCCTGACTCCTCTTTTAACCCGCACAACGGGCATGTTGACACTATAAGCGTGTAATACTGACTTTAATTACTTTTGCGGATTTTCGCTTTATTTTTGCACTTTAAAAAAATAAATCATGGCGCAGACGGATTTTAAAAGCCGAGGTCACACTGTGGTCCACCTCTGACCTGCAGCTGCTGCCTTCTCGATTTTAAAATGTGTTCGTGTAGCGTACAAGCATGAGCCTATTCTAGGATTGCTGTAGCTCTTTTTAATAGGTAAGTGTACTCTAACGCTGGTTTCCAAGCGGGAAGGTGGTGGAGTCTCATAGTTTCCCATGATGTTGTAACTCCGCTCATTTCACCTGTCATGTTCGAGCCTGTACAGGTGTACCTCCACCTGTCGTGCGAGCTGGAGCCGACTGTTGGAATAAGAGCTGTCCCGAGGTAGAGACGGGCGGTTTGGTGTTTGATTTTGCCTTAAGCTCCAACTGTTATGTGGATAGTCGAAATTATGTTTGTTCAGGAATGAACTCAAGACTTCCAGCAGCGAGCTGTCAGCCAAAGAAAACTGCCTCTGCGCACAGTAGAAGAGTTTTAATGAAAGATAAAGAATAAAAATATCCCCCCCCCCCAAAAAAAAAACCCTAAAAAAGAAATCAGTATTTTTCTGATCGATATTTAGTGTGAGACATATTCTCTATTCTGCATGTTTTTTGAGGGCAATGACAAGGAGACATTTGAGGGGAGTGAAATTGTACACCTGCTAGGCGTTGGCCCCACGACTAACACAGACAAGCGAGCACAGGGCTATCTGAGGTTTGCGTGGATTTTACTCTACACTACGTTTTTGTTTTGTTTTGTTTTTTAGATAGGGTCAGATATTTAACGAATGGATAAAAGTCCTCTTCTATCAATTGTTTTTTTTTAATACTCCTGTACATTAAAGTGAGAGAAGTCTTGATTCTTGCTGCTTTACTGACTTTATTTTATGAAATCAAATTGTAAATAATGCTTTGTATTACCTTAGTTTTTTTTTTAATAGCCACCACATAATGGATTATATCAGGTTGCGTTTAATATAGGGTTACTAATTATCACTCTGCTCTGACCATTAAGAGACAAAAAAAAGTTGTATTTGTTGTAGATACTCAACATGGAAACTGATCCAGTCCGTTCACGCTTTATAATGATTACTTTGTTGGACTTGGTGGCGGGATGGCTGAAGACGTATTAGAGGGGATATATGCAGTTTCCGAAGTTTGACAAGGACCACTGCTGATGTGGATGAAACTTTAATAACAAGAGCTCTATTAATGACTTGGTGTCACTGGAGCTTAACACGTCTCAGCAAACAGAAGCTGTACAAACAGTGAAGTTTACTGTAAACAGGTGACATCAGTGCAAACTTCAGTGCGGGCTCATTAGCTGCTTCATACCCGTAGAAGCCTTTTTATTTTATTTTAAATTTAATGCATTTAGGTTCCGCAGGTTAAGGCTGCAATTTTTAGATCATTATTAAAAACGCAGATATTTCGTGTGTAATGTACAATTTTTTGAATTTCGAAGAGGACGAGAAGGAAGAGGACGCAGGCGGTGACTGCGCATCAAATCTCGTGATTGTTTATCACAAACAAGTTCACTCACAGCGCAGGAATGCAGCAGGGTCAGCTGCGTCACTTGCGGTCGGCTCCTCAACCAATGAGGGAGCCCCGAACTAGAGTCGTTACACTGGACGATCCTGTAAAGCATCTTTTTTTCCTGATCCACCTCTGCCTCTGTGGTTCGATGGCAGAGATTTGTTGCACAATCCTCGAAAAGCCTGACCAACAGGTCCTGCAGATGAAGAACATCTACATGGGTGATCTCTCGCTCTTATAACCTGTTTGTCTGTTTTGAGCGATGCTGAGATTTCAGGTCTCAGTCTGGTGATCTTATATGGAGTCAGTGTGGAGAATAAGTCCATAAGGGGGGGATATTAACTGCACCATTTTCACATACAGTACGGACAGGTCTTCTCTTTATCTGATTCCATGTCAGTAATTGGTTTTTGCACTGTAACTAAAGCATGCACTCTTCTTTTGCAGTAAGCGTGCGGTCCTGGTTCTCCAGAACGAGCCGGGTTATGGCGGCCAGCGCCGCTCTTTCACCACAGAGGATGAAGCCTGGAAATCGTTTCTAGAGAACCCGCTGACAGCCGCCACCAAGGCAATGATGAGCATCAATGGAGACGAGGACAGTGCCGCGGCACTAGGCCTGCTCTACGACTACTATAAGGTATCAGGAAAACCTCAGCAGGAATGGTTTCTCACCCTCTCTGCAGAGTAGTGTAAAATCACACACTGGGGGGGAGAATAGTTACCAGATTCTTACAAACCTTATCTATGTGATTCTCATGCATAGTGACATCTGCTCATTAAGTAACATCTGTGAGACAGAGCGTACATTATGCCATGTAACTGATCTAGCTGTGCCTATAGACAGCGAGATGACCTAGGCTGTTAGATGTGATGTGGTCAGATGCTGAGCGGCTGTGTTTACCCTCGTATACAGGTGCCCAGGGAAAAGAGAACAATACACCAGCCCAAGACAGACACACTGGTCTCTGATGTGGATCCCAACAAAAGGTAAGCGGCAGTCCTCTCCTCGTACCCCCCCCCCCCTTTTAAAAATAAAAGCACAGCAGAGGGGAACAGCATGAAAACAAGAGAGAGATTCAAGCTCTTTTTTTTTTTTCTCCAATTTATCGTTTTTAACTTCTGTTTAAAAAAGAGTATATGCATTTATCCTCAGGGGGAACACCTGCTTTCTCCAGAGTAACAGTGTACTGAAGGGAAAAAAAATGGTTTTACTAAATGATTTTGATGGGGTCTGTTCACTGAGACTAGGATTTCAGTTTCAACAGAGAGTAATGAGCTATTTTAGTGAGACATAATAAAATAACAGTTCCGAGCATCGAATAAAGCTTTAAAATCTCAGAGAGGAAAGAGTCCAGTGTGCAAATTCCATTGTGTTATCATTGGATCATTTAATCAGTTCTCAGCCACTGCAACATGAAACATGAAACCCAGGACAGAGAAAAAAACACGAGGCACAAAAACACATCGCATAAACACCCCATCGAGTCAAGGTGTATGACAGAGGTGTTATGTTGTATCGTAGATTTAAAAATAGATGAGATGTAAGTAAGAATATGGTTTCAGTCCAGTGCTGATTATGTACACTCTTTGTCATTGCAGGCACCAGCTCCAGGGCGGACACTCCTTAGTTCCACTCCAGGAAACAGGGATGGAAAACAGGATCCAGGTCCTCAAGGCTCCCTTCAATCTTCTTCAGCTGACCCCAGACAAGAGAGCCCACTTCTCTTCGCCAGGTCTGTTCTTATTCAGTAACAAAAACAGACCAAATCAGGAAACCTGATTGTCAGCTAACTGTTTGTTTTGTTCTGTTTATTCAGACACCACTGTCACGGTTTCCATTGCCACCGTGCCAAACCAAACTATCAAGACAGAGGTGCCCACCCACGGTTTCTCGGTAACTGTGCCCAACAACTGCAGCGAGACAGACAGCCACGTGGGTGTCTTTGACCGCCAGCTCACCCACAACCCGGTCCATTTCAGCCCCGGCACCCAGACCCGTACGCCCCCAGACTCCACCTTTCCCGAGAGTTTCAAGGATGGTTCCCAGGAAGTGAGTGTTTCGACCCCCCCCCCACCCCCACCCAAAACCCTGCTAATGCTCTCCCTGCAACTTTTCCCCCGCCTCCTCCTTCTTCTCCTTCGCCTTCCTCTCCTTTCCTCTCTCAGATCTCTCCCATCAGACAATAGGAAATTCACCCGATCCCATGGAGGCAGCGGTGGGCTCAGCCTTCCCTGGTTTTATTTGAACATGCCAAAATAGTGGCCAGTGTGTTATTATGCCATTGTCTCACCAACACAATAAAGTGCTGTACTTTTCTCCTACAATAGCCAAAGCCCTTTCTCTCTCCTCTTTCTCTTTTTAACCTGGAGGGGAATTACCTCAGAAAAGCCAACAAAACCCCTGTACAGGAGGGGGTGGGGGTGGAGGGTGGACACAGAGCCTTTTTTTTTTTTTTTTAACAAAAACTAAACTGGAGAAGAACGGTAATTAATAACACCAAAACAAACTTAGGAGTGGATGGAGAAAAGGAGCCTAACAGGGGACTAGAATAAAACACTGAATGCTCATCTACTTAATTATACAAAGTGCTTATTAAAATAAATCATACAAAATCAGTGCAAAGCAGCTGTGTCATTTCCTGGTTCCTGTACTTGACTTAACTCTGTTTTCTTTGTGGCTTCAGGTGTTTTCCCTCCCAGGAGATCTCCAGTTCCGGATGACCTCCATGTCGCCCGAGGACTACACTCACTTTGACACCATGCCGGGGTAAGTCGCCCTGCCGCCGGCCCACCGTCCAACTTCCAGCGCCACACCGCCATTCAGCTTTTGACACAGCACAGCAGAATGGCTTCATTCATCTCAGTCACAGGGGAGACACCAGACTCCTGTCTGTGTGTAAGACAAGAGTCTGCACACATTCAAGTGAAGCCCGTTAGGTGTTGCTGTTGTATTTGTCTCCAAACTTGGATTCGTTTACAGAAAGGAAAATGGGGGGTGGGGGTTAGTGTAGCATCTTATTTTGTGTTGTATTCACTAGATTCAGTACTTATTTCTGTGTGTTTCAGAAATAATTTTGAGTACACTCTCGAGGCATCCAAATCCCTGCGTCAGAAGACAGGTGATGGGACGATGACATACCTCAACAAGGGCCAGTTTTACCCCATCACCCTCAGGGAGATTGATAACAAAGGCATGCAGCAACCCATCACTAAAGTCAGGGTAAGAAATAACACTTAAAATAAAACAAGAGATAACTATGAATTATTGGTAGTAATGTTAAGCTGTGCATGCACTGTCAGAGTGTGGTGATGGTGGTGTTTGGAGAGGAGAAGTGCAGAGACGACCAGCTGAAGCACTGGAAGTACTGGCACTCCAGACAGCACACGGCTAAACAGAGGTGCCTCGACATCGGTAAGATCCAAAACAGCAATTTTTACAATGTAACACATTATGAAATAAAACAAAAAGAAGTCGCGCTGCAGGGCGATTTAACGGGCGCATTAATCCTCCACTGTCTGCACAGTGGAGCGGCTTTTTGAAAGAGCAGATTAGCAGAAAAAGGTGTGTTGTTTGAATGTGACGGCTCATTTTGCTGCGGAGGGATTACGTTCATAAATCTCAGCATGTCTTAAAGTACTTTACCTTCTCTTTCTTACATTTTCTGGTTTGTTTTAATCATTTATTCATTTTGATTGGTTCATTTGCTTTAAGACTCAGCATAAAGCAGTCAGTATGCCCCTGATACGTCATTAATTAATAACCGATACCTGTTGCTCCAGCTGACTACAAGGAGAGCTTCAACACCATCGGCAACATTGAGGAGATTTCCTACAACGCCATTTCCTTCACCTGGGACACAAATGAGGAGGCCAAAGTAAGACAGTGACTTAAACACATCCACACCCACATACATCCACACCTTCGCAGATATATACCGCTGCCTGATGCAGCTGCAAACGTCTCTGACGCGGCAGGTTTTCATTTGAACAGAATCCAAACATGACGGTTCGCTGTTTGAGCTTCAGCGTTCATGTCAAAACAAGAGCAGCGTTTGGTTCACAGGATCACCGGTGATCCGAGGCTTCCGTCTTGAACTCTTAAATACGAGCCTTGACCTTTTACCAGCAACAAACGTAAAGACCTAAAAATAGACTAGTCCTCTTTTTAAGGCCCTGTGCCAGAATGACAGGGTCAGGTGCCGAGTCCCCTTTATGGGTGATAATCAGCCACTTTGTTCACTTTGATCCCCCCAAAACAGTTGTTAAATATAATTAGTGGTTTTGAAAAGAAGAGAAGAGTAAGGATGTCGTCATGTCACAGCCCCTCCCCTCTGTGTGTGTGTGTGTGTGTGTGTGTGTGTGTGTGTGTGTGTGTGTGTGTGTGTGTGTGTGTGAGTGAGTGAGTGAGTGAGTGAGTTCTTCCTGCACTCTGTTCTTATATTCTTGACTGGTCCAACCTGCCTGTCACCCCTATTGTGATGCTGCATGTTAAGGTATTTTTGGACATGAGCAACAAAGAGTGCAGGAATGAGGAAACTCAGTGGGAGGGACGTGACCAGATGGGACAGCTGTCGAGAAGGGGTGGCAGAAAGGAGGAGCTCCTGCCCTCTGCCACGCTTCCACTGTCAGCCTGAGATGGAAGACGGCTGACAAGCCAGCAAACGAAGAGACAAAACGGCGTTGCCGCTCATCACTACATAGTTTTCTTTAGGCTTCGATAAATAAATTCGCGGGAACCTTCCTAAGCAAACACACACGCGCACACTTGCACACCAGGATGTGGGTCTAACTGTCTCATGACTTGTGGCATGCGTTCATAGGATGTTCATCCTTGTGTGTTTTTGTTACTTCACCATTTGTATAACCGCCCAGCCACATTGTTTGAGCATCTCATCGGTGAGGTGCCAGGTTACAGGTGAGGGTGTTTGGCGTGTGTGTCTTTGGATGCATGTTTAGGATCATTCTGGGCGTTTGACCTTGAAAGAGAGGACATTTCACTTGACAGTGTGATTTCAGTATATAATTAGGAGTTTACTGATTTAGTTGTGATAGTTAAACTTTGTGTGCAGTTTGCTCATGGGGTGATTGCAGTGCAGCATCTATGTGTATATATATATATATATATCATGTATGTATATATATACATACATGATGTATGTGCAACCCTTATATTTCTGTGCATACTTCTTTTCTTCTCTGCATTTGCCACTGCATGTGACAGAAGGTAATAAGAGTTATGGTATCACTTTACCACTATCACTATTTCAACAGAGAGTAAAACTGCTTGAAATCAAGGTTGCAAAATATATTGTTTTGCTACATTTACATCAAAACAGCAGCAAAAATATAACACGCAATGATACGTGCTGGGTATTTGTTTTGTATGCGTATGTGTGTGGATTTTTTTTAAGAATATTAATTGTTGTACCAAGTTAAAGCATTATGGATATATGAAATCAAATCAACATGCTTTTTCCTTAACATTTTAAATACAGTTGTAGATTTGTCACTAAATTTGTCTGCTGATTGTTAAATTGCTTTATTTATGGAATAAATAAATAAATAAATAAATTACAAAGACTGTATTTTATGGACAGTGCGTAACAAATTTATTAGACCTCACCTGTCATTAAAACAAAAAAACACAAATGTGTTTAAAACTGAACGTTTTATTGTTATTTATTAGGCAAAAAAAGAAACTAAATTCACCTTTTTATACCCAAATTTGAGCCGGCACCACTGGACTTCTCTGAGAACCCAGAAATTAATCAAGCATAACATAAACAAATAAAACTAATTTTTCTGTTCAAGAATACAAAAAAAAATGAATTGGCATCTTAATCAAAAAAAAAGTGCTTTACTAATATGAAATTTCACAGATAACAGATTAACCGTTATGGAAACATGAAAAATGATTTTAGTAATTACAAATACTGTTAATTTAGATCAGCTGGGTGGTGGTCTAATAAACTTGTTAAGCACTGTGTGCATGCTTACCCCTCGAATAGTCTCTTCATGGTGCTTTTAAACCTTCGGTTATGACTGTGTGTTTTGGTGACACAATTAGAGTCTGTTTTCAATGCAAACAGCGAGGACAAAGGAAAATAAAATGAGCATGTAATTACTAAAGTCAGCCAAAAGAGGGCAGCAGAAGACACTGAACGCAGACTATGAGAAACCTCCAGCAAAAAGGCCTTCCTGAAAGCTAAAGTGATCTGATTGTCTTCACGATTAAGAAGCAGATATTAAGCAATTCTGCTTTAATCAGCAAACAGATCCTCTTAAAGTTTAAAGCTGTACATTTGTCTCCTTCAGTCTCTTTGGTCTCATTCATCCCATCTTCAACTATCCCCCCCACCCCCCCAAACAGATCTTCATCTCCGTCAACTGTCTGAGCACAGACTTCTCCTCTCAGAAGGGGGTGAAGGGTCTTCCCCTGAATCTACAGATCGACACGTACAGCTACAACAACCGCAGCAACAAGCCCATCCACCGCGCCTACTGTCAGATCAAAGTCTTCTGTGACAAGGGTGCTGAGAGGAAGATCCGGGATGAGGAGAGGAAGCAGTCCCGCAGGAAAGGGAAAGTCTCCGAGCTGACCCCTGGGTTGTCTTGTGAGTTACTTTTAAGTTTTAAGATAAGCAGAGAGCTACATTGTTTAAAATATATAAAATATACCACAATATGCTCAATTTTCCTTTCAACACATATTTTTTATTGATTTATTTTTAAGAATTGCTTAAAAGCACATGATTACAACCCCTTATGGTAGGATCACGCCTGAAGCTGCAGTTGCTTTGAGCACTACAGCATGTTTCAGCTTGTTCCTGCTCAGTGTTTTTATTTTAAGGCCTATGCTACAGCTTCACTGCAACGGTCCGCTCTCAGTGCTCTTATACTGGGAATGGAGCAAAGAGTAAATATTTGTCAGGTGTTCAGAAGGTTTTTCTCTCTGTTTGCTGGATAACTTTCAGCAAGCATGTATTCGTCAGACCTTGTTTAATGGATGTCGGTGTTGTGTTTAAGCTTGTCCAACTGCATGATTATTAAATTAATTCCTGCTGCCCCCCCCCTCCTTTCCCCCAGTTACAGATGTGAAAGTACCCATCCTCCAAAAACGTAATGATGTGACCATCTTTAAGATGATGACTGATCTCGAGACTCAGCCTGTCCTTTTCATTCCCGACATTCACTTCTCCACCTTCCAGCGTCATGTGAGTGCTCATCAAAGCCGCAAACTTCCAATGCCACCTACTTTTTAGGCAGCCACTGAAAAATCTGCATTTCTGTGTCTTTCCCGAACATAAACATGTCTGTTGCAACATTCGTAGCATCTTAGGTGGTCCATAAACAGTTTGTTTTCCAGCTTCCACCCACTCGACTGCCAGCTGGGTCGAGGTGACCTGCCTGCCTGCTAGTTGGCAAGAACAGAGAGTTCTGGTTTTGAGCTTTGATACAAGTCCTACATACTGATGGCTAGGTTTCAAACTGCTTACTCACATGATGATTCATTTACCGGCGACTCAAAACAAACCTGTGTACAACCACCTGAATTTATCCGCTCATATGCTCAGAGTAAAAAATAGATTTGAAAACAGGGAGAGGAGCGCAGCTTTCCTATTGACTTGCGAAAGCATGTTGCAGAAATGCGATCAGATATAAATTTAAGGATGATGAAGAGAGAACGAGCAGTAAAGTCTGTAAGCATCCGTGCAGGTTATCTGGCTTTTTATCAGTTTTTAATAGGAGCGCGTCCTCTTTAGAACTGGACTCTGAGCTCTGCTTCTTGGAGCGAGTGTGAACAGGTCACATGGCGCTTGCAAGACGAGCATGCACACCTGACGTGCACACACGAGTTTTCTGGGCAAAGGACACTGTTTTTGAGGAATTCTATTACTTTTTAGTGTTGACTGCCCCCTGCTGGTAAAATTATCACAGTCCTGGCTGGGCGTGAGCAACACAAATGGGCTTTCTCCCTTTCACTCTTGCACAAAGTTTACTTTAATACCAGGAAAGCTGAGGGAGAGACTGGAGGTTATTTTTGGTGATGCCATTGACATTGAACCTGGCTGAACTCTCCACAGCCTTGCTATCAGTTTTTGATAACCACTGGGTTTACTGACTTTCCTCTCAGAATAGTAAATCAATTAAAAGCAATGCCTGTAGTCAGTACACAGGCCAAAAGGCAAAAAAAACAACAGCCTTCAGCAAATTGAAAAAAAATATTCGATCACTTTTTCAAGCAAAAATGCCAGAAATCCACTGTTAACATTCTTTACTTTGTCATATATGATAATAAAATTCAAATATTTATTGAAAGCAGGCAATTAGAAGCTAAATTAACAAGTTCTAATTTATTCTGATATTTTGGAGTCAAATGTATTCAGTCGGCAGATAAATAAATAATGAAAGTGAGTGGGATCCTGTATTTCACTACGCTCTGCGCTAACAAGATAACGGGGAGTCCAGGCAAAGGAGCTCGTGTGAAGCACATGAAACCGGTGACTCGCGTCAGGCTCCAGATCTGCACCGTTCACGGCTGTACAGGCTGGTTTACGTCGACCAGCTCCAGTTCTCTGCGATAAAGGAAGAATAAATGGGGCAACGCAGGAAACTATTTGGACTTGGCTGTTGACTTTGCCTTTGACCTAGTTGACTGATTTAGCCGCCACCATGAAGAGCTGCATGAAGAGTTACGACTGCAGCCTGTCAAATGCAGGAAGTTGGTTAAGAACATATTTAGATATAATTTATTTATAATTTATTAATTTAGATATATTTGATAATAATTAACTATAACGCAAATCAAAGTATTTTATTATACTGTATATAGTTTGTTGGTAACTTTTATGTTGCATTTGAGTGAATTTCTGTCTTTTTTTTCTCTTTTGCAGCCCTTCGCCGCAGAAGAGGGAGAAGACAGGTGAGTTCACTTAAGCCCTAATTTCACATTTGTTTCGTGGTAGCTTTGAACTGACATGACCTTTGACCCCTTCCCAGTAAAACGCATACAGGGTTGCTGTTTCTAGGAAATGTACGTGAGCTTTTTGCCGAGTCTGTGCTTGTGTTTTATGGCCTGTCAGCCGGTTGTTAAGACCATTTAAGCAGCGGTTTGTGCGCATGTGTGTGTTTCAACCGCAGCTCGGGCATGAAGAGATTACCCTTCAGCGACGATGAGTTCGTTTCACCCCCAAACAAGCTGCCGAGAGTGGAGGAACCAAAGAAAGGTACAGCGTGTTTGCTGCTGTAGTGCCCACACCACTCACGTTCTAATCAGAGGCCTTTGAGTGATGCTCTTCTCTGTGGCTACAGTGTGTGCACATGCATGTCCATGTGTGTTTGCTGTGGTCAGCCCTTAAAGCGCCACACGTACACACTCTCTCTCTCTCTGGCCCATGTGATTTTTCCAGGTCTTTCAAAACATGCATGTGCCCGAGGCCTCCACTGGCCCAGCAAAATACCACAGATCACTACGTGCACGCACACGTACATGCGAACAAGCATTTGCCCTTCACCTCATATCCCATTCACAAATACACAACTGGCATTTTTAATACAGAATATCTAAATGCATATTTTGAAATGGGTTGTAGCTTAAGCAGGAATGTTTTAAACATTCAGGCTTCAAAGTGCTTCTGCACATATACACCTGCATGATCTCACTGGTTTATTTCAAGGGGACACAAGTCAAAAAACTGTAAGCAACTGCTTTTAAAAAGTGCTGTTCCAGCCTTACTGTACTGGCTTACTGTTGTGGTAAGGTTTATAACCTTTCCACAGCAGCTGTCATGTTTTTCCTAGTTTTAAAACTGGCAGCTTTGAGGTCTTAATGACGTCTCGGTGACGTAGAGAATAGTCAGCCGGGTCCTGTGCAGGCGCCTTAATTTGACATCTGTCATTATGTTTGGCCGCTTCAGACCACAATGCGCAAAACGGACTTGCATGTACTATTGCAGTATGAAGCCAAGCGCCATCATAAAGCCACTTACTTTTAATTCATATAACAAAGTAGATAAAAATTAGTGAAAGCTCCTGAGGGCAGACTGACGTTACAGCAACAGACGGGGAAAATTATATTTTAAAAACTCTGTTGGAACATGATCTCGCGTGGTGATGAGTCTGTGCTCCTGTTTGTGTTTCCTTTAGTAGTGTTATATATCCTGTAGCTGCAACTTTATTAATGGCTCAGCGCACAGGTGCACATGTGGTCTCGAGCTTCGCCACTCTGACAGTCAGTTGGGAATGCGGTAAAACCACAAATCCTCAAACCCACACATATGAACCAAAGCAGGAGTTAAGCTGTTTGGCCTGACGCAGATCAAGCCTTTTATGACTGCCACTGACATTTGTCTGAGGTCGAATTCGTGTTTGTGTTCAGTCCGTGAGCGCACGTGATTTTCTTTGACGCCCGCTCTCCTCCTCTTTCTTTTTTCACCACGCAGTCCTGCTGTACGTGCGCAAGGAAACAGACGAGGTGTTTGATGCCCTCATGCTGAAGAATCCCACACTGAAAGGCCTGGTGGAAGCTGTAAGTTGTCCTCAGTTCACTGAACCGGCTCTGGCTTGTACTGGAGAACAATTTCTTGCATCATTTAAACAATTTGGAGGCCAGATGAGCATTGATGGGGCACTAAGACAGGGATAATTCAAAGTAGTGACTGGGGAGAAGAAAATGTGTTTTCAGGATTGCACAGGGGACTTTAAAGGTGAGAATGGGGCGAAAGGTGCTAATGGAGGGGAGGGGGAGATGGAAAGTGGGGGGAAAAAGATGGAACAGGTACTTTAGGGGTCATCAAGTTTAAAAAGAAGAAGAAAAAGAGGTCAGGAACAAACTGATTTTCTTGATACTGTTGAACACAAATATATGTTTGTTTTTTTCCAACCAGATTTCGGAGAAGTATGAACTGCCTTTCGATAAGGTTGGAAAGGTCTATAAGAAGTGCAAGAAAGGGTGAGTGCGTCCATCACATTCCCACTATGTCTGAAACTCTGTGAAGGAGCAAATCTGATTTCAATGCACAAATTAAGACAAAATGAATAAAATATTTTAAATATTTTGCCTTCATTTTTGGGGCCTTGCTGAACTGTTTCACCTGCAGATGAAACAGAATTTAGTTATGATGGCTGGCTCTTCCCTCTTACATATACAATCACAGTGAGATAATGCTTAACCTGTGAGTTAATTGACCAATCAGCAATTAAAAACAGATGCAGATGAGCCAGTTGTGAGCTCACATACTGTACAATGATTACACTTGTATAACGAGAATAGACATTAACTGAAACTCCTGCACATAATCCAAAGCATAATTACAAGAACACAGGAAGTTATCATAAGAAAAACTCTTAACTAATGACAGAGAATAACAAACTCATAACACTGGGTCAAAGAGTCAGGACCGTGACAGGGCCACTGTGTGAAGCAAACAACTTTGACCCCTCCTTATAAGTCAGCTGTCTTCTGATTGGCTGCCCCTCTGAAACAAAGCACGTGGGCTAGGCTACTGTGCCTGAGATGACCATATTAAGGATTTCCCCCCTCACTAACATCACACAGAGCCAAATATAGAAAAATCTGTCTGAAATAGTTTGGATCATACTGAAGCCTGAGCGTTTGGCTCACATGGATTCCCTGTGCATACACTGACTTCATTATTTAAAACTTTGGCTGTATACATGCAAACATGTACCACTGCATAAGTACATATCTGACACAGTAATTAATAATGAAAGTGACATTGCATAATATTTCAATTGAACACACTACATTCTGCATTGACAGCATTCTAGTCAACATGGACGACAACATCATCAAACACTACTCCAACGAAGACACCTTCCAGATCTCCATGGAGGAGATGGGCGGCTTGTACAAACTCACCCTCACTGAAATCTGAGTGAAGAAGAAGAGTTGCTTTGGATTACTCTTAAAAGAGGGCTGGAGGACAGATGGAGCCGGCACGTTTACACTTCTGGCTATGCAGTGATTATGGACCTGTCATTCGTGTTGTCTGCGTGTTATATTAGTGTCCAACAGATGTGTCTTTGTTTGTTTTTAAAGCCATAGCTCTTAACAGATAAATATGTAAGTTATATTTTCGTTTATTATAAAATTGTTTTTGTGCATAAGAGTTAACAAGTGAGGACATCTTTGGCACTGACGTGACACGTTTGTATTTAGTGAGACTATGAGCTGCAGCTCAAATATCAGTGCCTACTTTTGTATGTTTTGCTCAGGCTTGCAGAGCAATTGTAGTGCTGCTATACCTCATGCTATACACAGCAGCAGAGTTTATTCATTCATCCTGAAGCCACAGCACTGATGGTTGCTATCTGCAATGTCGAGTGTTTCACACACACACAAATTCACAGTAAAATGGCCTTAAATTGTTGATGAAGCTCCAGAGGTTCTGTGTATTAATACTAAATAAAAACATGGCAGTATTTAGCGTGTAAAACCATCATAAACTTGGTAGAATCCTGTAAATGTTTTTTTTTTTTTTTAAGCCTAGAATACATTTTTTTGGGTGCCATTTATTAAATGTTTTTCTTCAGATCAATTTAAATAATGGTCTCATTGTAAGTATTAAACGGCAACTAATTATGTTGATAATATTTCTAAAACAGAACGACCCTTCCCCTGTAGAGTACTTTCACGAATGCTGATAAAATAGATCAATTAATATCGAGCACAGTCTGTAAAGGCTGTCCTGGAAGTGCAATATGATTCAGACATATTCAGAAAAAAAAATCTCATCAATTGCCATAACATACAGTATATAATGCATGTTTTTTATTTGTAAATAGCAAAAAGAAAAAAATGGATCTAAATGATCTCTCTTTTGTATCTCACTTACTGTGTATATATTTATTAAGAGAATGGATGTGGGTCATTGTTTTTAAACCATATATAGATTTCTAATTCCTTATAATATAATGTTTTTTTTCCCTTTTTATATGAAGTTATTCAAATATCACATGTCCAGGGACACAAAGTTAACGTGTTTTTGCTGTTGTTGTTTTTGTTTAAGGATTTAATCCACAAAGTCCCCTAATAAAAAGCTCTGCCGAAGCTGCCGTTTTGGTCGTCTTAAGACTTTTTTTTTTCTTTCTCTTTCTTCCAACAGTAATATTTCAAAATTGTGGATGTGTTTCATTAAATATTAGGTATGTCGGTGGTTGAGGTACTGGGCTGTGGCAGAGATTAACTAACTGTCCACAGGAACAGATGTCTGGGCATCATCTCCAACCCTGCAGACAGGAAGTGGGCATGACAGGATAGCCTGGTGCAGAGAAGCTGCTCTGTCGGAAACCTGGCCGCAAATTTTGACATACAGTAGCTGGCATGTTTTAATTGTGGCAGTTTCTGAAATTTGGTAGAGACATTAAAGCCACAATTGACATTTAATGTACCCAAATAAAAAAATGTGGAAAAGCATAAGCAGGTTATGTTCCCAGTTTCGGTTTAAAATCAACTGGAAACGCCACGTTTTCACCGATTCTTTCATTTACAGCATGTTTTAGATTTTCTGCTAGGAGAACCATTGTCTCGGGAATGTGCGTGTGTTAATTTTGTGATTCAGAAAATGTAAAAATGTTTTTATACTTGATTCTAATCTGCTGCTTTTGCGCTGCTGGAATTGCACCTCCTAAAACGTAGAACACAAACCAATAAAATTCATTTCACTTTGATCTGCTGACAAAATAAAGACATTTCTTTGTCTTCTTTATCAGGCTGTGGGACAGTAACCTTTAATGTTTAAATGGATCCCGTTTAAAGTTTCAGAGCTCTAATGTGCAGCCGTCACCTTAGAAGTAAACAGCAGCACCGAGAGCACACTTGGCAATAAAATAATTACAGCTCTGCACTCTAAATCCCAAAATTAACGATTTTCTGCAGCATTAATCTCTTGTCCTTGTTGCAACAGTGTTGCATTTTAATGTTATATTTTTTATGTTCCATCACCATTATACCATCATCTTACAAAGACTCTGATTGGACGATCATAGAGATCATTTTGTGTAGAAAAGTCACATGACCTGTGAAAGACCCCTTTTTATGTGAGCGTGCACGGAGTCTGAAGTAAATTTAGCACAAAAATAAGAAAATTTGTTTTTGATTGATTATTTCTTTGTTGTAAAAATGCTTCTTGGCAATAAATCTTATACCACTGGAAAGCCTGTTTATTTCCCCTTAAATGATGCCTGTTTATAAGGAAAAATCCGTTTGTGGGTTGAGCAGCAGAGTTGAGTATGAGTTTGTTGTCATTTATTAGATTGGGTGATTGAAGTCTGAAGAAACAAGACAATTTAACAATTTATTCATTTAACAGAAAGCGGCCTCAGTATCATGTGGAAGAATCATACACAGCCACAACAGCCTGCCACCTCCTCCTCATGCTGGTCACCAGCTTGGTCACACACTGCTGTGGGACGGAATCCCATTCCTTAACCAGCATTTGTCACAAGTCAGCCATTGTGGTTGTGTTGGTCACTCTGGCACTAATAGCTGATCCCACAAGTGTTCAGAGGGGTTGAGAACAGGACCTGCAGGCAGGATGTTCAATCAGCTCCGATAAACCCCGCTGTGAGGGGGCGGGCGTTGTCATCTGTGGAGACTGTGGAGATATGGGATTGCTGCTGGTTGCAGAATTTCATCTCAGTATTTTTCTGCATTGACTGTCAGGAGCTCAAAAGAGTCCATAGTAGAATAAGCTGTTTTTCATGAATGCAGCCCATATACTCAACTCTGCTGCTCAACCTACAAATGCATTTTCCCTACAAATGTGGCTCCATTTAAGGGGAAATAAACAGGCTTTCAAACAGTATATTTATTTCCAAGAAGCATTGTCGCAACAAAGAAATAATCAAACAGATTTCCTTACTTTTTGTGCTAAGTTTAGAAAGCCTAGCTTAAGAGAGAAAGAACACCAGCAGTTATTATTTGGTACTTTTGCATTTGCTTCATTTTTCAGCCCTGGAGGTTGTTCTACTGATCCTTGCCAGCCAAGCAAATTATCTGGTCCACCCAAACCAGCGGAATAATTTTCTTTTTCTTCAGCCAGTGGAAAAAAGCAGCACAGAAAACAAGAGTCCCCTTTCTAACTCCGTGAGGGAACAGCCTACAGCTCACTGCAGTAACATTAATTATAGCAGTATTTGTAATCAGTATGATGTCAGACAAAAAAAAGGCTGGACAGCTTTTGTTCTAAGGTTTTGGGGAGAGTCTGCCTCTGTGTTACTGTTACAGAAAGATGCAGATGTTGAGTCCTGCTGTTCCTCAGCCTGCAGAAAGCATCATACAGCTTCTACCTACGGACCGGAGCAAATTAGTGTTCTTAATATTGCTTTAGTTGTTTAGTCTGTGTATTTTTTTTTTTATCAGCAATCATGTACAAAAACAGACATTTTAGCATCTGAACAAACCAGTAACCTGCAGATTACTATGTGCCTGCTTTAACCTCCAGTCTTTTTATCCACCTAATCTCTCTAGCTGCCTACCCAGAGACTGCGCACTAGATCCGGCCCTGCTTATAGCTGACACTAAGTAGAAGTTGCGAGGTACCCCAATTTGTGGCTACAGAAGCAATCTGATCAGAAGCTCTACATTTATAATCATAAAAGAGGACACTCGTTTATGGTTCAGTTGTGCAGGTACAAGTAAAAGAAATCTCTTATTTAGTTAGAATTTAACCAGCCATGCCAGTGTTGCCATGTTGCCATGCTGCCACACTGCGATGCTTTCAAGTGTCATCCTCCATCTGTTCTCTTTTACTATCGCTCTCATTCTGCAGGAGAATAGGTTAAAAATGTAATAATAAATATAGCAGTTATACTTTCACAGTTAATTACCTTCATTAAGACAATTATTTGTTGAATTGCGATTGTTTTCTGTATTCTGAAACACTGAGTATGCAAATTAGCTCGTTAAAATGCACCAAACTCTACTTTAGGCTGCTCCCTTATTCACAAGGGGTCACCACAGCAGGTGGCTCCACGTGTTTGATTTGGCAGATTTTTTTTACACCGGATGGCCTCGCTGACGCAACCCCAACTGGATTTGTGTCTCCTCCGAGGATCAAATCAGGGATCTCTCGCTTGTTAGGCAAATGTGTAAACCACTAATTCTTTAATGGGATTTTCAGTCTCATTGAAATGCAGTAGTTTGCATGAATATAGTATAAATGTTAAATAAAGAGAAATAAAATAACATGTTTTTGGCTGTAGTGCTTTGCAGCAAACCCAGAGTTGGTGTCATGAAGCAGCTCCTGTTCTAAGTATGAATGACTGTCAGGAAAATGGTCTGGCTTAAAAGGAAGTCACTGAGATGAAATTACTGCTGTGTAAAGTTGTAAAGAGCTAGGAGAGCAGGAAAGCTGAGTCATCTCAGCTGAAACATGCGGATGGTGAGGCATTTTGGCAAGACCCTCCTCTCACTGCTGCATGTAGATAACCGGCTCCGCTCCCAGACCTGGTGAGTTCATCAAATCTTTTAACGCCATCCATTTTTTTTACGTCCAGAAGACCACAGCTTAAAAAAATCGCACTGGCTGCCACAGACTTACAAAACATCCTCGGCTTCAAAGAGTTGCTACCACACAGTGAAGAACCACAGGAAGAAGCAGGAAGAGCCGGCTCTGCCTGATCCTGCAGAGCTTCAGAGTTCCTGGTATAGTTTCCACACAGAGGGTGCCCCTCTTGGTGCCCCCGCAGCGATGCCATTGGTTGAGGGTAATGTTAATGAAAAGAACTACTGATGGAATGAAACCTAAATTTACTCAAGTACTTTTCTGAAGTGTGTTATAATATACTTACACTTTATTCTTCTTCATTTACTACTACTCTAATGTACTTTATTTTTATACTTTATGCTGCTTTCTACTTCACTATATTTTGGATGCAAATATTGTACTCTGCACTCCATATCATTCATTTTAAAGCTTTGATTACTTTATCTTTTGTAGATTTTGTAATACGAATCTACTAAGAATTTATGCTTTATTACTATGACTAAAGCTGCTCAGTAGTGTATAAGTAGTATATAATCAAAATCATTTCCTGCGCAGCATTAAAGTGATACATGCATTAATGAATCAATAATTATGATCCAGTAATATAGTCTGCTGTATATGATTGTGAAAAGGACTCCTGTGCACAATGAAGACTTTTACTCTAAGTATATTTTGATGCAAAAAAACATTTTTTTAATTCAATTACCTGAATAGGATTAGGATTTTTGCTTAAGTAAAGCATCTAAATAATTGTTCCACTGCAAAACAATTTTCAGGCTGTTGTGCAGTTGTGATACCATCTGTATTAGGGCACAGGGCTGCACGTGAGCCTGAAAATTGTGCCAGATGTTTTCTATTATTATTTTCTTTTCTAAGCGCAGAGTAAATGCCTCTGACTTCCATCGAATGCCCAGAATTGGAAAGGTAACTGGTTTCAGTCCATATCGCAAACACACAGATAACACTGTGTTTGTTCCATTCTCAGATGAAAACAACAAAGAAGCAAGCAGCCACTGTTGTCCCTAATTCTGTATATGTTTGCATTAATGCTGAAAACACTTCGCATAATCTACCAAGTAGCCCTGAGCTATTTTCAGACTTACAGTACAATGGACCACAGAAATAGTTTAATGAACGAATGAAGGTGTTTGAAAGTGGAGATGACGAATGGAGCAGCACAGAGGACCGCGTGGCCAGACAGCCACACAGAATGCAATTCAAAGTGTAATATTTAATAACAACATGGAGCCTACATCATTAGGCACCACACATCGTTAGATCGTCTCCTCTAGGAAAGCTCCTCCAGGGAGCCCTCAAACCTGCCTCCTGCTCCTCATGTTGCCAGGACAACAGACAGCAAGCTTGCAGCACACAAGTCAGTCTCTCATAGCAACAGATTGTCTTTAGAATCCCATTCCGACCAATCAGGAGTCGGCTGCCGGATGAGAACTCCCTGTTGTTGCTCCACTCTAATGTGTAGGAGGAGAGGGGGAGGAGTCACATGTGGTGAGGTACACAAAGCATCCTTCAGTGCGGAGTACTACAGGTCATCTGCGGCTGGAAATAAACACTGAAACAATTTCATCAGGAGCAGGAAATGAAATTGGTTTTCCTCTTTTTCCAATAAAGTTGAGAGCGATTCAAAAACCGATTCTGGCATTACGATTTCAGTCATGTTTTATGTGCTTTCTTTTTGCTTCTTGTTTGTGGTTTTTACATTCATGCGCGTTCAAAGGATTCTTTCAGTGAAGTTCCTTCAGACAGTTATCATGCCAGTAACTGATTGAATCCACTGCCCCACTTTAGTATTAACTAGAAAATACTATTTAAAACCATCAGGCCAACAATATTAATCCTCATAGCAAAAAATACGTGTTTGTCATAATATAATTGTGAGTCTTGAAATCCACTGTTTGCCTCTTTATCTCCTAACTTTGCAGGCTTCATATGGCATTCTTTTTAACCTTTATTTTACCAGGAAGTCGTGAAGTGATGTCATTATTTTACAAGAGAGAGAGAGAGAGCTGTACAAAATCACAGTCAAAATGCATCAAACACAACATAAAGTACAACAATTAATAAATAAGATAACAAAAACTGTCCTCCAAGAAAACCAGCCACATTCCACCTTCACCCTGTTCTTTATGATGCTTTTGAGCTTTATCTAGATTTATAAATAATAAGAAATATATGTTATCAGCTTTTTGAGTGGTCAGTGAGTAGAGACCTGTGATGCTTAACAAATTTATTAGATCACCACCCATGCTAAAATATAATTATTGTTGTTATCCATGAATTTTCAAATTTCAGATGTGGTTGTAAAAACGTGAATTTAGTTCAGTGAATTTGGTCATTTTTAGTTTTAAACACATTTTTGACAAATTTCCAAAAATATTTGTGTTTTACTTTACTGTACGTAACACCCAGCGAAATGTTTACTTAGCCGCTTGTCCACTATTGTTCAGGGTTCAGGGGACAAAGGGGCTGTCCCAGCTGCCATAGGGCAAAAGGTTGGTGCAGGTCACCAGTCCATTGGAGGACACTCCAAAACAATATTTAAGTTTAAAAACAAACAAACATACATTTAGGGACTAAATAGCAATTCTGATACACAAAAGCTGACTTTAATCGTCTTTGAAGGGGTACATGCATTCCACATGCTTTGGTTTGTTTTTCAGCACATGGTTTTTACATAACTTGGTGTACCTGAACGTCGCCAGTGGTAAAGTGAAACAGTGTCTTTAACTCAGTGTTTAATTCAGATTTTTCAGTGCATATTACAAACGTTCCATATCAGCCGGGTCAAGCATTTAAATAAAAGAACAACGATGGCACGTCATTATGCACTGTGTCCTTTCACCCAGATGCCAGTTCGCAGTGACGGCGAGAAGGAGCAACTGTTGGATGGTGTTTTATAGAAGCCTAAGTGAGCCCACAAACTCTTCTGAGCAGTTTAATATTAGCATTAGCCACTGTGACGATGTGAGTGCTGCCAAGTCTTGCAACATTAGCTGCAACAGTGACCTGCAAACAACAACGTGGCTCTGCAAAGTACGTCAAAAAAATGTAAACTAGCTGAGCGCCACAGCTTTAACTGTGAGCTAAACAGTCGTAGTTAAGTAAAGGTAATGCCACATATTTCCAGGCTTCACTTTAGGTTTAGGTGCACAAAAATGAATTGAGATCGTGCTGTTTCAGTTTATAGTGAACTTATGAACACACACAACCTCTTTCTCAGTTATCCGATGAATATTTTTGAATTAATATAAGCAAAAAACAACATGAAAATAAAAAAAATGAAAACATGAAAAGCTATATTTTACATTTTTAGGCAAGACACCCTTCTGCATGAGATTCTGTGGATGGGTGTCAGAGCTTAGTGAAATGTGGCCCCTTGTGATATATTTAACTTTACTGGGGCAACTCCCCCCTTTTCTGACTCCACTCCAGGAGTTCCTGAGCTGGGGGGAGTTGACCGGACAGGGGAGTTGTGCATCCAGAGGCCCAGATAGGGCCAGCATAACCTTTCCTCCAGATTCCCTAAGTAAGATGAAGTGAACTGGCCTACAAACAGGCTGCTGTACTAAGACCCGGCTGCTTGTCATGCCTGCATACTGGTTTTCCTAGCAGCTCCTCCCTCTTCCCCTCTTTTCTAGCTAACAGCTGGCAGTTAAACTGCATTGCCACAGCTCCAAGCCCTCAATGCTCCCTGAGGTCATGCTTATGTGAGTCATACCGAGACAAGGCCCTCCTTAGGAGCCATGCACTGCCAAGGCTGAGCCGGCACACCTGCTACACTCCTCCCTGCTGCAAGAAAACGGCACCTTAACAATTAGGTAAACTGCGATCAGGTTCTTATTGTATAAGCACCAAAGAACAGAAATAAAATATGAAATATAATAGGTCCATGCTCATAAGAATCACACTGGAGCTGCTTTTATTTTCAAAGCTTGTGGTTATACTGAAAGACAATCTTTTTAAAGCACTGAATTTGCACCTTTTGCATATTGTGATTTTCAGATGTTTGCTGGAAGTTCTGACACATTTTTAACCCCCTTTGTCCAAATAAAGTTGGTGGTGATGTAACAGCACATGTAGGTCAAGACCAATTTGGTTTCTCTGACGTGTGGTTGTGTAAATGCGCTCATAAAAATGGTCATACAATAGGACATGGGAAAAACATACAGTGCACACTTACATAAAGCTTTCAGAATATATTTAGAGTCAGGAGCACAAAGCACAACACAGAATACCCTTTGCCCTACATACAGGACAAACAGGCATGCACTGCCTGTGGAGACTTGAACCTATGATAATTATAGAACATGTTTAATAGGAATGAAAAACCTAATAGGACAAAAGAAGTGTTAGGATTATGACCAAAACATGAAAACATGGATGTTAAGGAGGCCTAGTTTACAGTAAGCAGGAAAAAAAATGAATCGTGAGATTGATACATTATTTTTGGTAACAAAGTTAAAGACTGCAACAACACGCTGATGGAGAAAACAAAGCTTTTGGTCGTTTTGAAGCCAGGAATCATTGTGTTTCCCAAAATGTGAATTTGATGCTTAATCCATTGTTTAACAGCAAACTGGAAAACTACACAAACATCTTAACAAAACAAAACAAAACACATACACACGGGAGACAAAAACCCGCGCTACGTCTGGCACTCGTGTTACATTCACGTGTTGTGGGAAAGGTGGGAAAAATGACCGATTTCTTTCCCTGATTGATCTTTTTCTACAAAAGCAGTCAAGCCGGTGGATTTGGCAAAACATAATCAGGTCGTGGTTTTCTTTTTTCTTTTTTTTAAGGGTTTGTTGTCTACACGAATGTCTTTCGAGCTAATTAACTACAAATTCAAATGCTTGCGTACGAGCTTTTGAAAACACTTGTTAAATTATTATTATCTAACATTTGCATTCTGACTGGACTTGGCCCTTTGGCTATAAAGTTATTTATTCTATTTCAAACGACAAAAATAAATAAAATAAATAAAAATAACAAATAAAACAGCAGAAAAAATACCGATGAACTGTTATATAAGAGTGTCGAATTATTCTAATATACATATTGAGTAAATCCGATTTACCGCGCTTTGTGACATAAATAGGGTGTTATGCATGATTTCCGGGAGGTTATTCCCACAGCCCATGAATGCAGCATACACTGAAACGACCTTTCGCCTAGTTTGGCGGACGGCAGTTCATCGGGTTTACCCTGACACCGCTGACTCCCGTGGCCACGCCCACCAACGACCACGCACCCTGTTTCCTCCAACCGTCCAGCGAGCACGCACTGTTCACGCGCTTTCTGCTCTCCCATTGGCTGAAGCTCCGCACACTCTTGGTCGCGATTGGCTGAGTGTTGCCACCCGCCGGTGCGTGTTGTGAGTTTTGTTTTTCTTTTTTTCCCCCCACCTCCTCCTCCTCCTCTCCCCCCCACGTTTTACACACACAGCTGAGAGAAAAGGGAGCCAGTCAGAGAAAAGACGACCTCAACCCTATCGGAACAGGCAGCAGCTCTGGCAAGCGCCGTCTCTTTGTTCTAAACTGGCTTCAAAAACAAAAACGCGATATTTTAAGATTTTATTCCGCAATGCCTTCGCGAAAATTCACCGAGATGGACTTCCACGAGGTAAGACAATTTGAATGAACTGTCACTTTCGCTTAACGCAACATTTTTTTGTTGTTATTTCCACTTCATTCCTACAACGTCCACTTGTTTACTTTGACATTTAAGCACTCAGCGTAAATGCAAAGCTTAATTTAAAATTTTTATAGAAGTTTATTATTTTTATTTTGTGTGACATCAACTTTGCAGTGGTGCCAAAAAAAATTTACAAGCATAAACACTATTTTTAGAATTTAATTCAACCCTAAGACCAATAACTATAAATAAAAATGTCACGCAAACACGCACGGAAGCCTGTCACTGTCGATGCTTTTTTTGATCTGGGTGTATTTTTGTGGAGACTCACTTACGTGCTTTGTTTACTCTGAAAAATTATAATTAAAAGTTGGAACGTGACAAACCTACTTCCTGATGCAAACCCGCTTTATGGGGATTTCACATGGCTCATCTCGGCAGCACGTCACTGTTTGGTCTATATTTGGTAATGGGAGGTGTCCTGGCTTCGGGCCAGGGGCAGTGCATGCTGGGCTGGGGTGTAGTCACCAACACCCCCTCTCCCTTATTGGCAGCAGCGCACAGTTTGGCCCGGGAACTTCAGATACAGGAACAGTGACTGAGCAGATGATAACTGGAAATAGATTTTTTTTTTTTGTGCTCCATTCTGGTTAATAGAATAGAAAGCTTCTCTTTGTTAGTGTTATTAGAGAGAAAGCGGAATCAACACGGTGTAGAGTAGGGGTTGAAAATAGCTTTTTGTATTTGTGTGTATGTGTTGTCAGTGATGTGACCACACAAGAGTATTTTCATTTTCTTATTTTCCCCCCTCCGCTCCTCACAGCCCGAGTACATGGATCACTGTGTGCCTAAGGTGAAGAGAAGAAGGTATGACAGCGAGCAGTCTGTCTCTAGCGGATTCAGTGTGGGCTCCTCTGGTCTGGAGTACACTGACCTGGAGGCGGCAGAGGCACTGGTGTGCATGAGTTCTTGGGGCCAGCCTCTTTTCTTCAACGGCAACAAGCCAAACCCCTGCAAGCCAAGACCCCTCACCCCTGCTTCGGACTCCTGCGACTCCCTCCTGCCACCAGAACTACCGGAGCCCCCGAAGGACTTTGTGTCCTTCTCCTCCCTGGTAAGACATATCACATAGCACCAGTGTTGAAACAGTGAATTATATGGATGCCACTACTGCAGCATTTCTTTATCGTAGTTTGAACTAAAAGAATGCACAAAAATCCCACTGTAGAAATGCAGCGATAACTTGTGTTTACTAATTAAACATCTTCGTGCACTGAAATTCTTGGCCTGGTGATGCAAATGTGTGAATATGATAGTTTATGACATGATTCTGGGGCAGCTGAGAGTTGCTGCAATGAGAAAAACCTTGATACAGTAAGCTGTTTGACCTTCAGACAGAGTTGCTTCTTGCAGAGTCATAAAATATCACTGTTTTATAGCTCATTATGATGGTCATTCTTATGTGTATCTGATTGCCACCTGGGATACTTATCACTGGAAATTTAGGTTCTTTTACAACTAGAGTCAGTGGGTTCACGTTCAGTTCTCCAACCCTCTCTTTGCAGTGTATGACCCCACCTCACAGTCCCAGCTTTGTTGAAGCGTCATCAAGCACTGTGCATCAGTCAAGTTCTGGCCTGGCTACATCCACCCCGCGACCTGTCCTGGCAGTCGTTGCTGAAAAGACCCCCTCCCTGCCCTTCCCGCAGCCCTGCAGAGCAATGGCGACCAGCGTCATCCGCCACACTGCAGACAGAACCCTCTGCCAGCACCACATTCCAGTGGCCCCCAATCCAGAAAAAGCCAGGGACATGGTAACATCTACTACAGTGGTCTGCCAGCAGCAGCAGCAATGCATTACAAATGCAGAGCAGATAACCACACCTCCTGCTTCCCTCATACCTTCAAAAACAGAACAGCCAGCCAGTCCCCCAAAACCCTGTTTGGACAGTGTCCCCACCCCAACTCTTGTCAACACCCAACCGCAAAATAGCCCACCGACTCCCCCTGTTCCCACAGCCGTGTCCCCTCCTCCGGTTGCCAGCCCTCAAATAATCTGCCAGATGTTCCCTGTCAGCAGCCAATCGGGTATAATCTCAGCCTTCATCCCCAGTGCGGTTCACACATCCAATTCCGGAATTCGGACTGCCGCCACACCCATCCTCCCCCAGCCCACCTCAGCTAACACCCCCCCTATTCAGCAGTCCCTGATTGTGGGCTCAGCAGTCCCCCAAGGCACAGTGATGTTGGTCCTCCCTCAGTCATCTGTCTCTCAGGCCCCCCACTGCCCTCAGACTGTCATGACCCTGGGCAACACCAAGCTACTACCTCTGGCCCCAGCCCCCATGTACGTTTCAGCAGGACCCAGCAGCAGCACAACAGCCACAAAGATGGACTTTTCCCGCAGGAGGAACTATGTTTGCAGCTTCCCAGGCTGCAGGAAGACGTACTTCAAGAGCTCACACCTCAAAGCACATCTTCGAACACACACAGGTGGGGGTTTGCTGCATTTCGAGGTGCTTGGCTGATGCCTGTGAGAATGTGGAATAAATGTGACTTCAGAAGATGAGTGTTGCATCCTGTTTGTAAAGCATTCCTTCTCCGACCTTGTTATTCTTGACGGGAAGAGCGTGAGCTCATTGCTTTTATGTAAGAGAAGCTCGGTGATGTGTCAGGCTTTTATGAGTGCAATGTGACTCACTTGTTTTCTTCATTTGTCCCTCTGTTTCCCTCCCTTAGGTGAGAAGCCCTTCAGCTGCAGCTGGGATGGGTGTGATAAGAGGTTCGCCCGCTCTGACGAACTCTCGCGTCACAGGCGTACCCACACCGGGGAGAAGAAGTTTGTGTGTCCCGTGTGCGATCGGCGGTTTATGCGCAGCGATCACCTGACCAAACACGCCCGGCGCCACATGACAACAAAGAAAATTCCCTCTTGGCAGGCCGATGTTAGGAGTCTGAACAAAATGGCTGCTGGCAAAACACCTCCCTCAAAATCTGGCGTCGCAACGCTAAGCATGCTGGTACCTGCCGGCTCAAAGTAGACAATGATCAACTCGCCATCCGACCCACTCCCAAGATACCAGAGGGACACAGGACGCAGCCAAGCACACAACACTGCTGCTCTTTTGACTCATGGGAATGAAAGAAAAATCATGCACTGGACTCTCTTCCTGCTCTACTGCTCATTTGTACACGTATTTTCTCTAAAAGATTCTTTGTTTATAAAATTGATTATATGTATGCACTCTTGCCAAAGCCTTTGTATGAAGTTTTGTCTTATACATTTCACCTTCTGCACCTCCCCTACAGCACCTCTCCTTTGTTTGTGTTGATATTCATGTGTGTCTATGTGAATGTGTTGGTGGTTGTACTATAAAAATGCATTAATTTGTCATTTGGGGGGAAAGGTTGACATGAAAACAAATGTAAATATGAATATTAATCATCAGTACTATAATTATACTTTGATTGTATCGCCCCGTCTACCTTTTCATATTATTTAATACATATTTGTAATAAAACAAGGTTACATGAGCTGCAAGTGTGAGTTTCGTGACCTTTCACGTTTCTAAAATGAGAGAAATCGTGTGGGATTGAGATGAAGTCAGCGATCTTTCCCGGTCAACTCATGCGCAAATATACAGAGTGGTGCCTGCCCACATCCTGTGTGTGTGTCACGCTAACTCCCACCACTACCGCCCTCTTTGGTCAGCTGAAGCTCACTCATGTTCTTTCAAATGTGCTGACTGGCCTGTGGGAAGCTTGCTGCTGATTGAATGAATTTTTTTTTTTTTTTTGGTGTTATAAAAGCTCTTTTGGCGAAGCCATCTGGGGACATCGTGTCCTGTTCATTAGCTCGGAGGCAGAAACAGATGAGTCAGAACTGACAGACAAGTTGGTCGTTCTGTACTGGAGTTCATTAGAAGAACATTTGAGCCCATTCAAATCTGTCATATTGGAACAAGGAGGGCATGGAGCTGCACTTCTTGCATAATTCTCTATCAAGTTCATTATAATATGTGTAATAAATAAACATATGTGGATTGGTGTTCCAAATAAAAAGCCACATACCTGACCTTCATGCATACCTCCTAGAAATTGTCAGAACTCTCATTTTTTATGAATCATTAAAGAAAACGAGAAGTGCCCAAACTGTCTCTGTGGCGCTTTGGACCTCTCTCTCTCTCAAATGCAGTTTCATAAGCAGTGGTCCCATACCTAGTAACAGCCCACCCCTTCCAATCACACAGTGAGGAATATGAACTGTTGGGGGTGCGACCAATCGCCTCTCTCGCTCGCACACCCGCCCATTTGCCTTACTGACCGATATACTCGCTGGCTGAGTGCCACCAGAACTGTGGTCTACAGTGACACCTGCTGGTGGAAGAATGTAATGTCACTATTTGCAATGCTGGGAAAGCATCCCGGACTGCCGCTCAATTCTTCACAATTAGTGGTCTAGCCATTCATTAACGTTTCAACAACAAATAAACGTAGAAATGAAAAACTATATTGTATACACTTCAAGCACAGTCAAATAACAATTTATAGTATGCATTATATTAAAAATTGGTTGCTTAAATGTAAAGGTTTAATTAATGTTTAATTCACAGGTTAAGAGTGACATAAACTAATGAAGAGATTTTAGGTATTATTGGAAGTTATTATTGAGAGCAACTGCATATAATGTATGAAGCCTCTGTCCACACAGTTCCCGACAGATTATATTTAAAAATGGTGAAAATGGTAATTACGAGTTTTCTTAAATGAAATTAACGACTAAAGATTAAACTATTAAAGATCAGGAATCTTTAACCCCAAAGTCTAGCAGACAAGTGGTTCTGAGAGACAACAAAAACAGTAGCGGTGCTGTGTTTACAGAATTTTTCATTCCAGCAGAAAATGGGAAGTCAGCCCTTGACGTACGTAGATGTCGTTTTGAAACCTAAAACACGCAGTTTTGCAAATTCATTACTTTGTTACACATTTAAGGTCAGCAGTTGTTGGTGGGGATATTTTATTGTAAATCTAAGGATATTTTCCACAGTGCTCTAGGATGAGAGTCCTTCTAGTTTCTGCAAACTGGACACTTTTGAAACTGTGGGGGAGAGGAAGTTACTGAACCAGCAGCTGTCCACAGGGGCGCAGCTATATACTTTCTGAGGTGTATGCGGACACCCCCCC
>JAVDPK010002004.1:131168-142094 GCA_034780415.1 Cichlasoma orientale
ACACACACACACACACACACACACACACACACACACACACACACACACACACACACACACACACACACACAGTCTTACCTGTGAGGTTCCTCAGATGGCAGACAAGCAGGGAGTAGGGTCCAGTGAAGGGGATGGCCTGGGTCTGTTTCACTGTGCTCATGGCCAGCTCTGTGTACGCTGGAGAGCAGACACATCAGGTCAGTGCAGCTCCCAGAGGAGTGCACGGCTGAGTAGGAATACTGTTGTTTTAGGCAGGTCTGGTATATGACTTGTAAATGTTATTGCTTCAGTCATTCATTCAGTCTACTTTAATTTAGTTTTGAATCCCAAACCCCCCAAAATATGAAAGAGCCATAATCTACCTGATAATAATTTAATAATTAACACTATTAAAAATGCCTTGTGTGGTCCTATGCTCCATTAGGGGAAGATGAAGGTAACTTACTGGAAAGGTCAGAGGGATTGAGGATGTGGTAGTTGAAGTTTTTCTTCACCAATATGCCCGAAACCCTCTGACCCTGAACACATTTCTTATCAGCCAGTGAGCCCATCACCTGAGAAGAGAAATGTATCCATCTCATTTTCAGTGGATTTGCATTTTTAACAGCGTAATTTAAAAGCACACGCCGGCCTTGTGAAGTCAGCAGGAGGACGCAGTGACTGCTAAACACAAAAAAAAAAAAAACACGAGAAAAGTGTATTGCACCTTGGCCAGCTTCTCTCCTCTGAAATTCAGCGTGACGGCCTCAGTGTTGCGAGGGTTGTGGACTTCGATGTGAACTTCATCGTTATCCTCGTACTCCCTGATCAGTGCGGCTTTCAGGCGCGCCATCTCATTCTGCTCCCCGTGTACCAGGATCTGAGAATAAACATGCACAACAATTTATGCAAGGAAAACAAAAAAAAGATGAGTGACCAGAGAACTGTGAATTTCACACTGCTTCGTTCTCCTACCACATGTGGTGGTTTGAGGGCTCTGATGAACTCGCTGGTCTGCTGGTAATCGGTGTGGGCCGAAAAGGAGATGTAGTCCACCGACATCTTCAGCTGCAGCTTCTGTCCCGACATGGTGGTGATCTCCTCTGGCTCAGACATGATGTGCTGCAGAGTGCAGAGTAGGAAACAGCTAATGGTTAGTTTGGCGATTACCTTCTTGATAAAATATTTTATAAAATGAAAATAAAATACAGTATAGCTAAAGAAGATGGCACATATACTGTTTTTAGAGCCTTCAGTTTGACTGTTTTGCAAGACTAATGATCCAAAATCTCGAACAAGCAGTTATGCTGTTTGTAAGTTAGCTTAGCATTAGTGAACTCACTCTCTTTGAGCCCACTTTTTTGTCCTGGCTTCCGAGCTTTACAATCTGAATTTTGATGGCCTGAAAATTGCAGTAAAAAAACTGCACCCTGTTGCATTTGAATCTATTATTAGATCAAAATATCTTTCCCCACTTTGCACAGAAACACTTTTTGCTGTCCCGCTGTGCTCTAACCTTGGCGAGGGTGCCCTCCACGCAGTAACCGGCGATGATAACGCCGTTCCTCTTGTCGGTGCACCAGCTCTCAAAGAGCTCCCTTGAGAGTCCGCTCTGCATCATACCTGGAGATGCCATCACCACGCTGGGGCCGATATCATCAAAGTGATCCATGCTCTGGAAAGAACAGACAGCACCGTTATATGTTGATAGGAGGCAGTTAGGCCTGAAAAGATGTGCAGGGGTTCTGTGACAATCTCTACCTTCAGATTGCTGATATGCTTGAAGACAAAAGGGTTATTGATATTTATGGCCTTGCGGATCTTGTCGTTCATTGCGTTAACATAAGTCTGGTACACAGCCATGCACTTCTTGGCCAGGGAAGAAGCATAATAGATGGGGATGTCATGGAGCTCTGGGTGATTCTGCCAGTACTCATCTGCAAGAGAACATGAAACCCAAATCTTACAGACTTCTATGACTGACACATAATGGAATAAAGAGAAGACAAATAACTGAAATTCAGCGCAAACAGAGGGTATAACCATCAAATGAGAAGGTTAACACTATTATTTGACATACTTTATCACATTATCAGTATCAGGGAGCCAAACATGACTTCTAACCCAAGATAAGCAGCAGTTCCTGGGCCCGTCCCAAAGCAAACACAGGGATTAAACAGCGACCCTCTCTGTTGACAATGTCATGGACGGTGTTACAGAACCGAGCTTCTCGCTCCTCCCTCTTTTCGTGGATGTGAGTGCCGTAGGTTGACTCCTGCAGAAAGAAAAAATAATAGTTTCTTAATATTGCTTCAATCACCTCAAGATCCTTTTAAAAATGTGTTCAATATGACTTATTCTAGTTAAATAAACATTGTCACTTTGGTCATACTATGATTAAGATGTCAGGTTTGACACTGGGGATCTCGGCTGCCATGAGATGCCTGTCTTCTTGTCGGGAAAAGTCTCCTGTATATAGAAGCTTTGGAGGGGAAAAGAGATGGACAATATACATGTAGGTTACCTTTTTTTAAATAAGGCAAATATATGTCATCACACATAAAAAAAAACAAAACAAAAAACTTTACTTTGACTCCAGCTATTTCGATCATGAACATGGCAGCTCCCAGCACATGGCCAGCGTGGTAGCACCAAAACTTGATTCCAGCCACCTCCTTGACCTCGTGGAAGTTGATCGTCTCAATCTTGTCCATGCTCTCCTCCAGGTCAGTTTCAGTGTAAAGCATGTCGTCTGCCGAGATGTTGCTTCAACAATAATGAAAAAATAACTGTAGACTACACTGTAATTCAACATGAACTGTCTCTAATAAGACAGGCACCTCTGCTCCTACCTGACTTTAACGTAGTCCGATAGGAGCCAGCGGTAGATGGCCTTAGTGGCATGAGTCATGAAGGTCCTCCCTTTAAAGCTGGTCTTCTGGAGGAACCAGGGCAGAGCTCCGCAGTGATCCAGGTGGAAGCTGACATGAGAACACATAAAACACACAAAAATTATGATTTGGAATGTAATTTCTGTGCAGGAAAATGTGAAAATTTAAAAGAGACAAATGGGGTAGACTCACTGGCTGATCAGCAGCAGGTCTATCTCAGCCGGATCGATCAAGTCTATGTATGGGAGAGCGTCCATCCCTTCCAGTCCAGGGTGAATGCCACAGTCCAGCTGCCAAACACAAATACTGCTTTGCTCATTTGAATCCAATCTGTATCAGCACGAAATACAACAGCAAAATAATGTAGAAGTATATAAAATAATGACATTAGTTAAATTTTATTGAACGCACGAAGAAAAAAAAACTGCACTGTGTACTCCTTCAAATAGATCATCGTAATATAGTTATTACTGCTGTTGTATAACGTGCATAAAAATATTTCCACATTTTGTTAGTATGAAGTGACAGCAGGACAGTTTTATTTATTTTTTTTATTACCATAATTTTCCTCCCTTTGAACTCCAGGATAATGCATGACCGCCCAACCTCCTGCCCTGCACCGCTGCAACATGAGCCAAATATGGTATTATTATATGGTTTTATAAAATATAATATTTATTTATATATATAAAATCTATAAATTAACTCACAGTGGACGAATCAGAAGCTGGTCACTTTCCTCGGCAGGGACAGTTATCTCTATTTTGCGTTTTGTTGTCATTTTGTTCTATATTTTTGGGGTCATTTTGAAAATAGAAAATTTTAAATCGATAATACTGCGCTCACTGTGTTTGCTGAATGAGCTTCCGGCCGTGTGCAAAATACCGTCGACTGGGAATCGAGTGCTTTGACAAAGGTTCCGAGACGGACTTTGGTGTGGTTTTACCCGTTTACTGGACAACTGTACGCAAAAAGGAGCACGGCAGTTAAATATATGAGTTTAATTTAGGATTATTTGTGTAAAATTAAGCAATGTATCGACACAATAATGCATATCATCCATAGGCTTTTTACATATTTATTTCGCGTCTTCGTTGCGTCCCCTTTAAATGGTGCTGGGTGTCGGCTTCAAAGGGAAGCCAAAAAGTCAAACTGCGGGTAAACACAAAGCAGGTTTGAAGAAAAGTAAGTAAACGGTACACAGAGACGGCCTCGGGAGTAAGCAGGTATGTTGTTTATAAGTTAGCTTAGCATCAGTGAACTCACTCTCTTTAAACCCCTCGGTTTTTAACTTTTAAAATGAATGCGGCCGGTGGGATATGTTCAAGGAGGAGTAGGATAAGTTTGAGCCACACGGCTTTTCTTATATCTCTGGCACTACAAGCGCTGTTTTACACAGAGCAGCTCGTAGGTTATGTGGTTGATGTATGCAGCCTGTTGATGCTGGTGTCTCTGTGCCCCGACGTGACGTGATGCAGCTAAGAGGCTGTTACAGTAACAGGTGTAGTTTCCTGTTTTTGGGCCTCCTTTTTATATTTGCTAGTAGTTAGAGCGCTTTAAAACGTTACCAGCATTTTGATAATAAAGAATCTCACAAATTAATTTTTAAAACCGATATTATCAGGTTCTCATTAGTGTGTTATTCAGACCACGTGACTATCTAATCTTGTACTCGCGGATGTTCTTATTTCTGTTAGGATGTCTTTTTTGTGAATGTGCTGACACCTTTGTGTGGATGACTAAAGTAAAACTAACCTAGAAGCTAAGACGAAGTGTGAGAAAAAGATTTTAGTAAACGAAAATAAAAATAAACTAGGCTTTTGAGGGGGAAAACAAAAATAAAGCTAACTGAAACAATGTGTACTTAAACGAATTAAAATGAAATAAAAATAAAATATCCTGGAAATATCTATGCCATGTTCAAAGACAGTACTGTGTAAAAGTTTTGAGCCAACCCTCATTTTTTTGTATTTTCTCTCCAAGGATTCAGACTTTCTTGTAATGTTTTAAAGTGGTCTTGAGCAATGGCTCTCCAGGCTTTCACATTTTTTCTTTGAAGATCAAATGCTTTTTCCACTCATTATCAATCCATATCATACCAGTGGTGTTGGAGCTCTTGTCGAATATAATGAAATTATGAATGCTGAAGAAGGTGATCATACCAAATATTGTCTTTCAAGCTCAATTGAATTGGACAAACTCTGCTTTTGCCTTATATACTGGATCTCCATGTATGTTTGCACATTTCAAGAAATCACTGCAGCTAGCAAAAAATAAAGAAATGAGGGGTGCCACATCTGGAGGCATCCCAGTTTATAGACACCTGGGATGTCTACATGTCCATGAATTCTGGATATTTTGTTACCTCTTCTGAACTCCCTGAATCTTGTCCATGAGAAAAATATCCTCCACATTAAAAGCCCAAAATAAGACTAAAAAAAAAACTAATCACAACATACAAAACTCTGGACTAAATTGTCATGTGATGGTTGCCTGTAAGTCATTCTCAGATCTCTGTTAAAAGAAAGTTTTATCCCAAGTTGACCTGCCCAATTAATAACTAAGAAGAGAGAGAGAGAGGAACGCCCGAAGCATCAGTTATTCAAAATGTATATGCTGCTGTGTCCTGGTTTATGATCTCTGCTGAGACTTGAGAAGGCAGTCGTGCTGTGCGTTTAATGCTGCGGCCTGTGATGATCCAGGTCAGCGGGGCTGGAGGGCTGGATGCGGTCGTCATGGTGAAGGATGTTCCGGAAAGTCAAAAAGCGCCACAGCAGCAGCAGCTCGCAAAGCAGTGAGATCAGCAGCAAGAGCAAGGTGGTTAACAACACAAACGTGCAAAGAGGCGCGTGTCTCTGTGTTTAAGGCGGCACTGTCTGATGTTCCTGTCTCTCTGCAGTCTGTGGACTCCAGTTTGGGAGGCCTCTCCAGATCGAGCACTGTTGCCAGCCTTGACACAGACTCCACCAAAAGCTCAGGTCAGCGTGACTTCTTGTTTAAAATGTCAAAGCGCCCTTACAGTTTCATTTTCTAACGGCTGTCTTTTCATTTGATTGCCTGTAGGGAACAACACATCTGAGACATGCACTGAGTTCCGGGTAAAATATGTGGGCTCCATTGAGAAGTTACAGTTTGACATGAGCAGGACCCTCCAGGAACCTCTGGACCTCATCAACTACATTGATGCTGCTCAGGTAAGAAGCTGGATAAAGATAATGGCACATATAACAGTAACCTTTCTCCTGTGTTTTCAGCAAGCAGTATGCTGTAATTAATCTGACATAAAACAGAGAAGAGTCTATAAATTTAGCTTCTTTTCATAGCAAGATGGAAAGCTGCCATTCGTTCCTGGAGATGAGGAGATGGTTCTCGTAGTGTCCAAGTACGGCGTCAAAGTGGCCTCGCTGGACCACTGTGTGAGTAATAAATCCATAGAAAGGTGCTATACGGTGATCATTTGTCTTAATTTGTAATGAATTGTGTTTTTTTTTTTTTTTAATGTACGCTCTCAGACTGTGCTGCACCGCCACCCTCTGTACCTGATAGTGCGTATGCTGTGTTACGATGACGGCCTGGGCGCAGGGAAGAACCTGCTCGCTCTGAAAACCACAGACACAAAACAAGAAGGGTGTAGCATCTGGGTGTATCAGTGCAGCAGCTCCGTAAGTACGAAATGAAAGAGTTGGTGTTTTTATACTGTCACTGAATACGGCTTTTTCCTCTGCCTGCTGCATGTCATCTACCATCTGTGTGAACAGGAGCAGGCTCAGTCCATCTGCAAAGTGCTGTCGGCTTCCTTTGACTGCGTCCTGACATCAGACAAGTCCTGAGGCTCCGAGTACGAGTTGGGATGAGAGTGAAACATCTGGAAAAACCAGCAATAGTTAATTAGACAACCAGCATCGTTACTGGCAAAAACAAATTACATGCAATCATTTCCCATTTTTTTGCAACTTTGCTTTCTTAGCCTTCAGAAGCGTCATCTGAAGGGCAGGTCTGTGGTTATTTTTTAGTTTGCAGGAAATCATCAATCAAGCCTTGTTATTGATGGCAAAGCGCAGTGCGAGCTTGCTTTTGTTCCCTTCCCATAATCATCCAGTTAAAACAGAGCTGTGCTGAATTTTTCTGAATCATTTACTTGGAATGTGTTTCCTTTATCTCATTTTTTCCCCCTTTTGGCCTTTCAAAATAAAATATGAAATAGGAAGGTTTAGAAAGGAGGGAAATGGTTGCATTAAATATAGCTTTAGTTCAGTGCAGGGCTTCTAAGTGTAATGCTAAGTAAGTGATGGTACTATGGTACTAGTATACAGTGCTGAAACTTTGCTGGTATGTTAATGCATGGGAGGCAGTGAGTGGACTCAAATCCCTGTTCAGGTTTAGAAATCCTTTTGAGTGTTTTGTTTTCTAACAGCAGTATTGGTACAACAGCGGTCGCTTTTTGACCAGAAGGAATGTTACAAATGTTGCCTTTGGACACTTTAATCTTAATTTGTGGGGTTCATCCACTTCTAATGACTTGAGTTTGTTGTCAATCTTTTTTTTTTTTTTTTTTTTTTAACTCACTTGGTACCAAAAGTGTGATGCAGCAATCAAACCTGCATTCAATGTCATGTTAGCTGGGAAAAAAAAAAAAGCAAATTCTAACAGGCTGGTAGTGACACATATATGATTGTGAGGGGTTTGTTTACAGCTGTGGTACTAACTTGACTTCACCATGCGAAATAATAAACAGTGAACTGCTGTCCTTTTCACTTTGGTCCAGTTGGAAATGTGTATGAATAAGGAAAATAAAGGCTTGGATCAGGTACAACAGAGGAGTGCTTTTCAATAAATATGTCACTGATCTGAGTTTTTCCTCTCAGGCGCCTTTATTTTTGAGTGCATTCGCCGTCAGAGGGCGCTCTTGATACATCATCTGTCTCTCAGTTTAAAAAGATGGGATTTTTAAAATGCAGGCCACTAAATAGGACCCCCACCCTCCCACCTCCAAAATAAATAAATAGTAATAAAACTCACCGGATCATAAAGTCTAAAGAAACACACCAAAGCTTTGCACTATTTCATATTTTATTATTCCAGTTTTTTTCCTCCCATTTACTTGCACAACAGAGTTAAGAGTCAACGCAATGATTCACACAGTTAATGACAATGATCTGAGTTTATGTTCCCAGTAGTGTGCGTGCGTGGATTAGTGTCTGTATTTGTTTACAGCACACACACACACACACACTGGCCCAGCTGAGGTTGTGTGACTGCTCATCGCAGCAGTGCATTAAAAGACATTTACTGCCCAGGTTAACCTGCTCATCTTTTATTATTCTTATTTTACATTTAAATATCCACAAACAAAACCAAAATCTATTTACATACAGATGATTAAATCTTTCTGCTTCCAGTGAGTTAATATTAAACACGATGAAGAGAGCATCAGCTTTGACTCACGCTTCTCCCCTTGTCATTCACAAATCCACGAAAGGCTCCGATTTCAGGTTAAATGCCTAAATATCAACAATATGCACAGAAAGAAAGTTGCTCTGCAACTAAAATGAAAGTTAATTACACTAGGTTTTATATTTATTTCATAACGCATTAGATAAACTTGTCTTAGATGTACTATATGAGGCTTAAGCTGCAGGAAGGATGTTCCTTCTGGAGATGGAGGATTTATTTAGCTCGTGTGAAGGAAAGTGTCTCGAGGAAGCAACAAAATTCACAGAGCTTAGTCCCGCTTTTCATCGCATTCCCACGCTCTCATTTTTTTTTTGCTTCCTCTTATTTCAATATGCTTTCGTTTGCAGCTTATTTTGTGCAGACAAAACATGCACTCTCACACATACAAACACACTTCTGTTCCTCTAATAAGGCAGACGACAGGCAGAGACAGCCTGAGGTGTCAGGACTCAGCGTAAAGGTAATTACTGGCTGCTGCAGCTCCAGTAAGCATCAGATCAGAAGGAAGAAGAAGGGAGGAAGAACTGGAGTGTTGCTACTGAATATGACCCCCTGCCCCATAACTTAAATTGGTGCAGGCAGTGTGTGTGTGTGTGTGTGTATGTGTGGGGAAAGCCTTGCAGAGGATGCATGACACTGAATTCATTTGCAGCTGTATTATTCTACAGCTGCAAATGGTGGCCCGAGAAACTGAGCTCTCCCAGGTGTGATGGGTTGGAGGCTATTTTAACATGCAGCATCTCGTTTTCGATGCCAGTCAGTCACTGAAATTAGGACAGGGAAAGGCTCCCTTGGTTGCAACTTCCAGCATATTTTAGGGTTAACGTAGCACCATTAGGAAAGCCTCCACACAGGAGGACTGCTACAGCCGTGGAAAGCTGCACCTAAAAGCAGACATTTCAAAATTGCTCATGCACAGATGTGGAATGTAAGCATGTTGGACCAAGTTCACATTGACAGTTGTTAGTAAGTTAAAATACAATGCTGTAATCGCAGTACTATCACTTTAAGGACTGTCTGTATAATGGAGCGAATGGATGAAATGAATTCTGTACATACATGTCAAGAAGGGAAAAGACAAGAAAAGTGCATTTATTGCGAGAAGACATTCACTACAATCATCTTTTTTTTTTCCTTTCTTCCGATCTGCAAGCATTAAAACCACATACAGTCCGATGAGTCCCCTGTGACACCCAGACTTGCTGGAGCAGGAGTGACACTTAAACGAGCTCGCTCGAGATGCCAGTGACGATTATGATGATGACATCGAATGCAAACACCGGGGCGATGGCGGATGTTTTGTTGGATTTGTTGGCAGACAGAGTGATAGTGGGATGTGCCATCCTGTGACACTTCCTGAGTCCCAGATTTCAGTCAGCGATGAAGTGCACGAATGTAACGGGGAAGGCTCCCCTTCTCGTTGGCTCGCCTTCGATGTGGCCCAGCTGCGAAGAGGAAAGAGAGGTCAGAGGACCATAAAAGGACGAGAAGAGGACTGACAGGTTAGGTCGGTTTAGGTAGAAACTCTTAAATTACTTGACTGCTTTTAACAAAGCCATTATACAGTATGCACAGACTTTATCTAAAAGATGGACGTAGCCACGGTGACATCCCCAATGAAGCCTCAGGCTGAGCATTTGGACCAGCACGTGGTTCTGACTGAGAAACACTGCGTGGTCACATATTGTAGCAAGTTGACCATCACAGAATATTAATTTGCTAACTCTGATTTTCAAAATGAACCTCATGTTGTATTCAATAAGAACTGAAACCACCGCTGAAAACAATGAACTCTTTAGGAACGTGTTCACTGAGGTAATAAATCAAAGAAAATGAGTAAAAGGCTCAACCTTTTGCAATGAGCGGCGCTGCCCCCTGCTGGCCATTACAAAGAATGCAGCTTTTAGGCACTGAAGCATTGGCTTTGCTTTTTAGACCCAGAGGCTATGTCCATCTTTAACATACAGTCTAAGACAGTGCTAAACACCGTTAAAACACAGAAAATGACTGGGTCATTAAAAACGGGGGGGGGGGGGGGGGGGCCGTTATTTGCGATTTCAAACCACATGATTCAATTTTGATTTTTAAAATCCCGAGAACATCGTTTACATTTTTGCCTTTTATTACTTGATACAAAGTGGTGCAGTTCAAGATGTCTGCTGTGCTAAAAGTGATTTACAAGCGAGCAGGTTAGTTTCTATGTAAAATGCATAGATACGGAGTCCCTCAGGGGTCACAGAGGCAAAATAAAATGTATTATGGTAACTATCAACATGATATACAGCAGGCAGCGTTAGAGGCTCTAAAGTGCCTGGATTTAGTTGATACTCTTCTGTCCCTTTTAAAAATCAAAAACAAGGTAAGAATATGGATTAAAAAAATAAGTGAAAAGTAGCCACTTGCTGATTTTTGAATGATTCATGAAAAATAGAATTACATGACAAAATTACAGTGAGATCCACACGTTTGCTCCCTGGCTTTGGGATAAAGGCTGGTCTGTTGTGCTCTATGTGCACATATGTGTACAAATGAATCTAAACATGCACACAAATTAAGCAAAATGTGGGTGCAAATGAATGAAACATGACTAAAGATTCTCACT
>JAVDPK010002004.1:152691-184332 GCA_034780415.1 Cichlasoma orientale
CCCCCACATATATACCTTTTCGGAAACGTCTCGACCTGGCGCACATCCCCATGAGGTCCGGGGTCACTTGCGACCGCCCCCATTTTTCCACCTACGCCCCTTGCGATCACAATAGGCTCCTCGCCGACCCTTCGGTTGGCTCGGGCCTAATAATTAATCCATCCATCCCCACTTTTTCAGGACCGGGTTGCAGGGCCAGCAGCCTAACAGAGAAACCCAGACCCAGCTCTCCCCAGCTTATCCGGGGGAACACAGAGATCTAATCTCTCCAGCCTGTCCTGGGTCTGCCCTGGGGCCTCCTCTCGGTAGGACATGCCCGGAAAGCCTCACCCAGGAGGCGCCCAGGGTTAATTAATGTTAATAATAATAATTAATGTTAATAATAATAAAAAACTGTCTGAAACCAAGCCTGAGCATTTGGCTCAGAGGGATTATTTGCACACATGCCTCACCTCATGGCCATTTTTAATATGAGCATCCACCACTGCAACAGTAAATAAGGACATATAACCCTTTAAATAATCACAGACTCTCTGCTAAAACTCCATCCTAATAGTTCTGCATAACTAAACACAAGCATCATATTAACAGTCATTCAGTCAGAGGCAAACTCTCTGATTTTTACTCTGCAGCTCTGCAGCAGACAGGTAGATTCCAGCAACTGTTTCATCCACCACCTCTCTCTCTTTCCAGCTCCACTTTTACTTTTTTGGGAGCAGGAATGTGGTCTGAGATCAAAGCAGCAGGTTATTAACCTTGATAGCTAGACTGCAGCACTTAAAGGAGGGTAATAATTGTCCAGCAGCTTCAAACCACTTTGGACGAGCAGCAAGGTCTCTCTGCACTTCTAGCGAGGCGTTTTTACTCTTACATCTGGTTTCTTAGAAGGATTAAACAACCGCAAGGCGAGTATGTCAATCGGTTGACATTTACATTGAAATTTGTCTTTAGGATTAACCAGCAAATACTATCCTTAGGGTCAATACGCTGTCGTGCACATTTTTTCCTCATTCCTTAACAGAGTAAGAGTCCAAGTACAAGGGTTGATTATTAATTTTAATGACTTGCCAGTTTTCTTTTCCTTGTTTAATCTGACGTTTCCTCATGTATAAAACAGAGGGTATGCAGAGTAACACAAGAACTTGCTGGTTAGTTGCCTTACCCCTTTGACACCCTTCAGGTCTCCTTTCAGCAGGCTGTCCAGAGGAAAGGTGATGATGTTGTTCATGTTTTGGAACTGGAGGAAGGTGAAGAAAGACACAAATAAGAGTTGAAAGGTTACATCAGAGGATTTAAAGCTGCAGGAGACTGAAAGTCAGGGGCATCGGTTGCAACTGAGATGTAATCCTTTCAGCAACGTCCTGTGTGCTGCGTGTCCTCGCAGTGGACATAAAAAAAGGAAACTATCCAGAGTTCCAGCTCTTCATCTTTGGTCAATAACAGTGCTAAGAGGCTAATGCGGGGCAAATAAAGAAACAGCTAGGAGAAACATTGCAATATAGGACACGACACACTTAAAGGCTGTTTCCAGTGGCTGAAGCGGATTCAGTCACTGGAAACGGCCTTTAAGTGTTAGTGTCAGACAGCCAGAGCAACTGTGTCAGTCTGCTGCAGGACTCAATGAATGACTGGACAACACTAAAAATGAATGGATGGAAACATCTACTGCCACAGCATGTATACACAACTGGGCATGTTTTACAATGGAAGCCTTGTTATGAATGACTTCTTAGACAAGGAAGGTTGGAAATCAGTTTATAATTAGCTAAGAAAGCTGGATCAGGTCATTCTTCTTTTAAAATAACTCTCCACCTTAAAACTCTGTGGTACAGTGGGGGAAATAATTGTTTGATCCCCTTCTGAATTTGTAAGTTTGCTCACTGACAAAGAAATGAACAGTCTCTAATTTCTATGGTAGTTTCATATTAATGGAGAGAGGCAGAATATCAACCAGAAATCCAGAAAAGGTATTTCTTGTAGTTGGTCACCAGGTTTGCACACATCTCAGGAGAGATTCTGGCCCTCTCCTCTTTATAGAAACTCTTGGCTGCTGCTTGGCAACTCAAAGGTTCAGCTTCCTCCACAGATTTTCTAAAGGATTGAGGTCTGGAGACTGGCTGGGCCACTCCATGACCTCAATGTGCTTCTTCTTTAGCCACTCCTTTGCTGCCTTGGCGGTATATTTTGGGTCACTGTCATGCTGGAAGACCCATCCATGACTCATCTTCAGTGGTCTGGCTGAGGGAAGGAGGTTCTCGCCCAAGATTTTAAATGGTACATGGCCCATCTATTGACCCCTCAATGCAGTGAAGTCGTTCTGTACCATGATGATTCTGTAGAAAAGTGTGCTTTATACACACAGCGAGTTGAGATCAGGAGTATCTGTAACTGATTGCTTGTTTGATTGATTGTAATCTGTGTGCCACACGGGCACAGAGCCAATCGGTGGGGCCAGAATTCTGGCTGTTGTAGGGGATCAAATACTTATTTCACTCAATGACAAGCAAATCAATTTATAAATTTTATGTAATGTGCTTTTCTGGATTTTTGGTTGATATTCTGTCTCCATTAAAATGAAAATACCATAAAAATAAGAGACTTCATTTCTTTGTAAGTGAGCATGCTTACAAATTCAGCAGGGGATCAAATAATTATTTCCCCCACTGTATGGAGTTATTTTTGTAGAGAGTTAATTACATGCAGCTAAGTCTCTTAGATCTACAAGTTCCGTTTTCATTTATTAATCAAATTTCAAACTTGTTAAAGAGGCACAAATTCTGCCTCTAACTCCCCCGTTTCCAAGCTGCTATAAAGGTCAGCCTCTGCCTGTAGTGCTCCGCATGTAATCTAGGAAGCCAGTGCTTTCTTAAGCTTTTGGAGATTACAGCTTGACATCCAGGTCAGGCAGAAGCTCGTATTTCTTTAATATAAGATGTTGCAATAACACCAATATAAAATCTAAAGCTCCTGTTCTCAGTATGAGTTGATACAGTGTCCGAGGGGAGCGACAGACCTCACAAGATGGAGTCAAAAATTTTTAATAAAGCTTTGGCTCCCATACAAGACCTGGGCTTAACAGATCAGGCTGAATTAGATCCAGCAGATATTTGGTGTTGCACCGGCTCTCTGGCTGTCTTGATGGAAAAACTAGAGCTATGTCCTCAGGGCTTTAAGATCCAGCTGGACTTGGTATGTGCTCATGTGTGTTAGAGAACACACACAGTGACTCAGGAGGATAGGCACAATTAAGGACGGCATGAAAATCTTTCTTTGTCCCACAGGGTTTTACCCATCCAACCCACACATACGCCCACAGTGTAAACTCACAAGGTTTTTGAAGAGTGCTGTGAGCTCCTTGGTGAAGACTGAGAACTTGAGAAAGGCTGACCCCAGATCAGGATCGTCTCTGTACACACAGTTTTCTCCAAACTTCTCCAGGGCCTGAGTGTACTGCTCCTCATTTTCTACATGGGCTGGAAAACACACACATATACACACAGATTGGCTTTAGCAGGCACTGAGAATCAAACCAGTCTTTTTCTCTATGATCCTTATTAGTTAAAAATCAATCAATAAGCATTAATAATGCATGGCGATAGTCTTTCAGTGTAAAACAATCCACTTTCCTTCCATTAGGGAACGCGGTCAGCAGGGGCGGACTGAAACAATAATTTAGCCCAGGTCACAATGTTCACACAAACCACCGAATTCTGAAGGTTAACCCAACATATTGATAACAGGTGTCAGTAAAGAAATCTGGGACTGACTAACAAGCCTATACCGAATTACAGAGCTTGAATAATATAGGAATTTTAACACGATACCGATATTTTGATAAACCCGATATTCCGATATATTGGACGATATTTGTTTTTCTTTCAGACACATGAGGCATAAACAAGGTTTCCTAACATTTATTATGTGTAGTTATTTATTTTACTCGTTTACATTCTGCACAAAATGTAAACGAGTAAATAAAGAGACTCTACTGAAAAGTGAGTTTTCTAGGTATTCTATGGCTAAGAGTGCACCTGCACTGGCAATATAAATATTTCATAACTGATACAAAACTACAAGATCAGACAAATTAATTAGCCTACACTAAAAAAAAGAAAAAATAATTATGATATACAGAGTGAGTGCAAATGTTCAAAGCTATGATAATATAAACATCGTAATATTATCATCGGTCACGTTTACAGCCGGCCAAAAGCGCACGCAGGTCACCAGGAAAGACCCTGGCGCTTCTGTGGCAGATTATTGTGTCAAACTTGTCATCCAGTTGTCAATCTAGTCACTAGAAGATACACACACAAAAAAATAAGGCCTCCTCCATCTACTGCTGCCCCAGAATCTGAGAGTGTGTCTAAAATCGGTTTAATGTACCACAAGGTTAGGCCTAGGTGACTCCACTTAATACACTTCACGCCACACTAGGCTGCTGATAACAACTAATGCCACTGGGACAGCAGTGGAGCGAGGGATGGAGCGCCAGGGGACTGTTGCTATGACGACAACTTGCAGAGAAACGCAACAGAGATGGAAGGGAGGGGTGGCAGTGATGGAAGGGGTGTAAGTAGGAATGACTGAAAGACTATGACTATGAAGGGGGGGGGGGGTCTGAAAATGTGAGCATGAATGCTAAAACACACCTGAAACTACATCATGACTCAGCTTTTAAGAGGTGAAACACACACACACACACACAAAGAGACAAAAGAGCAACCGCACAGATGTTTCAGGTATATAGATAAGCTCGCGTTTTGGCCGCTGACATATCCATCAGGTTATTAAAAGTGAAGAGCTGAAAGTCTGAGTCACTACCTGCAGGCATGCTCACGAGACAAATCTAATTTAAGCCACAAAATATCACCTGATGCAATAAGAGAGGTTGATGATAAGGAGGCTGCTGTGAGACTCACAAGGGAAGCGGCAAAATGAGAAGGTTGGGGAGCATGGTGTGATGGTGTGATGAGATTTTTTTTTTTTTGGCAACTGCAGAAATAAAAAATAATCTTAAAAAAAGCCAGATCTCACGTTTGGATAAAGTGATCAGTTCTTCAATATTAAGATAATGAAGAATTTATTTAAAGCTTCTTTTTTTTTTTGAAAGAGTTAGCCCTTTGCACATTAACAGAAACAAAACAAAAAGACCTGCTGAGAGATGTGCCAGACGAAGATAAACTTCAATCACTGTCATGTGTCAGAAACCAACCACTGCCACACACCCACAGCACCCCCACCCACCACCCCACATCAGCTCCAGCTGTTTAGCTCAGGCAGGCTCCGAGCGAACAGGGCGGCGGCCTCTTGTTGCGTTTGAAGTGGCACACGAGAGCCCCGGGCTCGCCTAGTCAAAGCTGACAAATAGCACAAACTCCTCCAGGGCTGCTTAGTGATTACACATGTATTTGTTTCAACATGACCTAAACGCAACGTGTGCGCAGCCCGTTGTGGAGGACGCGCTGAGCGAGGTACGTGGCAGGAAAAAAAAAAAAAAGAAGAAAATGACAGAGGCGACATTTTTCTGTAGTTTACACTCCAAACGTGATCTGCTAATTCCATGTTTACCTGTGGATACTGAGCAAACATTTCCACAAAAAACAGGAAATGGGCCATTGTGCTTTTATAGGATTAGAGCTGAAAAGATTAATTGATTTTGGCATTACATAAGCTGATTTTGTAAGATGTATCTCTGGCTCTGAGGAGAAGTGACGGTGGTCTTAACTAGTAGTTAACAGGGGTGCTACACTGCTTGCTTACCTATTACATTCCATATATTTATGTGTTTGACCCAAAGGTGCCTGTTGTTCAAGAGTCGCAGTCGGAAGCTTGATATAAAAGGATTTAGTCACCAAGGAGTTCTCTTGGGAGGCAAACGTCTCTGAGGAGAGTAGCTCACAATATAATAAAGTAGAAAAAATACTAAAAGAGCTACAATTAGTGGAGGGCTGTCAGACTTAATGCAAGCCTTTATTAATTAATTCATGAGGCTGTTGTATAGGTATGCAAGCTGCTTTTAATTAAACCTTTACCCTTTAGGAAAAGGAGCCTCAATGAGCCTCCTATGCTCATTCCCAGCTCCATATTTTTAGTCTTGGTCTGTACTAGAGTAGCTCTGTGTGACTCACAATAATCCTTATTGACCTTATTTCTGAAACAAGCTCCTCTCCTCTTCTGATTGCTGCCCCTCATACAAAGAAGATTTAACTACTGCAACAGCAGAAAAACTGCCTGAAACTCTGCATTTCACTGAAGTCTGAACATGCTTTGGTCATTTTTTTATTATGTGCATCCATCATTGTAATAGTGGCAATATAGTCACTGTGCACTTTATTAGGTGCTAGTAATAGGCTGGACCCACTTTTGCCTTCATAACTGCCTTGAGTCTTCATAGTATAGATTGAAGATGGCTGTGTGGGAAATTCCCACGAGATCAGCAGTTTCTGAAATACTCGTCTGGCACCAACCACCATTAAAAGTCACTTAAATCACCTTTCTTCTCCATTCTGATGCTGAGTGTGAACTTCCTCAGGTCGTCTTGACCATGTCTTCATCCCTGAACGCACTGAGTTGCTGCCATGGGATTGGCTGATTAGATAATGAGTTAATGAGCAGTTAAACCTAATAATTTGACAGAAAAAAAATGGTCAACTTTAAACATATTACATATAGTAATTTTTGACTTTAGATATTCTCCAGGTAAGGTCTTTATATCTAATATTTTGCCTTCCCTCTGCATAACTGAATGCTTTTGTCTTTTTTTGAAGAAAACCTTGAGAGTGGATTTTACTGTCTATTAAAAATCATCATGAGAAACATGAAACAGTTTTAAATTCAGGAAAAAAAACAACCTTAAAGTCAGCTTGAAATGTCAGCATATCGTGTGTCAGAGGGAGAGAAAAGGATTCCTGTTGCCCAACCTCAGGAAATGATAACGTTGCATTTACTGCAAGACAGAAGCCCGCTCACGCCTGAGGCATTCTTCACTGTATCTTTCCTCTTAAACTTACAAACGCACACATGCACAGCTTTCCAGGCGTCTGCCGAGGATTATCTTACATCCCAAAGGCTTGTTTTGCAGCTTCTTCCATTTCTCTCTCACACACACAGGGTTTAATCACCAGATAGCAGGCTGGTCTCTGCTTCCTCTCTCCGTCTCTCCCACACTCGTTCCGCCACACACAGCTTCGTAAGTCCGGGTCGGCTGACGCTCAACAACACAATGCGCGGGTGACCTCAGATCAATTCCATATCTCTCTGAGGACTCAGTGAAAACAACACCGAGCAGAATGACCAACAGCACGGAGAGAAGGAAGTGTGACTATTAGTCCCAGAAGACAGAGACAAGGAATCGCAGGACATGAGAGACAATCAGAGGAGAGAGAGCATTTTTCTTTAAGTGAAAGTATTTTTTTTACGTTGCAAATGCCTGGAAATAATATAAGTGAGAAGATGTGCAAGAGCAAGAAGCCATTTAGCTTAGCATGAAAAGTGGAACCTGGACTTTGTCTAAATTTGAAAAATAAATCATCTCCAAAAGCTTACGCTTAAGTTAGGGAGCCAACCAAGCAGGACTACCAAGACACTTTTTGCCATTTTTACCTTAGACAGACTCATGCTGGCCTTTTATACTCAGTTTTTTATCACATGAAAAAAAAAGATTTAATAATGATGTGACCTTGACTTTTGCCATTGACCTCCAGGTCTCTGCATAATGTCTTGATATGGAGAATAATGATGAAATGTTTCATCAAAATCCTTCAAACCATTTCTTAGATATGAAGTCTAAAAAAATAAATAAAGATTTAACCATATGACCTTGACCCCACTGACCCCATATACAATCCCAACCTTGCTTTAGTCATAGGCTATGTACCCATGAAGTTTGGTAAGTGTAGGCCGAATTGTTCTCGAGTTATTGGGTGGACACTGTCCGGACGCCTGCCCACCCACCATGGGTCCTGTCAAAATCTGAAAATCTGTCCAGAATGTTCTGCAGACCTAATGAATACTCATACCAAGTTTCAGAGGAACTGGCCAACAAAATAAAAGAGGATTAGGGAAGTTAAACATCAATCTACAGTATTTCTTGAAATTTAAAAAAAAAAAAAATTAGTAAAAAATGGAAAATAAAAAAAATTTGTCTGAAGAATTTTGTAGAGCTTTGTGCATTGAATGCTCATACCAAGTTTCAAAAGAGTCAGCCTAGGAATAAGGGAAGAGAAGGGCTTAAAGGTAAACATCAATGAATTCGAAAAAAATGGGGGAAAAAATGGAAAATTTAAAATTTGCCTGAAACTTCCAACAACCACACACCAGGGGGCTGCTGACCAGTCTCTAGGCCTGTGTGGCTGAAGCCTAACCCGCCGCTGACTGTAGGCATGAGCTGGATGAATCTTCTCAGCCAGACCTCGGAAAGAAAACAAACACTTCTACTTTCCAAAATCTAGAACACTGCTTTACACAAGGAACATATATAAACATAATCAGCTTTATTTTCATTACACTTATTTTTTCCTGCTTCCATTTTAGCTTCTGTTTGGGCCTTTATTCTCAGACATTAATTCAGGATAATCATGTAAGAAGTTTATGGAGAGTCTCGTTTTCTTCGTTAGCTGGCAGCCTGGAGCGAAATCTGTGTTTGTGGACCTGGAGGAGCACCGGAAACATGATTAAATTCAGTGTTTCTCTTTTGCAGCGTGGTCTGAGTTCTGCATTATATTCAGCGAGTAAATGTCCTGCTACAGCTACAGCTACAACATCCCCCTCCAGTTATTATCTGTTCAGCAGCTCTGACAAGCCTGTCCAAGCAGCTCTGCTCCATCGGCTCCAGCTCCTTCTGAGGTTTGAGATGCTGCTGCTGGTTTATTCATCAAAACCCACAAGCTGACACCTTGACAGGTCTCTGCAGCAACACGAGGTTCTCCCGCTCATTTATGAGCACTCCTCTCACACTCAAGCCCATCTTTTTATTTATCCCTATTACGAACTCACCTTGCATACTCAGGTTTTCCCTGAGATGGTAATTCCTGAAAATTGTTGATTTTACCTCACTGCTGTCACCAAGCTTTCAACATTCCCTCTGCCTCACCATCTCCTCCTCCTCATTGTTACAATACTTTATGTCTTAGCCCAAAATATCTTTGCAGAGCTTTGGAACAGACAGTCAGCCACAGCAGGTGTATACTCTTAAGTGTTGAGGCTCCCTGTTATATGTCTCATTAGTCACTTTTTCCAGAACATCCTCTCTGGAGAACACTCCAAAACTCGAGAGATTAGCTTTAGATACTAGCTGCATGTTGTCATTAACCATTAGCAATCTAATTTATCTCACCTGTATGGTTTTAAAGAGCCTGTAGGATGCTTTTTGAGTTTATACAGCTTTATTTATGCAAGTAAAAGTTTTGCAAATGCTAGAAAGCCTAAAGTCGACACTAAAAGAAATGATTCTCACCCACATAAACACTGCTCCTAAACTGCAGTCTAGGGATTGTTTTTTTTATTTATGATGCCTTGTAATGCATTTGCATTATGCTGGTCTAGGGATTAGTTTGGTACTCTGTCAAACAAACAAGGAGCTGCTGCTTTGCAGTCACTCGAGCCATTTGTTTGACTCTAAAATATGCAGCCACGAGCAAACATGCCAAGCGTTCTGTTGTGGGGTGCGAGAGCTAAGGGAGCAGATTATTTCTGCACTATACCGCCAAAAGTATTTGCTCGTCTGCCTTCACACGCATATGAAATTGAATGACATCCCATTCTTAATCCATAGGGTTTAATATGATGTCGGCCCACCCTTCGCAGCTTTAACCGCTTCAACTCTTCTGGGAAGGCTTTCCACAAGGTTTAGGAGTGTTTATGGGAATTTTTGACCGTTCTTCTAGGAGCACATTCGTGAGGTCAGGCTCTGATGTTGGACGAGAAGGCCTGGCTCACATTCTCAGCTGTAATTCATCCCAAACATGTTATCAGGTTGAGGTCAGGACAGTCAGGTTTTTCCACACCAAACTCGCTCATCCATGTCTTCATGGACCTTGCTTTGTGCACTGGTGCGCAGTCATGTTGGAACAGGAAGGGGCCATCCCCAAACTGTTCCCACAAAGTTGGGAGCATGAAATTGTCCAAAATGTCTTGGTATGCTGAAGCATTAAGAGTTCCTTTCACTAGAACTAAGGGGTTGAGCCCAACTCCTGAAAAACAACCGCACACCATAATCCCCCCTCCACCAAACTTTAAACTTGACACAGTGCAGTCAGACAAGTACCGTTCTCCTGGAAACTGCCAAACCCAGACTCGCCCATCGGATTGCCAGATGGAGAAGCATGATTCATCACTCCAGAGAACACATCTCCACTGCTCTAGAGTCCAGTGGCAGTGTTTTTACACCACTGCATCCGACGCTCTGCATCGCACTTGGAGATGTAAAGGCTCGGATGCAGGCGCTCAGCCATGGAAACCCATTCCATAACGCACTGTTCTTGAACCAATCTGAAGGCCAAGTTTGGAGGTCTGCAGCAAATGACTGCAGAAAGTTGGTGACCTCTGTTTACTATGCGCTTCAGCATCGGCTGACCCCGCTCTGTCATTTTACATGGCCTACCACTTCGTGGCTGAGTTGCTGTCGTTCCCAATCGCTTACACTTTGTTATAATCCCACTAACAGCTGACTGAGGAATATTTAGTAGTGAGGAAATTTCACGGCTGGACTCGTTGCACTGGTGGGATGGGTGAGTGAAGACTTGTGGCAATACGGTGTATTTTTGATGGCAACGCATGCACAGCAGTCCAGAATTCCTTAGTGGCAGCATGTGGCCGTGATGTGGCCGTCGTTACCATTGGCTTTAATCATGCTGTCAGAATGTCAGAAATTGTGGAAACTTTAATAAAAATCTGAAACCCCTCAGCCCCCCTGCAACTTTAGGATAACATCCTGATGGTGCTTATTTCCCCGTTTGGGAATGAGGATGACACAGGCATAAAACCTAAATCATCTTGTTGTATTCAAAACACACGGGTGTCTGGGCTGCTTCTCCTTGATAATTGCTGATAACAAAAGGTGACCTCCATTAATGCGAGCTTCCCTTGAAATAAGTATAAATAAGAGCATTCCCAGATGTATTTCCACAGACAAACCAATGTTTCTACTCTAAACATATTTGAACTGTCTGAAACACATACAGCATCTAACTAAAACAATTCAAATGAAGAATCTCCGCAGTGTGAAAAAAATAAATAAAAATTAGCAGCTCGATCACCTGCGTGCAGATACTACGAGGCTGTCAGGTGCCGAACGTACGGACACAAATGCATATATGTAAATGCATGTTTAACAGTGAAGCGAGAACATGCGTGTCCATGCCTCAGTAGCCACACACACACACACACAAACACAGCTTGTGCCCCTCCCCAGCTGTTCCTCTGGGGGTCTGGATCAGACAGCTGTCCCTCTGGCCTGGACAGAGCTCACACTGTTCTGAAAAAGACACGCTCAGCACATTGTTCAGAGGTCTCTCTCCCTCCCTCGCTCTCTCAGCAGGGTTCTGTCACGCAGGCCAAACAAAAGGCACTGAATACACCCAACACTGGCACAGCCAGCCACAATGAGCATGGTAATGATACACACAGGGCTAAAAAAAAAAACAAAACCCTGCCATTATTATCTCTGTCTCAAAGACAAAGGAACAGAGGATGGTTTTTTTTTTAATTTAAATCAAACAGAAACTCAAGGGCAAAGGACTGTTAACGGGAAAAACTGCTTGCTTAATAGTCACACACTTCTTTTACCTAATAAAGAATTAGAAGCATTCAGTGGACTCCAAGAAAGAAAGGGTCAGAAATTAGCATGCACTCTTACTCCAAATTAACTTTTTGCTTTAGTACTGGAATGTTAAAAAGATTCACAATGTTTGGGTCATTGTTCTTTCAATGATGTTTCAGAAAAGGCAGGTGATCCACCGAGACGACCCCTAAAGGGACTAACCGAAAGAAGATGATGATTCAGAGGTTAACCACCAACGAGTCAAGCTTCTCTCTAAAAATCAGTGATGGAATAAAAATCCCGGTGTTAGACTCACCTAGACCAGACGTGTAAATGGCCTTCACAGACTTCTTCATCTTGTACAGAACGCTGCGATCCACATCCAGAGCCTGGACACACACACACACACACACACACACACACACACACACACACACACACAGAAGAACACATTAAGTTAGTGCAGGTTTATGACATGGAAAGGGCGGTATATGTTCAGCCTGCATGAGGTTTTTACTCTGCCCGACTTTGATGGCGCTGCCAAAGTTAAGCATCTAGCAACATACGACCTTTCTTAAATGTGTGCTGTTGGAGAGCCTCCTAACCTCTCTGGTCGTTTTAAGGCAGTAGATTGTGCTTCTGCTCTCAACTGCAACGAGGTGTTCCTTCAGTTTGGTCCACATCCTCAATCCACGCCTGTGTGCGGTGGCTACAGTTTGTGTGTCTCTATCCCGTCACCACTGTGGCTCCAAGCAATGCATTTTCAAGGTAAAGCCAAGAATAGACCTGAGCTTCCTCATTAGCTACTGTGTTGGTGTGTGTGCGTGTTTATCGCTATAACAGCTTGTAGGCCAAGAGCAGTGTGTAACTGATGTCCGTTACATGAAGGGCATCTTCATGACTACCCAAAGTCACACACACCTTTTCTCCAATACATTCAGGCCGGTCTCACAGTAAACAGAAAAAATGCTCAAAGTCAAGCTGACACAATGCTCCACTGTGCCGGTGATGAGTGAAGGAATCTTTTGGGATGAAGGGGATTTCAGGAAATTAGTTTTTAGGGACTTTATTAAGTATGTCCGCTCGACCAGGTCAAAGCCGGCGCCACTTTTCTCTGCCCTGCTCCCCATCTTACTGACACACAACAGATCCCCTCGACTCTTTGAAAACAAAAATACACAATGACTCCCATTCAGCAATACACTCACATATACTGTACACACACACACACATACACACCTCTCTGCAATGGCACAAGATGTAATGACAAAAGTTATTAGATCCATAAATCGGTGCCGCTTTAATATCCAGGCTCTGAGAGGCTCAATAACTGCTCAGCACTTAGTTTTCCCTCAGGGCATAACTCACCCACACAAACACAAAAGGAACAGAGGGAGAGACGAGAGACTTTGAAGGGAAAGTGACGGATAAATTAAGTGTCACTGGTTGAGGGACAGGCAGAATATAACAGCTGAGAGCTGAGAGAAAAGACAAGAACGTCGACAATGTCCTCTTTCACTCCTGTCAATACGGGCTCACAGAGGCCACCTATAAAGGGTGAAGGGGGGGGACCCCGTCAGTCTGTTAGGGGATATAGTTACACTGATGGAAGAGGAAAAAACTCTAATGGGCTGTGGGTGATTTTAAAATGGAAATAATGATAAAACTAGGATTACATTATCCATTATTATTCTAAACGTACCATCCCTATTACTTCCATAAACTGTATATAAAAAAAAATGAGCATAGACATCATGAAGTCACACAGCCTGTCGCTACGTTAAATCAGCCGCAAAGTGGGTGCTGCACCAAAAACCTCCTTGCGGTTGCCAGCAGATCCCCGCGGATTGTCAACCTGTCTGCAAACACTCCTCAACTACTTGCCAAGCAGGCAGAGCTTATATTTCAAAAGGCGCAACTTTTACTTTCAAAGCGCGCGACTGGGGCTTTAGCAAACGGTTTCACAGCAGCTATTAGCAATCGCTCGCCCGGTTGGGGAATGCACCTTTGGATGCAGGAACCGGTGACTCCCACGCCACGTTAGGCCGCACCTAACAAACGAAGAGTGGATTTGACTGAAAAACTGTGGGATATAAACTGTCATTTACAAGGTAGGTCAATTTTAAAGCAAAACTAACTATATTCTCCTGGGGTTACACCACCACACTGAAGTTTATCAGGCTTAAAAGTAGCAGCTGAGAATTTGCAGATTAGTGATTCGTGCCGCAGCCTGTAGATCAGCAGACTGAGGCTGGAGACACAGCGAGAAGTTTATTTCCCACATCCATCATAAAGCAAAAGCAACATTACGCCAGCAGGAGAGCTCTCGATCAGCTTCATTCACATTTTAGCGATGAATGATTTAGCCTTATTAATGGACACAGGTGGGCATTTGCCTGATTCATTACTCTCTTTATTAACTTCTTAATAGGTTTTTCAGCTTGTTTTAATATGTGCAGAACTGTTAACAGGAGCGCCAGACTTATAAGATACACAACACACTACCGCATTTGACAAATATTTAGGCACAAGAAAAAGTCAGCTCATTTCAGCTGAAAAAATGCCTTCGGGTCACACTCACCTAGCCTTGACCTCTGAAGCAGCGGCACTGTCGCATTTCTCCCACACATAGTTGAGGTATTTTTCACGCTGCGAAAACACAGGCATGTGCAAAGTGCTAATAATTCAAATGACTAAATATAACTCCTTTTTTTTCTCTCCCCAGAACATATGTGTTTATACAACTGAGCTTCCAGACAGCAGCGTCTGGCAACAGTAACATGTGCTAAAAATAAAACGCGATGTCTTTAACCAGAGGAACTGTGCAAATTAAAAGAAGCTTCTGCATATAAGTGCGACTTACAGTCCTGCGGTTTTAGTTCCTTCAGCTACCGTTAAATGACTCATCTGTTACATATGCCATTATCCCATTAGCTCTGTCTGGCTTAGACTGACTCTCCAGCTGTAGTTTTGACTGAGCTTCAATTGGAAAACGACTGAGAAAAGTACAGTTTTTCTACACCGAGCATCATCTCTGTACACGCCGCCAAACCAATCCAACTACACAAAGACTTTTAACACGGACTGTGTTTTCTTAGTAGAGCTAATCTCACCTAGGGCTTGCCTTTGCACATTAAGTCTACTCCAAGTGCTAAGAATGAAAGCCAGAAGAGCACTCAAAGCATTTCTGCTGGTATCTGAGCATCTGCGAGAGCACAGGAGGCTTCCAGGAGGATCTCACTGATCCCCTGTTCACCATAAGGTGGAGTTAATGATTTTCAGGCTTGAAATATATCAAACATAGTGAGGGATTAGTGCTTCAGGCAAAATGATGCGCAATTTCACAGTTTGACAAACGCCGTAAATCTCTGAATTTCATGAAAAGTGCCAAACCGATAGCTGAATTCATTTAATCTAGTGAGCAATCTGAAAGCGACGTGCCTGTACCTTTCATCTGCGTATTGATCATTTGGGGTTGAATGAGTTTTGGTGTGGAGGACGAGAGGTCAAGCAAAGGCGAGGTGCTGAAGCCAACGCGTGTAGCAGCATTTTACAGCCGAGCGGTGCACAAAAATCAATTGTCTGCGTATGTTTAATTCATAGTTTTCCAAAGTGAACTGCGAAATGTGTGCTGCATGTACTGAGAGAATGGTTAGGTGCAAGCTCAGACTGCTCCAGTTAAGCGAAACAGTGAGCTCTATCAGTAAAGAGAAAATGATATATTAAATAAATAAATCACACATGATGAGGTCAACAGTCACGGAGCACTCTGACCGACTCAGCTGGGCTCTCTGGCAATAAAAATAAATGTTTTCATTCACGACGGAGGACGAGCCAAATGGACGAGATTTACAGCAATCTGTTCATTTTGTGACTAAAGGTTTTGGTACATATGCTGCATCAGCGCAGTCAGATGGCAGCTTTGCGTTCTGCATTAGTATCGAGTAACAGCTTCGGTGTGAGAGGTTCTTTGGAAAGCACACACGGAAACATTTTTATTCAGGCGACAATGCTTTCAATGTGACCTCGGTGAGCTGAACTCGGATCATATAATGTCCCATCAACACGCTCTCCATCCCACAACCCGCTGGAACCAAAGAACCTGTCGCCAGTCACCTGGTGCCAGACAGGGATTGAGTGGGTCAGCGCTGTTTTCAGTGGCACAATATTAGACAGCCAATTTTTATGTTCTGGCCGTTCAGCTGTCAATACTTTGCTCTCACAGGCTGTTACCTCTAAATCTCTGGTTGACCTCTCCCATAACAACACTAATCAGCTCGTACATTAGTGTGAAAAGCCCAAGCCTCTCTCACACACACACACACACACACACACACACTGGAACAGGCATCTCAGCTCCCAACGACACAAGGTGTCCCTCACTTGTACACAAAGCACACCATCAATCAGCATCATGGTCCAGCAGACCCTTTCAATCAGCACAGAGTGGTCTGACAGGCCAGCAGGCTAATAAACCAGCTGAACACAACAAACACACTGCTCCGACTCATTCTCACGTGACCCGTCAATCACTTTCACGCGTTTGCACCCCGATGCGCTCCCCCATGTTTGAGCACCGTGCTAAAGTTCGTAAGAACACTTTGTTTGAAGCAGCCGCTCTAAAAATTGTTTTAACCCAAAAATGTATTCACAGCGAGAGGGGGGAATTCCACTGTGTTGTAATATTTCATCAGCCCAGGATCAGAGCTGAATCCACACACAATAAGCCTCGTCTCCCAGCCTGGAGCTACTTCACGAGCCCACTTTATGTGACATTACTGTGATGTCAGCAGTTTTCCTTCCCTGTTAGCAGCTCACAGTAAACTAACTAGAAAGGCTCTTTTCTCCCATCCCGTCTTTGGCCACATCGGCCCGAGCAGGAGGAGAGACCCAAACTGAACTGAATCGATAATCATCTTAAAGCATGACCTCATCGCCACGGTGATTACAACCGAGCAGCATCTGCTGCAGCCAATCTACGCAGACTAGCTCAGGGTTGGAGGGGCTGCTGTCACAGTGATCCATTCACTTAAGTTTGTGCATTTCCTGAATTGCTGAATATTATGTTTCATGTTACTGATGACTGTGAGCCCGGTGCTGATAGATAATATCAGAGACAGGAGGAAAGAAGACACTGTAAACTTCATTAATGTTGAGGATGCTCGGATCCATTACAGTATGAATTTATGTTCAGATCAAATGTTTAAATATAAATGGAATAAAGAAAAAAAGTGGAAGAAGATGGATAGATGGATGGAAGTCTGGATACCAAACAAGTACTTGTTAAGTCCAAATAATAGGTGTTAACTGTAAGATATTTCATTTCATAAAAGAGGGAATTCATTGTCTGTTAGAATTAGGGAATGGAATTGAGCACTGGCTCCAAATTGGCCAATCCATTAGAATCGTAATCTACAAAGCCCTTCACTTCCTTTTGTCATTGCTGGCGTGTTTTTCTTTTAGCACATTTCTTTAAAAAAGAGAAAACTATTCAGGCATATTTTTTCAAGATGAGGAAAAAAATGGGGGACAGTGTTGAAAACAGCATCGGTGTCAATAAAATCTTATCAATACCCCTACTTAGAAATGGGATCCAGCCAAATTTGGAGTCTTTCTTTATAAAATACCTTACAGTTACGACTGAACAAAATATAGATGTAACAGTGAGGTGTGTTTTTCACTTAAATTAAAGCAGCTGTAAGCGACGAGAACATTTCAGTCCCTCCACAGTACGGTAGTGAGAATGCAAAGACTTTACGTGCCCTGTGAGACAGCCGGGAGGGAAAGGCAACGCCAACAAAAGTGAGTCCAGCTAACAGGCCTGTTTCATCCTAGCAGTTTGCACCTCTTTCTCCTCCGTCTGAAGAAGAAAGACATTCCCGAATGATTGCATGCAGGAGTGACTGACAGACAAGACAGCGACCTAGCCCCATTGTTCCTCCCAGCTAACTATTTGCTGATGACAGCATGTCTGCTTTGCAAGACGCTGTCCCGCCTTCCTAAGGGGCCCCAATCACCACACTACAAACACATGTTCAATTTTAATGGAAGACACTCCGAGAAATCTTCGCACACTCATTTAAAGCTCGTGCACACACACACATCTGCGCTCTGGCTGTGCGTCTTTATAACTTGTCTCATAACCCTGCGCAGCCCTTTAAGCTCCCCCGCCTGCGACAGTCATCCAGGGAAACAAGTCCGCCTCACACTGTGGAAATCAGGGAGTAAGAAAGCAGCAGCCTGGAATGTAATTATCAAATTTATTTGCTGCATTTGCTGACCAGCTGTTACATCATTAAACCAAGCAAACGTCACTCCTCAGAGAAAACTACTAAAACTAAAAGACCACAAAAAGCCCAGGATCAGTTAATGAGACAGATTATATCAGAAACTGGCATAAATGTCCTTCACACATCGCTCCGCAATAACGCAGAAAATGTGACGGGCCAAATAGCCGCTGAATTCAAAGTAGTTAGCAGGCTGACCACTAGCTTATAAATGTATATCATTAGCTGTAGGAGGTCAACTATCTACAGTGGTTGAGTGTGGCTGCAGCTGAAGCACTCCCCTGTAAAACTTTCCTCTTTTTTTTTTTTTTTTTGAATCACCTGAAGGTAATCAGTACAGTTCAGGCCAGGAGAAACATAAATAAAACATTACATCATTAGTGGGCAGTCTGGCCTGAAACATTACAAAAAAAAAAAGGGACAAGTCAGCTTTTCTGGAGGTGTGCTGTTAAAGCGGCTGCCCAGTCCAGCGCGCAGTGCGTGGTACTGAGCGGCCTTCAGGCAGACAGAGCTGCTGTCTGTAGTTCCAGATGTGGCACAGTTGGGGTAAACACAGGAAGGGAAACTCGCTCTCTCTATCTTAGCATTGAAGGAAGACCTGTGGCTCATGAGAAATGTGCTGCATGTTAAATAAACAGTTCAACCCTCAAAACATTAAAGTGTGACCTATTATGCTTTTCCTTATATTCCATCATCTGCGGTGGTGGATGCTCATGTTAAACATGGCCAAAGGTTCAAATACTGAGGTCACAGTATGCACACGCAATTCCTTCAGACAGTTTTTTAAAATCTTGGCTCTGTATGATGTTGTATAATGAGGAGCAATATCCTTAACGTGGCTTAACATGGTCATCTTCGTCACAAAGGTGCGGCTCTAAACGCAGAAGCCCACCTGCCTGCAGTTCCAACCCTCTGTTTGCGAGGGGCAGGGCGGTCTTAGAGGGAGAGGAGCTAAAAAGGCTTGTCCTCAACAGTGGATGAACTCTGCTGCACCAAGGCCCAGTAAGTAAATATAAGGGTTATTTTGAACTGTGAAATGAGTATGTTTCCCTAACCCCATCCCCAAGAGGCATGTCTCTGAGAAAACTGTGCTGTTTCTGATAGTAACACCGCGAGACAGACTTTTTCTACAATCTTGATTTGAAATCTATTCAGCTGAACCACAGCTATGAATCCACTCTTTAAAAACTAGGTCTAAAAACACTTTCAAGTGTTTCATTCACAACTTTTCTCTGTGCCGAGTAAGAAAAGTCAATATTTGGACAGAAGTGGGCTCCGTCGAGCTGACTGCTAACAGGCCGTGGTTGCAGGCCGTCTCTGTTCCCTCGGCTGCTGAGATGTGAGGAGTCGGTCTGCCCGAGGGCAGCGTGGAAAACTCCTCCTGACATGAGCTCATTAACGCAAAAACACGTGCATTTGCGGATCTGCGGAGACAGAGCTGATGAAGACTCCAGCACAACATCTTCCAAAAATGTGTATTTTTTTTCCTTCTTCTTCAAGGGAACCTAATAACTTCCAGTGTGAGCTCACTCGGGAAGTTTTGGTCCAGTTTCTGTTCAGGTTTTCTGCCTGACTGCAAGTTTCTGAATGATCTTATCCATCCACAAGTCCATTGGTACTTTAGCACCGGCACACTTGCTGCTTTATAGCTCCTCGGTGAGTACTACAAAGACCACTGTTGGACCACAGCCTTAACTACCAGCTGCCAGAAATCACACTGGGATGACAGCATCAGCTGCACTTTAAGTGGCAGAGAAAACAAACTTTCACATAAAGTCCCGAGGCATTTTTCAGGGGGTTTTACATTTTACAAGGTGAGAGATCCCAGCAGAACTTTTGTTTTTCCTTCAGCTTCCCCAGACAGAAATGCATCTGTAGCAATGTGCACGGCGAAGCTGACTTTTCAGAGCCCGGTCACGAACAGATTCAAGCCTGCTTCGCTGTCCCCACCACATGATGTGCATGTCTTCAAACACAATAAAAATAAGGGTTAAATGAGTAGCAGACATAAGACCCTGATGGCGCCATGTATTTAAAACCTTCTGAAATGGTCTGCCTGACTTTGAGGGGGAGTATTTCATGAAGTTTATAAAGTAGCAGGAGGCTGATAAAAGTTTGGAGGACAGGCTGGGGGGAAATAAGGACCAAATGTGCTGCACTTTGAGGAGGGGAAAAAAAACCCCCTCTGACTTCACCTTAGAGTTTCTCTCTGGCTTCCCTTCACACAGACGCTTGTGTCAGCTTCACGAGGCCAGAGCCGCTGTGCCAGAGACAAACAGTTACCGCACGATGCCTGAGAGAGACACGGGGAAAATGACCTGCTTTCTCCTGGAAAATTCTGCCTTAAAACAGAACAGAGACCACAATTGTGTCCATGTGCTATTGTTGGCTTGAGAGCGCACTTCATACAGAAAAGGAAGACCTGCATTTCGCACAGCTCCCTTTGAACTCCGCCGGGAACTTAGAACTTAAAAAGAGCTTCGACTGACACGAACCCATTCAGCTCCATGACACGGACGATCTGAAGAGTCTCAGACTCCGGCGGTCTCTGCTGATAAAACCTGCTTCCCTGTTTTCAGTACGGCAGCAGACTCTAAAGAGAAAAAACTCCTACAAAATAATCCTACTATTCAATATAAAGTAGGTATCTGTATTAGAGTGTTTGTTTCAGATATTTCATTTCAGATATTATTAAGACTGCACAGTCATTTCCACGGGGACCGGTCTCTACCAATCAGAAATTAAATGTGTTTGTCTTGGTTTTTGTAATACAACAACATTCGAAGGACGGTGGTGCGGAATCCAGTGGAGGCTTCACACAGGTTCCTAACTACCAGTGCACTGCGAGCACTGCGTCCAGCATCGTGCAACTGATCTTGGGCCCCGAGTGAGTCGGAAGCAATCAAACTAAAATTGCCTTGAGAGTCTCTGAGGAGGCAATGCTAGAACAAACAGAGAGGTCTGGGTCAGATCTGTGAGTGAAAGTGACAACAGGACAGCACAACTGTGAGGATTCACCCCTCCCACGGCACCCTGGGCCTAAGCAGCACGGAGCGGCCGGGACTACAAATCAATAGTGGAGTTCATTAATGGAGGAGGTAGAGCCTGTGAGGGGACAAAAGCCATCAAAAGCAGCCGTCACGGACAATCTGGGCCCGGACACTCTGATGGATGAGATGGGCTTTAATTTCCAGGCTTCCCCCCAGTGCCCCTGGTGTCTAACCCTCTAACCTCTGTTTAGGGCAGAGAGAAGCCAGTTTGTCCTTTAACCTCAGTCCTTTTCACCACGCTGGACTCTGTGACCGTTTTCTCCCTGTCTCCAAATGAAACAGACTTATTAGGTCTAACAGCGACTAACAGGCTGCAATAAAGGATAATGAATTCACTGCAAAGTCCTGATGCGTGCACGCACAAGTCTAAGCTCCATACAAAACTGAATAAAATCATATCACATCCTAACAGTCAAAGTCATGGGGGATAAGAAGGATCATTGCTTTGAATAGACTGGGACAGGACTGGGAGGCTTGCTGCTAATAGATCACAATGAGGTACATCATAAAGAGTCCTGGCCAGAGTCTGTCTGAGGATGATAACACAAACACTGCATTACCAGGCCCCGGAGGCTGGACAGGCACCTCCCATCTGAAACCCTTGGGAATCATTGAGTTAGCAGTCCTACACAGATAATGAAAAGGGATTCTTACCACAGTTAGTGAGTGTTTAATCAGACACATGCAACATGTCTTTCCCCACACATCAACTTTAAATTATTCCACGAGCGGCAACTCGAGCAAGATTATTATAGTTTCCTAAAAATGAACTAAAAATTCAAGAGCACTTCCCAAGATCTGGCTTCGCTTCAGCACACTTGGCTTATTCTGGTGCCTTAAGTACAGTTAAGGCAAAGTCAAGGGACAGCGGATATAGAGTTAGGATGAAAGACGGAGACAAGACTGCTGTGATCTTGCCAGAAATCCCATTTCAATTACTGAAAGCATCATTAAGCTTCTTAGGTGGTATACTGAAGACCAGCCAAGGTGGCTGGGGGTTTGGGCTGCTCACTTGGACCAGACAGCACATTTAGGCCATATGTGTAAGAGCTCATAGATCCAACTGTGTGCCTCTAAAGCTATTAGATGTGGATTGCGCCTGCATCGATAATCCTTCTGTCTGAAGGCTTGTTAAAACTTTCCTCCAGGCCACCTGTTCCAAGAGAGGGGGGGCAGCTGTTGTCCCTGACCAGGTCACAGCCGTTAACAGCAACGCCGCCTTGTATGGGGCAGGAATCGGGAAAGGAGAACGTTGCCTTTAGGCCCGGGAGCCACTGGAACATCAACACAAGCCAGCAGAATGACACACGTAAAGTGAGTTCCAACAGCACATTTGTCTTCAGATGTTGACACATCCGCCACAAATTGTTTAAATAAAAAATGTCAACGCAAATGCTAGCAAAGAACACTAAATGTTGTGTTCTACTACAACCGGTTATGCGAAGCAAAACTGGAAATTAGATGAGGCATCATCTTAATGTTTAAAAAAAGGTAGTGTCAAATTAGAGCACGTACCCATTAACAACTGGTGGCTTCAGATTAGGCTTAGAGGTGCTATAAAGAGCTGAGAGGCCAAAGACCCGCAGCAGGCAGTCGTCAACTGCCGTTTTTTTTTTTTTTTTGTTGTTTTTTTTTTTTGTTGTGTGTGTGTGTGTGTGTGTGTGTGTGTGTGTGTGTGTGTGTGTGTGTGTGTGTGTCTTTTTTTTAGGGGGGGTGGGGGTGTTTGTTTTTTTTAACAAGCCACATCCCATCTTGCACACCAGCATTAGAAAAGTTAGTAACAGTCTGTGAGAACCAGACTACAGACTGGTATGGGCTGCAGAGCCAGCACCAGTGCATGCTGTGAATGCCATTTCCATTTCTAGAGACACTTGCCAATAATCTCACTACAAAATCAAGTGCAAATAATTCAGCAGGCCTTACAATGCATAGCTGGCATGCCAGAATGATGGACCTCCGGACGAATTAATAGCCAGATGGATGAATAATGACGCTAGCCTTCAAGACTGAGTTACCCCCCAACTGCCCTCATCACCAGGAACAATCCATGAAAAGCTGACTCGGCTATAAATAACCGTTATTCATGTACGAAAAATGAATAAACTTGACAATGAGAAAGAGGCCAGAAGGAGACGCCTAGTGCGTGGGTGTATTAGAGGGTATAAACCATGCAGCATTTCTGCAGCAGCCATTTACATCAAGAAACTTAAAGTTTTAACAGTTCAAGAAACTTGAAGTCATTTAAGCAGCTTCAGATTGGGCCTCTAGCTGCTCCGTGTCACGGTTCATTAAACCTTCTGGCTCAGTAATTTGAGCCGTTTTCACAAAAGCACTGCAGCCCTGAGGCTCGCGAACCAGTGAAAGTGCATGTAAAAACGCAAATGTCCAACCGTCTGATCAGTTGGTCTTTAACCTGTTAGCTGCCTGGTATAAAATCTGTATGCACCCATGTACAAACAGAGCTACTAATAAGCCCGTGGATTTACAGTTAGCGAATGGCTATCATTAATGCTGCGTCCTGCATGCGGCACCTGGCAGCTTCCTTAAGCCTCAGTCTCACTGGCCTTGAGACCAGTCGGCAACCTCCTGGCAAACCAGAAACAGAGAATGCTCACTTTCAAAGTAAAACCTGCACCTTTTATAAAATGCTGGTTGCAGCAGTAAGGCGCAACTTTTACTTTGAAATCAAGTGTTTTATTTCCCGTCTGAGTCGCACTTTTTCGAGTTGCACTGTAGCTCGGGGAATAAACGAGAGGCGTTTGCAAAGAAGAACACCACAACCTCCGAGTGACCAAACCAATGGCAATAAGGTCTGAATTTCATGCATGAAAGCAGCTTTGGGGGAGCAAGCTTTAAGGTGTCCTTTTGTAAAATGCTGCTTTAAAAAACTGTTCTGAAAGACATGATTGATAAGTGGCCTTTCATAAAGATTTTGTGTTGGCTTATATTAAGTAATTGTCTGTTTGTTTGTGGACAATGTTTACATGATCATATAACTACACAGCAAAAGAAAGACAGACCTACTGAGGTCCAGGAACAAGATAGGGATACTTTTAAGAAGCAAGCACTCTACCTGTCAAGAAACTTTAAATGAGAAAGCAGCTGTAATGTCATAACGGATATTGTGTGTCTGCCTGCAAAAGGATGATCAAAGGACTGAGAACACAAAGGCTCGTCTTGAATATCAAGTAGTGATGGCTGTTTTACAGCCCCAGACACTACCGCTCTGCAGTCTCAAGTATGACTAACATCCCTTTCATACCTCATGCATCCTGTTAGCCATCGCTTTGCGTGGACTGTTGATGTTACACATCATGATCCCTGTAAGCGAGCCACTCTACCACAGAATGAACGTACCAATAATGCTTTAAACACCTCTGTGAGCTGCGAGAGCAACACGGAGACCCTGCACGAAGCTACCAGACATTGTTGCCCAAGATAGAAGTGAAAGCACTTGAGATTTGTTCAAGGAGACAACTCTATTGATTCCAGTTGTTTTAGGTGTCTCCGTCTGCCTGGCAGTATTTAGTAACTTAAGGGAGGGGTGGTCACAGGTGCAAAAACAGACCTGAAACCACTACAGTGTGCGCCTATTTCTGCCTTCAGACAAACACACTCATGAGCTTCTCCCCGAGTGAGACTTCAGTACATGACTTTTCAGCATGATCAAAGGGCAGAGGTCAGATCAGCCCTCAGGGCTTGTTCCTCCTTCCAGTTGAGCTCATGAGTTTTTCCTTGGCATGCAATGCCTGCGTTATATTGATTTGTGTCATAAAAACACTGACAACTGACATAACAATAACTGCCACAAAGTCTTTTTTTAAAAATAAGGAATCAGGGGCGAAAAAAAAGCATTAAAAGGGGAAAAAATGCAAATCAGATTATTATGAATACAAATTTGACAGAAAAACAGGTCCTACATCTCCCACTGCTGAAACGTGTGCTCAGAGCAAAGTCAGCACAAGTGTTTTGCATGAGCACAGAGGGGGGGTCACGACACAAAGCCCAATATCCTCTTACTGGATAAACAGGTTTTTATTGCTGTGGTTTTACAAACAAGCACCCACATGCGCACACACGCACACAAGCTCTCCGAATGGCCTCCTAATAGCCGGCAGTTTAAAACTACTAGACTAATTAAGATTCTGTCAGATGCAATTAAGTTTAGAAAGAAATAATTACACAACAATGTGCATAAAAATCTACATAAAATCTCAGAGTGGTGCTGTCTTCTCTCCGGTTGATGTGTTTAAAGCTTTTCTATAAAACAGCCAGAAAGAAAGATCAGTTTTAAGAGTCTTTTAAGAAGTTGAGACTATAAGCCCATCAGTTACTTTACAACAAGCTTCACTGGGAAAACAGATTATTAGATGCAACCTATATTATTCCCTTCCAAAGAGATGCAATGCACAGGTTTATAAACAGCTTACATCTCCAAAAACATTAGAGCATAAAGCAGAGAAACTACACAATTTGGAACAGCCGATTTCAGCACTAGTAATCGCACCTTTCTGCTAACAAATGAACCCTCAGAGCCAAGTTACAGTCAGAAAAAAAGAAACCAATTAAAGCAGTGGAACAGGAGGTACCGTAATACACTACTGCACCATCTTTTCGTGCAAATAACAGCACGGTGATGATTTTATAGAGAAGATCTACAGATCAAACATAGCTGATCATCATACACCAACCGTCCTCTGCAATTAGAAACCAACCCACTGTAACATCAGAGAACAGTGGTGCTCCGTCCTCATCTGTCAGCTGAAGGGTAAAAACAAAGAAACGAGCACCTGTACAGAAGGCCAGAATCAGCACAAGGTTTGACACTCAATATAAGGCTGAAAACAGCAGTATAATATTTTCATTTGGGATTCATGACTATGCAGTATGATGGTGTGTTTTTAAACTCAAGGTTAAATGTGTCAAGGATGCCGTTCCATTGACTGTTTTTGAAGACAAGCCGCCTAAAAAGATGTGCACTGCAAACAGGTGCTTGTGCGTGCGCGTATGTAAATGTGTTTATGTTTGCGTGCAGGTGTTTGAAATTCTAGGCAGGCCTGCAGACAATAAGAGGAAGTGTTCCTCTTCCACTGCAGTGTTTAATTGGTCAAACAGACCAAAGCGAGCGAGCTGTGCTAGTCCCAACAATAAGGCCCTGTGTTCCCTGAGCCTCGGCTCGGGCAGGTCAATGTGAAACAACAACACACCACTCTGTGTCTCTTCAGCGGCTTCAGCAGCAGCAGGACTCGAAAACAAAGCTGCTGAATTAGTCTCTCAACCCAACAATTCAACCTCACAAGCCACCAATTACAGCTGACCTGCTATTTAAAAAAAAAGAAAAAAAAAAGAGGAAAACACTCATATGCTTACTTCTACAGAAAAACACATTCCACTCGAGCAGTGCTGAAAATCCTTCCCAACTGCAGATTAGTGGCTATTTTAAAAACGAGCAGCAGGAAAAAGGGAAAAAAAAAAAAAAGTTTGAGGCAAACCCTGTAGAAGGGTGGCCGATGCCAGAGTGAAGGCACCTGTCAGCCAGAACAGGTGTGTGATCGTCTGCCTGGCTCAGTCCTCCACACACAGACAGACACACACAGACAGGTTAAAAATAAAGCCACAACCCTCACCAAGGTGTGGAGGATCAGGGAGCTTAAGCTGACACTGAGCCCATATGTGGATTATCTCAGCCACCAGATTCCCTCATCTTGTCAGCTATTTTTTTTTTTTTTTTTTTTTTTTTTTGTAAATAAAATTGTCTCGTCGCAAATTTTTCCTTAATGAAACCAGAATTAAATCACCCATTTCCTCCACATGTCACCTAAAGGCTTCGATTCTCAGAGCAGAGACACACTAACACACATTACAAACGGAGCTACTCATGTGGGAAATTCTATTTTTACCAGCAGGCAGGGCGAGGCTCTGCCATAACAGTACACAAAGTAGGGAAACTACAACAAGAGAAGGAGGGAGGCAGCAGAGGGCTGTCAGGGAACAAAGCGGAAGTGTCCTTCCTCCTGATGCCCTGCAAGTTAAAGGAGGAACACAAAGTGCTCTCTGTGCACTGGGACATGAGTACATAATTTCCCCCCATATCGCTGCAGGAACACTGAAAACTAGTGTATATTTGGGTGCTCTTAAAAGTCCTCTCACTGCCCCAATTTACCTCATTCATCTACTCTGTATATAAGACATCTATTGCATGTATAGTCCTCTTGGAAAAGGGATCCCTCCTCTGCTGTACATCCTCAGAGTCCATCCATTTTTGGGAATTGGTAGTTTATGGATAAATGTTTTTTTATGTTGTACATACTGTAGGCCTAATCATACTTTGAGGCCTAATCTCTGGTTGGGCAAAACTAATTCTACTTTATTATTATTATTATCGCAAGTACTGTGACACATAATAGACCCAGAACAGTAATAAACCCTTAATGAATGACGGCTGAGCTTTGCTAAAACGTGAATATAAAAGGTTAAGGGATGTGTAGGTGAGTTTCTCTGCCCTTGGGAGCATGTTTATGTCAGTACTTCCCAATATTAGCAAATCTAAATATCACTGCAAGCTCGTTTAAGAGAAGAATAACTGTCTTTAGGTAATTTAGGGACATGTTTGCAAGAGAGGGGGCTACAATCACAGTCCATCCAGAGTCACTCACCTCCTCCAGAGCAGCCACTGTATTCCTACACTGGGACATCCTGGTGGTGAAGTTAGAAGCAGTCGGCGATTTATAATCTTCATTGGTCTCTGCCACAAACTCTGCTACTGTGATTTGGTCCGGCATAATTAATCCCTTTTGCTGATAAGAAGAAGCTCCTTTTCTTAACCCCCTTCTCGTCTGCGCACTTCTAGGAGAGAAAAGTTCAGAGCAGCAGTAGCAGCAGTCGTGTGTGTGTGGGTCCCAGCGGGCAGTAAACCATCTCTGTTTGTGTTATTTCCCTGTTTGCTCCCTGCACAATCCAGCGCGGCAGTGCTGCACGCTGGCTCTACGAGTTGCAGCGTTGCCGCTCACACCGCGCCGCGCTTACAAGGTGATGGATAGGTTATATCCCTCCTGCCTTTTTATCCCGCTTCTCCATTCAGTTTAACAGCTCGTCTGATGGTCACAGGGGGGGGAAAAGCTCCTCTGCAGGTTCTGGTGTCCTCTCTCTCTCTCTCGGTGTCCCAAAAATCTGTGGCTGAGCAGAGGTAACTTCTCCTTCTTCCGAGCCCCGGGAAACAACAAGCCAGGCGTTTCAACCGGAGTGCAAGGAATTGACAAAGGTAGAGGAGGAGATTCAATGAACCCGCACCAGCCAATGGAGAGCAGCAACAGACGAGCGGGAGGCGTGGACGCACGCTGCGTTCAAATGCTCCTCGTAAAATATCACTTCCTAGTAGTGATCTCATTTCTGAGCCATAGATGGACTCCGTAGTGTACTGGCTTTACCGGACATGACTGGGTTGTTTAATATGTGTGAATTAATAAAACATGAATTGAAATAAGGTAATAACGCGATAGTGCTAGTAACATAAGAGCACCACTTTGATGTAAACGTTTACATTTGATAAAAGCAACAGAATTAAACGCAACTATGACTAGTCAACATTCAGTCCTATGGTAGCGTGTCTTGCAGAGGTTAAAAGCCATTTGCAGTACTGACCAACTCAGTGTAAACTGGGATTTTATATTCACCAAACTATTGAAGGGCATCCAAACAATATTACTTATCTGTTAGGCTACCTGTGCCTAGTCTACAAAAGAATCTGGTGCATTTATGGTCATCATCAAAGGTGTCAGCAACTGATATATTCCAGGGAAAACCTATTTTTGGGGCATACTCGGCAGACTTTCAACCGAGGAAGTATTTGTTAAATGCACAATAGAATAAAATATATATTTCATGTGTCAAATTCATTCAATTACCCACAAGTCACTTTTTGCACTAAACCAAATATTTCCCACAGAAATTTAAAGCATCACTTTGACTATCTGGCGATTAGTTGGAGCTTTCTTAAGGTGGAAAGAGAAGCAATCAAGCGTATCAAATTGACGGCACTATCATGATCAAAATGTGGTTTAAAGCTGTGTGTGTGTGTGTGTTTTTCTATTATGCTCAGATTGAAATAAAGCATAAACACTGCTTATTCTGTGCACGCACAGTTGCTTTCACAGGAATGATCATCTGTCAAGATAATCTCTAAATCCAGTTTAGTTGCGACCAAATACCTAAATAGTAGGGGCACATTAACATTTTATTTTGAGCAACAGTGGGTTGTTGTTCAGATGCTGTCTGTGACTATAAATGCAGCCTGCATATACATACTGTAACTGTAGCTGAAGCATTCAAGGATGCATTCAAGGACTGCTCAGAGCATGGCTCAGTAAAACAGAGGATGAAGACTCAAAATAACTGGACTAAGTGTGATTGTTTGGGTTACAGTGATGCTGTGTTATCTTCCGATGTGCTGCTGGCTGTAAAAAAAAAAAAAAAAAAAAAAGTGTCCATGAATGGGAAGAGTAAATGGAAAATACATGAAAACTGTTAATTTTCATGTAGCCAGTTTCTGTCACATCTTTGATAAATAAAGGAAAAAGATCCAGATTTATGTCTCAGCAGGATCAGCACCAATGCAAGCAGTGAAATCTGATCATCATCGCTATCATTTTTTTTTAACTGCCAACGCCTCAGAGTTTACATGAAAGTACATGCATATGTTTATTTAGCCTATAGGGTACATGCTTTTTAAGCCACAGGCAAGAATTTAAAAACATGTAAAGGTTGTATCTACCAAAATCCAGTTTGGAAAATAAAGTATTCTATCACTAGGCACAGTGTGAAACTGTGAAGAGTTTCTCCCATGTTTGAATTTTTGTCAACGGGAGCTAGAAAGAAAAAAAAAAGCAACAACAACCTTTGCTCCTAGAGTGCTTGCATTTTTTTCCTGGGCTTTGGGATGATGTTTCCCAGCTCGTTCGGCCCTGGCAGGACAGCTACTGGTATAAATAGTGTAGAGGCGGCAGAGGCAAAACCCTGGGCAGCCTTTAAATCACAAAATAGGCACTGTTCACACATTCTTTCAGTGCTGCAGCGTCTCCTGGCAAACTGCTAAATGAAGAGCCCAAGACCCAGGCTGACCCTGACTGGCTAGCTGGCCTCAACTCCCTTATGAAATGAATACATGCACTTCCAGGGAACATCTGCTATCCAGAGACAGAGCAGCTCTGTCAGTTAGGTCAGCAGAACCAAACAACATCAGCCCTCCTCTTCACCACGGACTTAATATTTTCAGTTCCATCTGCCTTTCTGCATGAGAAGACTTAAACAGTGATTGCTGTGTGAGTTTGATTTTCCCCTTTCTGTTTCTGAAGTACTGCAATGGAAAGCAGGTGTATAGGGTCGTCCAGAAGATATAGGTTGGAAACACAATAAAAAGCAGCACATTTTATATTTTATGGGGCCTGGAAGAGCACAAGCAGGCATATCAGTGAGGGAATATAAAATGCAGTTGTATGAAATACTGTTAAACAATACCGTGCTGTTAATGAATGTAGGTTTTACTTAAATAATCGCTGTACTTTTGCTGTATTCTATAGTCACCCATGTTTCCATTTTAAAATCAAGCTGTATTTGTTGCAGCCCACAAGGAAAAGGGCGCCACAGCAAAAAGCTGTCAGCTGCGTTATTAATCTGGACATAAGCTTCATTCACCAGCTCAGGAAAAGCGCTTGTGTGCATGCAAGAAACTTACAGCCCTGAGTAACAAGCCAGAATTGTAGTTGTTGGATCTTTAGATGATTTACTGAGAAACCAAACTGAAAATGTCCGCATTAATCACTGCATTGTTGTCAAATGCATTACTTTCACTTTCCTTCAGAACCAAAGCTCATTTAGTCATAAAAAACCCCCCAAAACCAAATGCAACCAGACAGCTGCAGACAGAACAGCCAAAGCAGATGTCATAATATACACAGAGACTTTCTTGGAAACAATGTTTGTAATTTGTATCGTGCACAGAAAGGCACGGGGTGTGTCAGTGAATGAGTTTTTGGTCAAAAAAAGCCAGAAATATCTTACAAAGATTGACTGACTTGGTGTTTCAGCGTTAGCAGGAACAGACACACATGTTGTGCTGCAGTAATGAAGAGGACTGAGGCTGGAGCGGGAGTCACTTTTTCCTAATTGGACTGCCATGACATCATGATCGTGTAGCAGGTGGGACAGCCTCGCAATCCAGCTTGCAATGAATGACTTCTTTGTTTAAAATAATCTGCAGCTAATTAAAACCATTCCGCACCTGAAACGTTTCAACACACGACTGAGTAAAAGCGAATATTCCAAGCTAAGGGGGATTCAGCTCGTTATTGACTGCCGACTACATTAAAGACAAGCTTGTTGCGGTATTCAAATGAAGCAGCTGCAGATAGGCAAGATCTGAACAGACAGTGTCTGCTGAACCTGAGCGGTAGCCTCACATACTTGGACTCCCTAATGGGAGGAGATGAACAGATGAAGGGAGGGCAAAGGAACAAGAGGTGGCAGAGCAGCACGGGGGGGGGGGGGG
>JAVDPK010002004.1:193364-260069 GCA_034780415.1 Cichlasoma orientale
ATATATAAACTTATTTTTAGATACCGCGCGTGCTCGCAACAGGAGCTCTAATTTCTCTTCAAAGAAGAAATTTAAAATGTTATGGCAGCCGAGAGTGGGCTGCTAACATTTAAACTTATTTTACCCGTCGAATAAAACTAAAATGCAATAAAAACGTCAAACGTGTCGCTTCTAACCGGCGTTAGACGAAAGGGGGCGCGTTCGGGCGGGTAACTCTCTCATCTCGGCTTGGTACTCTTTGGTGAATGTGTGCCGTGGATGACACCAGTACAGCTCGTCGCAGCGACAGCACCAGGACCAGCGGCGGCGGCGGCGGCAGTGTATTTATCATTGCAGCAGCCCAGGGGAGCGAAGTGAACCGGGGGGAAAGGAAGAAGAAAGGATTTACGGACACCGTCCAAGCATGGCTACCCAGACGACAGCATCATGCACTGGATCCACTCTCTTGCAGCCGCTCAGTGAAATTATCAATCTCCCTCTTGACCAGGTATGCGTTTGGATGGAGAAAATATTGATTCATGAAGCGACCCAGTTGGAAATACATTTTATGATACATATTTATCACAATTAGGAAGCATCTGTGGATATGAGGTTAGCAGAGGCTCATGACGCGCACTCCCAATCGTTAGCTTAGCATTTATACATTGCGGATTCACTAAAAACGAGTGGACACACACACACACACACACACACACACACAAATCAGTGTTTGTGGTTCACTGTCACTATCAGCCAGTTCCCAGCTGAGCTACACTAAAGCTAATGCCCTTTTGTCTCTTCCTTTCCATGCCCAGAACCTATTCCAGTGGTTTCCAAATTGGGATCGCTTAGATATTCCATCGGGTCCTCCAGTCTAATTGGGATTTACTGGATACATTTAACTCGATTTTTTTATCCATTAAAGAGTCTGTATTTAGGCAGCAGTGATTAACCTGCTACATTGTTTTCACTCTTATGGCTAAGAAACATACAAAATCTGTTATTGTATAACTACAGCTGAGCTGTTAAAAAAAATCTGGCATGTGATTATGAGGTAAGGCTTTATTTTAAGTTAATGGCTGTAGGAATCATAGCTCATGGAGCTTTTTTCAGTCCCAAACCACGAACACATGTGACAGTGCTGTCATCCTTCTTCACCTGTAGAGAGAGTGAACACCACACCTTGTTTGACAGGTCTTTTTTTTTTTTAAAGCAGCATGGGGAAGGGTTGGGTAACTTTAATAGCTGTGGTTTTTGTGGATTATTTTGAATTATATTAGTCACTGGTAGATTTCTGAAGTGCAGTGCAATATGGGTACTGCGAACATTGGCACTTCAACAGTACTCAAAGGCACCACACCCACCAACTCTCATGGATCATCCCATAATGATCTATAATAATTAGGCCGAATAACAATTTGTGATATAAAGCACAAAAAGTTTCCAAGTTTCCTCTTAGCGTGGCATACGCCTAATGCCATGCATTTTTCTTTACACGCAAGCCTTGAACTCATTAACAAAGGTATTTGAGGATGTTTGTTTCCCCAGCCAAGTAGTGCTGGTGATTTAAAAGTAGGATTTCACTTTGCTACACACACTCGCTCTTCTGGTGTGCCTTAGTTTACTTCCAGTTCTGAGCTCAAAATCACGCATTGTGTAATTTGTAAATAAACCACATGCTTTGCGTCTCCATCAGCAGACCCTGCACACAGCTACTTGGCAAATGTTTAACCCCGGACCTTGTTGGAGTACCTCAGATCATTCTCTGCCTGAACCAAGCTGTTTTAGCTCCCTCCCCCTCCCTTTATGCCAACTTTCTTCTGATTTGCTGCCCCTCGTAAATAGAAGATTTGAACAGCAGGTGGGTGGGGCTTCTGTGCTCACGGCAATCTGACCTCATTTTAAAAAATCTTTGACCATATTTACTGCAGCACTGTAAAAGTGTAGGTCCCCTTTAACTTTGTGGCATATTAGTGTTGGTCAGAAAAAAGTTAAACGTAAACTAATATGTGTTGTGTGCTTGTTTACTGACAAGTTGGCAGTGACTCTTAGAGCTGGGCGCATTTGGCCGTACTTAGTTGTTTACCTCTTATTTGAATGAAATTGTATAAATAGGACAGATAATCATGGGCTGTGCTGGCTCACGCTCTTCTGTTGGACAGGTGTCACTGTTGTGATAGTGCGGTCTGTTAGCCTCCTGCCAAATGGGCGACCTGTTGTGCCAGGGCCTTTGTCAGCTCTCTGTAAATCGGTGCGGACATTCAGGTACAGGGTGATCTGTATGGCCGGCGGACACTGACACCCATTTTGCTGAAGCTTTAGTCTAGCACCTCGCTGTATGTTGTCAGTACTCTTGTGTGTTGCGATGAATGAGACAGGCCTCTGCACTGGCTTGTCTCAGAGCTATAATAGAAGCTGTAAAATCTGAAATGACACTATGCTTTTCCTCCTCTCTACTTTTCTCTCCATCACACGCAGCCTTCTGTCAGTAACATGCCGATACTACTTTGAATAAGACCTCCCACTGCATTCTGTGTGCCCACACAAACACTATTCACCCACTCCGATTCAGGGGTTTTTATAGGAGAAAAGATTGCTCACAATTATGTTCCAAAATCCCAAGCTGTGCCATGTGTAGTATAAATTGATGCCCTTAGTCTTAAAGACACAGCGTTCATCAAGAAAGTCCCCAACCAATCTGGCCTCCTCTTACATCTAGCTAAAAAAAAATGTACTTGTTCAGCTGTTGGTTCAGTCTTATGTCCACTGGCCTCCAGAACCTAAGGGAGTGATTCCAAACTAAATGCAAACATTGGGCACTCATTGCTCTCTCTTACTCCCTTTAAGACTTCAGGGTTCTATATTATGTATTCACATAATTAAGCACCTAATCTAATCTCTTGGATGTAATGTTTGCAAGCCCGGTTTGTTTGTTTCTAACGGGCCGAGGCTTCGCGGATCCAGTTTCAGTCTGAAATGATCAGTTCGCGTATCCTCGCGGCCGCTTCGCTGCTATCATGGCTCGGCGGGTCCGTGTCATCATTCAGCTCGGTGACAGAAAATCAGAAGTAACCCAGTTGAATGAATTATGCAGTCCATCTATAAATGCATGACTCCATACCAGAAGCTGCTTCAGTAAAGTCCAAATTCACTTTACCTCTTCTTTTTGATGACTCTGAAACTTAAGATTTCCTCTGAGAAGGGACTTTGCTAACTTGCAGCATCAGCTGTGAAGTTCCTTCTGCAGCTGTTTCAATATGCAGCAGCTGGAAGCCTGACAGGGCCAGGCATGTCTTTGTTTGGGACATGAAATTCTGGGCTGATAGTGATGTTTGAAATAGCAGCACTATAATTATAATAACTGCAATACCAAACTGTAGTAGCAATATTTGGTTGATACACTTTCTTTGTATGTAAACCGATGCGAGGGTACAGATGGATATCAGCCACTGACGTCGGTAAATGCCATCTTTGTGATACACCGATGGCTGATGTACTGGTGTAGCCATAACAGTGTGTTATTGTTTTGTTTCCTTACAGTACTCGGGCCTGCTGGCTAAATAACATACATAGTTTGTGCAGGGCACACTTTGCATTTGTAGTCGGTGTTCTGGGGGAACATGATGTGACTTGATAAAGGCTACTTGCATTCAAAAGGTTGACGACACTACCGCGTAAACCTGTGTAGGTGTGCGGGATGTCTCAGAGGAGCGTGTGGAAATTTCCAGTTGTGCTGTGTTGTGTTTGGCAGACGGTGTACTTGTATGGTACGCTGACTTCACTGGGTAAGCCGAAGGCATTGTGCAAATTTATTTGAGGTCTTTATAACTTGCAAATATTTAGTATAGTGTACAGATTTGGGCTGAGATGTTTTTAGTGTAAGAAGTGACCTTTAGAGCAGGGAGGCAAGAGCTTGCAAATATTCAGGTTTAGAGATGGCTTCAAGATCTCAGCTGATTAATGCTGACAAGAGCATGTTAGTGGAGTGCAGTGGCCGTCTTTGACAAATACACCCCTGCCTCTTGATGCAGAGAAATAGTATCTGATGGATTACACTGTACTCTCTCTCTGGTCTCCAGTGATTTAATGGCTCAGCCAACAAAAGTATAAATTTCTCACCTTTGTCGTTTCATCTTGAACTAGCGGAACGTTCATACTTGTGCTGAGAGATATTCAGGGACCGCGCAGGCTTCGGAGCTCAGCGGTAATTTCCTGGTACAGTGTCTGATGCAAAGACGCAGTCTTTTGGGGTCCTGGCTCACGGTGTACAGGCGGCTCTGCTCTGCGTCCTGTGGTCCCAAAAGGCCCGGCTGTACAATCGATCGTCTGTTTGTGTGACATATTGGATTGCCACAGTCAACAGACACGTCTGTTATCGCAATAACAAGCCTTCTTTTGTCGCTGCTGCTGGATTGTCTACCCAGCTATTGTACTGTAGGCCTTTGAGCCCACACAGTGCCTGAGGGTTTGACTCCTACTTTTCTTTTATCCGCTGTCAATTCCCTGCTATCAGTGACACAATTCACTTTAATGGACAGGTTAAAGTGGGTTTAACTGAGGTTTGAAAGCAGATAAAAGTAGTCACATCTACAGTATTAAAGTCAGGATCGTGAAGGGTCTCTAAGTCATTCCAGATATCTCTGATTTCTTGTAAAATGATCTCTGTGTTCCTCACACGAGTCTTAATGCAAACATTTGCTTCTTTCAGTACATTTAGTGAAGTGATGTAAGGGTTTGGATAAGCCTTGCCTGAAGAAACTCATGTTTGCTTCCCTCCAAAGTCTCCTGCCACTGACTGAAATCCCAGAGCCGCTGCCTTGGGGCTGCTGGTCTTCATTTTAAGCCCTCGGGTCTTGTCAGAGTTTCTCTACCTTCCCTTTGTCTTTAATTGGCTGACCTCTCGGGAGTTTTATGCCTTCAATTGATTTCTGTTCCTTAGCACTCTGTAGTACAGTGCCACCGGCTGGTGCATTATTATGGCGCGCAATCAGCTATAGACGCATGTGTAATTCCTCCTTGGGAATATGGGAATGCTTCGCTGTGTTGTTAGTGGCTGATAACAGGCAACACAGCAATAATAACAAGCAGACAAGCTCCCTCTAAAAGCGATTAGAGGTTATGATTATGTGTTTATGGCACCCCCTCTATTATAAGTGTGAAATACGGTATAATCCAGAGGAATCCATAGCTTTCCAGAAATGCCCGCGTGGGATGCTGCAGCATTAACGAGCAAGTGCAGCGTAAAGCTGGCAAACTCGTGTCAGTCAGTTGTGGCTTTTGCTCTCCTTCCTCTTGTCTTTCTGCGTCAGCCTGGCAGGGCTCACACAGATGCTTTCGTGTCCTTCATCAGCATGATGACATCACAGGCAGGCGCTCATTTTAAAATATTAAGTTTACACATTTTGATCAGTGTAATTAGTAAAATTGCGTTCTGTAGTGCTGCTCCTCTGTAACGATTTGATTAAGTTCCATTAAATTTGATTAGACAAAGTAGACAAATTTGTTCATGTTTGGACCTCTTGTGAGTTTTGGACCTTTTTTTTTTCTTAATTTTTTTCAGCAGTGATTAATATTTTAGTAGAGCTTTTCATATTCCCCCCACTGAGCGCGCTGCACTATAGAGAGCCAAAGTGCATGTCCACATTTGAGCAAACCTTTGTTCCATCAGTCAGTGTCGTATCCTGCTCTGCGTACTGTGGCAGCGCACGTACCTGCGTCCTTTTTGTATTTGCAAATGTTGTCTGGAGCCTGAATGTTTAGCTATTATATTTTATATTTTGGGCGAGATTTTGTTCATCTTGGAGCAGAACTTGGAGCTCCCCCTTTCTCTTCCACTCTCCGTATTTATCATGTCCTCGTCCTGTATTGGGGTTGAGATACGGTGATCACTTTGATGGTTGTGGATGCGTTTCTTACTAACAACAAATGCATTCATGGAACTGCAAAGCCATTAGACTAAGAGCATCAGTCAAATGCGATAAAAGGCGTGTGTGTTATGTTCGTAGACGGCACAAATAAGTAATGTCGTTTTTCCCACTGGTGCGTGTTATCATCAGTTTTGCTGTTTCCATGGTAGAACAAAAGAGGTAGGCTGGTATAGTGTAGCTGGAGGAAGGCAGGGAAATCTGTGCAGCTGTCGCTCCTCTTCAGTCTGAAGTGCTCGCCACAAAAGTGGATGTACACATGACTCAGCTTTATTAACTCATTAGTTCCGCTGGTAATGGTGTGGCGTTATGAGGGTGAGTTGGGTTTCTAAATAGCCTACACATTTTGGACTTGGAGTACCAGTTTAGTACTTGAGTGGAACAGCACACAGTCAGCACCGAGACCATATTTTTAGGGACTCACTTTAGCTGCTTTAAATTACAGGCCGGGCACATGGATATAAATTTGATGTTGCAGACTGTGAATTTATGTGCACAAGCCTGAGTTGAGAAGATCTGCCTCGGGTACAAAGTCCACAGTTATGCCTTTGTTTGGTGTGAGTATGAGGCTCAGGCTTGTAATTTACAGTCTGAAATGCTGCTTTTAAGGTTTTTTTTTTCCATTTTCTAAAGTACTTAAATGATAGTTGTCAGCGCATCCAGTAATATGCAGCAAAAATAAACTTTTCAGCAGTACAGTCAGATTTTGATCCACCACTAAATGCTACCGGGAAAGTGTCTGGTTGGTATCACCATTTATTTTTTCCACATGGCAGTGATCCCTGCTAATGCAGTAAAAGCACACATGGACAGAAAAAACAAAATAAAGAAATGAGGGGTGGCTCAAGACTTTTGCACAGTACTGTAATTTAGTGGGGGGGGGGGGGGCACACAGCTAATTTACCTTCACAGGAACAGTCACATCTGCCAGGCCTCTGTCACTTTATTTCCAAGTGGCTATATTCCAATACATGGTCAACACAAGTATCGACTTAAAAAGTACAAGTTGCACTGTCATTTGAAAAGTTCAGCCACTGAATGCAGAATTGATTCATAGTGTTCACTCTTCAGCACCTTCCGCCATTGATTCCCGTCAACCTGATTAGTTGTGCTATAGACTTCTTTCTAATTTGCCCTTAAAGGTGAACAATGCTACGTGCACACTTTGGGTGACACAGATCATCCCTCCACTTGCAAACATGAAAGAATATTGTGGCTGAAGCGTCGCCACACAGCAGCAAGTGTTTGGTGTCGTAATGCCAGCTTCTATTGATTTCCTGGCACTTCTGCGCCAAATGACTGAGAATTGTAACACAAGTTCACGTAGACGTTTTTGACTGTTTATGGCAAGTTTAGGGCCAGTCTTTATGACTTATGGCTGCTAAGGTTATTAGCTCGGCTGTTTGGGAGAAAGTGTTGCGGTATTGTCGTAGCCGTGGCGTCGGCGCTGTCTGTTCCAACGTTGGCTATAACTTGAACGATTTCAGCTGGGATGTTCAAATTCACACCATACTGTTCAAACTAGACCCATCAGACCTCACACACTTGTTCACTGACTTTACTATAACAGGACTTTGACCCCCCCTGCCCCTCTCCCCCTCCCCCTGTTACCAATCCAAAGCAGCCGAGCGTTGGCACCCGCTCATCGGCGCTCTTTAACTTTTTACGTTGGTCCTCACGGGCTGAGGAAAAGCCCCGTGTGTTTTCTCTAAAAGCTGTACACGGGCAATTTTTGCAGAGCTGATTCACTGAGGAAAAAAGGCCTTCAGACCTTCTTTGTCGAAGCTGTCGCGCTCTTTTAGATCTAATTGAATTTATTATAGCTCTTTGGTGAGGGGGGAGTATTCATTTTTGATGGTTTATATCTTTGTTGGGAGTTCTTGCCTCTGACCACGGAGCAAAAAGTTTAAATAAGGCATTTCTGTAGTGACTTTTCCATAAGGCGTTTCAGATCACTAGCTAAAAACTGAAGAAAAGCATGACTCAGATTCAGAGTAGGAGCAATATGACATATTTAAGATTAGCTCCAGCTTCACGGCTTCATTTTTAGAGTCTTAAAGGGCATTATTAAAGCAAGACTGATCACACATGGCAACGTGCCCTCCCTTTGAAACGCTGTCTTTGCACATTCCGCGTACACAGCTGTGGCCTGATGTTCAAACAACACGAGGGGGGTGATTAAAGTTTGCTTAGACGCTCGAGATATTAACCAGCTGATCTTTATTAGTAACCCCCCCGCAGCGCTGTGTGAATTAAGTAAGGTGACCTGTGCTGGCAACAGCACAGGGTTTTTGGCCTTCAGCCAAAATTTGACACACCATCAATTACACCAAAAATATATGCATATATATATATTTTCCAATTATTGTTTAAAAACCGCAGCTAAGATGTACTTTTGCATTCATGGAGCAGCAGCTCTACACAGAACAGGCTTTGGAGTCAGTCCCTCGGGTGAGAAGCAGTAGCTTCTTTAAGTCTTTAAGTTCTTGGTGAATACAACTGTTATTAGCACGATGTAATCATTGTAGATCTTTGCCTACATTTTTGCCACGTAGGATACACACATAGGATACCTGAATGAACTTGAATGCAACCTGGCTGCTCTGACTATGAGGTGTCCTTCATGCATACTTGGAGAGACTTGTAGTTTACTCATTCATTCATTTTTATTGATGCTGAAAACCAAAGAAAGCTGTAGCGACCACTGTAATGACCCCCTACAAAGTCCTTAAAGTGTTTGTTTCTTACATGCTCGCTCTCTGTAACTCTCTCTGTAGTGGTGCTTTTAAATCTTAAATAATTGGGCTGCAGATGTTTGCTGGGAGTTGCATATATAAAAAGAGATGAGTGCTCATTGAACAACGTAAAGGGATAGTGAAATATAAACAAGCAGGGGCACCCACTCCTAGTCTGAAACTGGATACTATTTTGTCCCTTGTTACGTCTGTTTGCATTCAATAACGTACAATATGGATAAAGGGAAGGTCAAACTCAAGGTCAGTGCATCTCACTGTGGAAACATGACTCCATCACAACACCACCTCTGGGATCCAAGATGATATTTCTGACTGAAAGCTGCCCTGTAGTCTTTGCTTAGGACAGGTTCAAACGTTTCAAGTGTTTCACTGAGGACACACACACACATACATATACTGTGAGCATGATTCTGGCTCAGTGCTGCTGGTTGCCTTGTGGGGAATGTCTGATTGTTTGGCTAATAATAGCCAGCCTGACCGTAGAGCCTGACTGGTATCTGTGGATCAGCTCCGAGGGGGAAAGCTCCACACTGCAGGCTTTAACACGTCTCTCTGTTCATGTGTGTGCTCGTGCATCAGTGCACGCTTCTTCCAGGCTAGCCTTAGCCACAGGACACCTTTCTCATTATTTCCAACATAATATGTAGGCTTGGTCAGTGCTGTCAATTTACAGCATTGTCCTGAAACGTGGGCTTGGCTCTGAGTGAGGCCTCTATTCCACTGTTTTCAGTTGCTATCTTATCCGTCTGACAGTCTTTTGATCTGACTTAAGTGAGACTTTGTGAAAGCGTCAAACTTTTATTTCTTTGCTTTTTCGAATGTGTGTTTTTTTTTTTTGAGTTGGCAAAGGGGCATCACCAGTGTCACAAAACATGTCAAAGCTTTGTTTTGTTGGCTGAACGAACAAGACTACTTTTGTTCTCAAACTGTCAGCACAAACTCGTTGCACTGAGCAAACACACACACACGCACACACACGTACGTCAGTTTGTCTCTAGGAGCCATGACCAATTGCGGCACATTTATTGGCGAAGACTAAAGTTGTCGTGACATTTCCTGCGTCTGTTTGCGTGGTTGATGCACAGTGCCACACACTTGCATGTATAGACAGGGCAGAGGGTGGTGCAGCATTATATTATGTCTTATTGAAATTTACTGCCTCATACTAGCAGGTAAACATTTGTTCTTGTATAATATTTAGCATTTTCTCTTCATGTTCCTACCTCCGTTTCTGAAAGAAAATCCATCAGGCCCTTTTTCTTCCTCTTCCTTGCTTCACCCACACCATTTATAACATTTACACACACCCTTATCGTCAGCTGTTTTTAATCTTCCAGGGAATTAAACATGAGTGCTCTTTCTAGCTGTCACCTAACACGAAAACTGCTGCAAACTGCTGCTTGTACTGCGCCGCTTACTAAAGAGGATTAGGACAGTATATGTGTACTGTACCATATACGCGCCACACGCAGTTTTTGCATTGAGTACCGACTGTGGAACTAGTTGAGTTTAACTTCAAGGCTTTGATTCCCTCCCTCCGCTCAAATCTGCATGAGTCACTGTGGACTGCAGCTGATGGAAATCAGATGAGACTGTGCGGAGCGGGACTGTAGCGTCGCTTAGGCTGTATGGGTGCGGGAGTGTTTGGGGGGAGGGTGGGTTTACTTAATGACATGGAAAAAAGGGTTTTATGCTAATGACTGTCTAAATTTATCTCCCAGTGTGTGTAGACACACACAAACAGATGCATGCACGCGCACACACACACACACGCTCAGATGGGAACTCACCCGTCGCAGCGAGTAAGGTTGGGATAGGGAGGCTCTGTGCAGAAAGGAACTATTTTAGTCCCTGGGTGCTAAAGATGGACTACACACATGGAGGGGAGAGGAACACTCTTCATGAAAAGTGATATTACCCGTGCGTGTGTGCACGTACGGGCGAATGTGCTACTTAGGCTTACTAGAGTGAAATTGTGTCGTTACTTAAGCAAAGATTTCTTCTATAGGAAAGGTGCCAGCACCAACAGAGACGAGGTCAGACCCAACAAAGCAGTTTTATTAAGATGTTTATCTGTCTCCAACCCCGTGCATTCATTTTCTCCACCCTTCTCATAATGCACAGTTTCATTTTTCCTCTGGCGCCTCCGCCAGTGGTCAGCTTTTTTTGGTGACGTTGCTCGACATACGTGTAATAGACATTTGCATAGTTATGCGTTTCAGAACCAAAAAACCTGGAAAAAAAGTGCAACACGAACCGGAAATGGAGAATGCTCACCTTCAAAGGAGAAGTTGCACCTTTGGAAACATGTTGGGTAATTGTTAAGGCGCAACTTTTACTTTGAAGGCGAATGGTCTCCAGCAACCACTCGGCAACCGGTTGGGGATTAGGTCTGGCCTAAACTGAGGTGGTGAAGATGGTGAAGGCTATAGCTGCTTAACATCAGCATGTTCGCACGAGATAATCGCTTTAATGTTAGCATTTAACTCAAAGCACAGCTGCGCTTTAGACTTGTCTCTGTGACAGTGCTGTTAGCATGGCTGCAGCCTCTCACTCGAGTCTTTGTGGAAAATGGAAGAAAAGAAAAAGCTTTGCCCAGAGTATAAATGACTTGCCGCCCATCTCTTCGTGTCCCTGCTCCCCCCCTCGCTGCCCAGCTGCAGCTCCTCTCCAACGTGAAATCCCTGGCTGATGAGATAGATTAAAACATGAGCAGAGTGAGAAATAGTGCCTTTCTGGACACGCTTTAAAATCATTGTGGGTGAAGACATCATTTTGCTGATGGAGAGAAAACTGGGAAATAGAAAAAGATCAGCTCAGGGGGCCTTTAAGGTTCCTCACATGCACGCAGGCACCCATACATGGACAATGCGTTTCACTCAGTAATGAGCTTCAGGAAGCTGGCTTATCTCTCTTCAACATTCACAGTGATTTCCTCCCTTCCTTTCAGCTTCTTTCCCTCTGCCAGTCTGTGTCAGTCTGTAATGTAGCATCTTTGAGCTGAGCTGAGCTGAGCCCTGTGCCACAGCTGCCAGGAGGAACCGCCTGACAGCTTATGGCCCCTAAGCGCTGGCCGCTCACTGGCGCATCCTACCTATCAAAACATCCGCATGTTGCCTGTCTCTCTGATCTGTGTACACTGTAATGATATGTGATTGATCTGCTGAGACATCAGTGTTTGGTGTTGTGTTAAAGCCTAAAGCCTAGTTGGAGCTGTTCCCGAGCTTCAGAAGTAAATATTGTTTCAGTGAGACTTGTTAGCAGGTAATGGCGACGTTGTTCGGCGTGCATGGACATGGTGGCTCACCAGCAACCCAAATGTGCAACTTCTGTTTGATGGGTTTTCCCACCTTTTCCCAAGTTAGTCTGTGTCCCATTTTTTTCTTTCTTTTTTTTCTTCCAAGAACATATTTAAGTGGTTCGCTGCAGTGCATTTATCCAAAATAGCATTTTCTCCTCTTTCATCCCTTTGAATGTCGAACCGTTCTGCAGCACAGACATTCTGCCTTAGTTTCTGAAACAATAAGAGTGCCGTACCCCAGGGTAAGGTTGACTTCAGAGTGAATCAATAATGGAAGAGGAGATCCATGTATTATGAATGAAGGTACAACGTACCCCGGCACAGGAGCTTGTCTATTTCCAAGTGTTTATTCAATAAACAACCATCCCAGGCTGAGAGAAAACACACTCAGCCTCGCCTTTTAACGAATCCTGTGACTATCGAGACTGATATTGTTTCTCTAGCCTTGATCGTCATATTTTTGGCATGTGGCGCCTTTTCCACTGATATAACTTTGTTGCAAAGTACTGCATGCAGCCCAGAGGAAACACCACTTCCTACGTATCCCAGAATTCCTCAGATTTATGTTGAAGGCAGAGGGCTCTGGTTGAAGGCACCTTTTTAAAGCAAGGGGGGGAAAAAAAAAAATCACAGATGCTACGGTGTCCGTTCACAGTGTAAAATCACATCTGTGAGTGAAATGTAGCAAGTTGCTCGGCATCTGGTCTCATTATGTAAGCGTTGCTCGGGTGAAAGAACCGTTCCATAATGGTTATGTTTTCTTTGACAGTTTATTTCTCAACTGCTGGCATTCATTTCGAATGTCAGTCTCGTACAAGATTTCACAGATTCTGCAATGAGCTCATGCAATTGACCTATAAGCAATAATAATATATCTTCCTGCTGAGCTGAACACACAGCACTCAGTGGTGAGAGGGGAATTTTGCCTGCAGGACTTTAGTTCCTGAAGTAAATTGGAGCGTATAAATTTGGTCTCAATCCTGCTTACTTTTCATGACCTCATGTTATCAAGTCCTCTGTTCTTTATGCATCCCAATCAAACGCCTGTATTAAGTGAACAGTTGGATTTTAGGAATAGATGATTGACAGTTGTCACTTGGCCAGTTTGAGCTTTTGCCACAAGTAGTCACCCGCAGCTCCACGTTGGCGTTGCCGTGAACAATGCTGTTTGTCTGCGATGCTGTTTCGCGCTCCCACAAATTCCTTCCTCTCAAAGCAATGTGTTGATATCCAGGGAGGGGCCTATTCATACTCTTTGCTTCTCCGGCTGTCACAGCAAAGGACGTTGCAGTTCCTCAAGTTCACATTCGGGGTCAAGTAGTTGTAAGATCTAATTTAAGATGCATACCCCTGATCTGACATATTTTCTTGCTCTTTGGAGGCACCTAAAAACTAGTTGGATTCCCACTTAAAATATGCATCTATCTGACTTTACCTGCTATTTTTGCCTTACTAGAACACTTGGATAAATCAGTGACTATAGTAAGTGTGGGCTCTTTGTTGCTTTGCAAAGCAGCCAGTCACCCTGTGGGCTGGTGTACAGGATCACAAGTTATCTCCAGCAAGTGAGCAGCTTGAAGGTAATCAGAGTGTGAAGCGACATCCGAAGCTGCGGACTGGCTAAAAACTGTTTAGAAGAGGCTTTCATGAGAAGGGGTGGGTGGAGAGGGAGTCAGAGGGGGCCGGTTTAATGTGATTTCTTGTCATTATATTAGGGCATCTTATTTTATTTTTAGAACTTGAGCTTTACAGAATTAGAAGCGATTTGCAAATGAACTGCAGCTTAATTTTTGCCAAATTTGTTGCACTAGAGTTTGCCCAGAACAGCAACAACAGAAACAGAAACCACTCAGTTATCGAGTTAGTCGGGGAAGGATTTAGATTGTAACGGGGCCGTTTTACTGTATCAATCATTGCTGAAAGATGAAAATAGCAGCCAGTGTCAATAAAATCTTATCTTTACTGGCACCCAGCTGGGTGCGGTTGCTTGTCTTTCATCCATACAAAACAGATAAATGACTTTTAGTTTTCTCTTGGCAGCCATAGAGCGCTCTTCACAGCTAAAATGACACACTTCTTCCCAGCGGATTGCTCAGATTTTGTTTGCTTTTGGGCTGAGCTCAGGGAAGTAGAATCAGGACCTGCGCACAGCCATCTGGATTAGCTGCTTGATTGTTTGCTAATTATACTTATCACAGTCCCAACTGGTTTCCCCACCTTAAACAATATCACCCATAACAATAGAAGAACAAAAGAGGCTAGCTTCTATTGTTGAGGCTCTTATATACATGTTGTGTGTGCCTGTGGATTTATGTGTACACGGAGAAACAAAAGCCCTGATATTCTCTGCCAAATAGCATCTGATATGAAACTTTCGGGCTAACGCTGCGGATGATTTGCGGCTACAGACGTGAGGGCTTTAGTGCTTTGGGCTATATCTGTCCCTCTCCCTTTGTCTCTCATCAATCTTGCAGCATCCATAGATAATGGATGGCACTCGTGGTGTTACTTGTCTTTTACTACTCGCTGGCCAGACGGATCTGTTAACATGACCCATATACATTGGCGAGCTGTCATGTATTGAGACATGCATCGCTTAACGTGACATCGGGCAAACAAACGTGTGCTTAGCGGTTAACAGTCCGCATCAAACTTTACGGTTTAATGATGTCTTAAATTTGTTTTGTATCTGTGCTGCATTTGCATCCGCAAAGGGAGACGGAGCGCAGGAATGGACTCGGAGAGGTAATAAAGAAATGAACGTGCGGCCTTCTGCTTTGCATTTATGAAGCTGTGTGTGAAATAGGGCTGCGCAATATGAGGAGAATGTGCAGCGCGCAGTGACATGCCACAAGTGTTTTCGCTGTCACCATCTTGGTGTTTTGAAACAGGAAATGAGGAGTGGACAAGTTCTCCTTTATCAAACTGAGAATTACCAAAATTTACAAAATGGACTTACAGTTTTATTCTATGTGAGCTGAAGTGTGTGTGTGTGAGTGAGCCCGTAAATTAATCAGGAAAGTGTCAGTAGGTCAAGTCCACGTGCTCTCTTCCCATAGGCTTCTATAAAATTGGAAGTTCTTTTGCAACGTTCATGGTCCCCAAAAAGCTAGTAACTAGTTCTAGAAGAATCTGCTAAATGAAAATAACGGGCATATTAAGTTACCAGTTACGCTACATGCAAAGAGCTTCTGTTACATCTCGTGTAGAACAATTCATATTCTCTTCTGTTTAAGCTTGTTTAAAAGGTGCTTTAATAAAGGACTCCGAAGGACTCACCTGTGGAGGCTGATTGCACTTAAAGTAAATTGCGCTGTAAATTCTTCACTTCACCTGCGCTCGCCTCTTTGCTTCCTGCTGTGTGTGTGTGTCAGACAAAGAAAAGAGGTTGCAGCTTGAGACAACAAAACATAATTGTTGGCTTGTTATTGTTCGTTTGGTTGGGATGCGCAGCGTCTAAGGCTTGTAATAGTAGGGAAAACCCCGTGAGCTCCATCCGATGTGTATTTTTCTTTCTCATCACATTTTAGGCATGCTCGTGTAGCGATTGTGTGGTAAGAGTGATATGCTGTATGCTGAAAGGATTATGGAGACACACAGACAGCAGCGCTTGAACTATAATGATGACAGACATGTGTGAATTTTTGTTACAAGGTTAGGTTGCACTGTAGTCACCATTGTGTCAAAAAGCCTTGAGATAGCACAATCCAGACAGATCAATACCGCATATGCGTTTCTTTTCTACCTTCCACGTGTGCTTGGTGTTGGTAATCAAACTGAGAGGTTTTCTTTGCCCTCTCCCACTTGATTCAGTCAATCTCACTATTGACTGGTGTAAAGCCTCTTTGCTGTGCCATTTGGAGACATTAGGAGATGAAACAAGGTCTCAAACACCCACTCTAACCCCTCCAACTCAGCTTGACTGTGACCTGTCAGACTAATATTTCTATTTCATACATAGATGGATCTTTTTTTGCCTTGTTTTGTCACTGAGAGACGATTCAATAGCAATGAGTGCAACTTTGTCTTATGCTTAAGCTCTTGTGCTATGAATCCGTCATATACAAATGATACCCATAAAACATACATTTTTTTTTTAAATCATGCATTGTCTCTTTGTGCAGGTTAACTTTGTGGCGTGTCAGCTGTTTGCCCTGCTGATGGCCGTTTGGTTTCGGATCTACCTCCACCCCAGTAAGACCAGTCCCTTCATCAGACATGTGGTGGCCACTCTGTTGGGCTTCTACTTGGCTCTTTTCTGCTTTGGCTGGTGAGTCACTCTGTTTATCCCGCAGCTCTGTTCTTGTCATCACTGTGCTTTTAAAACTCTGCTCCAACCTTCCTTCCTCCAGTATCACGTTAGAGACATTGTTTTCCTGCAGACTGAGGACTTGTCACAGTTTCATGCTACTGTGAATGCATTGCTGTGTGCATCTGGATTGTTAGATTTTTCTTTTCTTCTTCTCATGGTTCAGTTATTGGTATATAAAATGTTATGTAATGTTATATAATAAAAGAAAATGTTATGTAATGAAGTGTCCGTCTTTGCCATGCCATTTCTACTCAGAATACTTCTTCATAAATCTGGATGCACCTGAACATTTTTCTGTCACTGCTGGGTTTGATTATCAAGCGTTCGCCAATATTTTTACATGTAGGTGTTCAAATATGTAGTTTGGACAGGCAGAACCTCCAGCTTTTTATAAACAATGACACAGACACCCACATTTGCTTCTTGATTAGGTTTCATCAATCACAGAAATGAAGGCAAAACATTATAGCTCGACTCACAAACCAGTCTGGATTCCACTGGCAGTTTTTGCTGGCCTTTGTCATCCTTGTAAACAAGAGCATGTGCCAAAAAATTATGTCACAACTACTGCTGTGCTTTGGAGTTGTTTCGGCTTGTCGTGCACCCCCGGAATTTTTTTAACCTGGCGTTCGCAGGGTGGAGGCAGGAGTGTGCGAGCAGGACGGTCTCTGCGTGCGTTTTAAGGATCTGTCAGTACTTGAGTGTAGAGTTTACCAGATTGCACAGAGGGAGGGTGGTTTGACCAGACACAGAAACCTGTGAGATAGCTTTATTTCCTGTTTCTGTTTGTTTCAAGTCCTGTTCCAGCACTGGAAACGATGCACTTTTAACTTGCTGCAGGCTGCAGCAAGCCGACCACACCTAAGCACATCTAATAAATGGGTCACGCCACAGTTCACAAGGCAATGTCAACCAGAACCACGGCACGGCACTCCCCTCTTAACGCGTCGACTCATGATCTGTTTTACGCTGCTGTGGCTGCCTTATACTTCTGTGTTACTTCTGGTAACCGTTCAACAGCAACAAAATGCCATTGCTGTTTGTACTCTATAGTATTCCGTAGTATTTTTCTAAAGGCTTCTACTGCTGCCTGCTTACACCACCAGCAAAGATATGCTGCACATGAATAAGTGTCAAACGAGGTGTGCTAATATGCACAGACATTATTTCTCAAACTGTACTTAAATGCTCATCAAACACCAGTTCAGTAAAAATTGTGGACAGTTAATATTCTCTTAGTTGATTGTTTTAATTTGTCCCCTGAAGGACTTCAAGTGAAACGAGCAGTTTCAGCACTGCACACTAGGTACTTGTTGCATTATTGTCGGTGGCTGTTTGGAAATGAGGTTTGCTTCATTCGTTTGTTTTTCTGGTTTTTCTTTTCTTATCCTGTTTGTCTGCCATCATGTTTGCTCCCTCCTGTCACTTCTGCTGCCCCCCCACTCCCAGCCCTTCATGCCAAAGCAAATGAATCGATTGGGTAGTAACTGCTATCCAATTAGAAGGCTGTTGCCCTGTATTAGACAATCCGCTGTACGTCTGGCACAGTGCCACTGTGTGTGTGTGTATATAGCAAACACAGGAAACAGTAGTTTCCTCTTAGTCAGACCTCAAGCTGCTGAGAACGTGATGGCCAGATAAAGTGTTATCTGATCATCACACTGATGGGGTCTTATGTCACTTTACCAGCAGACTGTTTATGTTGCATGGTTGAGCTGACACCAAGCTGCAGCTGGATGATAGCCCGTCATTTGCTATGGTTACACAGGAGTAGCAGTGTAGTTATAGCATCAGAAACAAGCCTTAAAGGGGATATATCATGCTTTTAAATCCTTCCTTTTCATATGTAAACCATTCAGTTGTGGTCTATATAAAGTAGAGCTGCAATGCTTTGGTCTGAATTCCTCGTTATTGTGGCTCCACAGAGTCCTCTTTTACACCTTTTCTTAGAGCAGCTGGTTTTGGTGCGGTCTCTTTAAATGTGAATGAGACATTTCACATCCCGCCCCCCCTCCAGGTCGCGCAGCGTTCCACTCCACCCCGTTCGGCCATTTTTGTAGTTTGATAGCATAGTGATATGATTAGCTACCGGCAGGGAAACAAGGAGGACTTTCCCCACTGATGTGAGTACATTTCCGAGAATAAAATTTAACCAGGCACTTCGAAGAGGCTCTGATGCCGACGGGGGGATGTAAGGAATCGTGTGGGTTAATACACCCAACAACCGAACATTTTGACTGTCTACTTGCAACTTCGGCATAACTGAACTGGACTACAAAATCGCTGCGAGAAAAAAAATGGAGGATTCACGAAATTGGTTAACCGGAAGTCCATGCCCTTGTTTAGCAGTTCCATGGCAAATATTGTGACGTAACAGCAAAGAAAACTTAACAGGGAATAGAGAAAACTGAACAGACTGAAAATGATGACCCAAAAAGAATATAAAGATATCTACGCAGCACCGGGAGAGAATACATTTAAATTTCCTGCACTGCTACACACTCAAAGTACACAAAAAAATGTATTTAAGGGCTAAAACTCTTAATATTATTAGGTTGATTTCTCAGTTTCAAAAGTTTTTATTCTATTAAAATGATTGCTAATTTATATTTCCACAGGACTATTATTACCTGGAAACTTCTAGTAATTTGTAAAAGTCACCATGGTTTTAAACATGTGCAAATTTGCTATGTCTGTAATTTGTGAAGTAGAAATTTCGGTGCAGATTTCCTTTTTTTTTTTTTTCTTGCGCAATATTACTTTTGTGACTTTCTCTTTCCTGCATGAAAACTGCGGACGCTTCTTTGGCAAATACAAATAACCATTTTGTGTGCAAATTCCGAAGGAATCCTAGTCAGTAGGCTGTTTTTAAACAGTTAATTTCCAGCTGCCTGTTCAGTTTAATGTAAGGTTTGTAGCTGCCAACCGCAGATGTTTTTTAAATTCAAGCAAATCACAGACTCTGCTTATCCCGTGTGAATGCGCTGCACCAAACACAGACGTTGGATGGGGAGCAATTTCTAAATCGCACGAAGTCCCCTGGTAATAAGAAACCCAAGTGTGTAGGGCTTAAAGGTGTTTTTGTAAATGTTTCTCCTTTTCTTTTATCCCATTTTCATGAACACCTCCGTGACATGAAAAACAAGTCATTTGAATAGCATTTGTATATGTCTGCAACCACAGGTTAGTTGAAAAAGTCTGCAAAGCTTCTCACCTTATTGTCACATACTGGCAGTATGGCACCTGGAGTACTAATAAAGGAACAAAAAAAGGAAGTGAAACACAGACTTAGTCAGATAACACAAGTCTTTCCTCGTGTTGTCTGAGCTGTGAGCGAACTTCATTCTCTTTGGCCAAAATAATCAGTCTGTATTAGCACAAATTGGCTAAATAATCACTGTGTGAAATTTACCTCTGTGAAAGCCTGCCAAAGGGTTTTATTGTCTACAGTAATTAGTAGGTAATAAAAAGACCACACAGCCATAGAAATGTCATTAAGAAGATACATTTTACAAAGGTAATATATGGCATTTATTGTACTTGGCTCGGTGCTCCGTGTTAAGTGTTTTATGTTGCAAAGACTGAATCAAAGGGATAAAAAGGTCACTTATCCTGTGCCGTGATAAGGCAGAGGTTGAACTTGACGAGTGAAATTATTGATAAATGTAAAGCAGAGGAAGGAGAGGGCATGAAATGCATGAATGCATCAACAGATTTTTTTTTTTGCATGTTTTTATTCAGAGGCACATGTGATCGCTTTCGTGGTGGCTTTTATAGTTCGCAGACACTCAAGCTGCTCTGTATTAGAGGGCCTTTGGCTGCCGGTGTAAATGAGCTTCCTTACAGATACTCCAGGCTGACTGGTTTCTTTTAGGCTGTATTCCCTCTCTGTCGCAAGCTTTTCCCTGAATGTTGCTGGACAAAACATTTGGAAGTGACATTTCAGGCAAGCGGGTTAGAAGTTTAAAAAAAAGTCTCTTTTCCCCCTCTCGCTCTCTCAGCTCCTGTATTTTCAGTTAATACCGTTCACGCACCCCTATGATCTCTTGTTCCTCGCCAGCCCTGATGGACTTGTTGTCTTTGTTGAGTCACAACTAACACAGTGTGACATGTCTCCTTTCCTGGAGGGCTTGACGTCTGCAGGATCACACACTGTGCCCTTCAAAGATCCATCCGGTAGCTGCTGCCACTGTTGAACCGTTTGTGCCTCGCAAGGAGGGAGCGGGGTGGATATATGGCAGAGCTGGCTTAATTTATTGCTATGATGTGATATTACCAACATGCAGCTGAAAGTCATGGGACTCAATTAAGAACATAGTGTGATGGTTATTGTCACATTTCGTGCCCTGTGACTAAAGATGGCGCGTTACTTGTTACAAATGTCTGTCCTCACATGGCTGATGGCGTGACTGTGCTTTGTAATGTTGGAATTTTCTCTTCCTCACAACTGTGTGGGTGGATAAACACGATGTCAAAAGGTTATGAGGTTATCAGAGTTTATCCTTCATGGTGTCTGTCTCTCCACAGGTATTCGCTCCATTTCCTGCTACAGAGTGGCCTGTCCTACAGCGTGATGGTCTTTGCTGGGTTGGAGCACATGCACAAGTAAGAGCAGAACTCACAAAGCTACAAAAATCGGTGTCTGATTTAATAATCCCTAAAAGGAAAAACTAGTTATTAATGTTGCATTAAATACTGGATTGTGTAAAGGCCTCATCTGTGTTGATTCAGCTCCTATGTGTAGCTTTATTTGTTTGGCTTTTTTGTGGCACATAAGCCTCAGTCACACTGATGCTGATTCTGCTCCCGGGCATCCATCTGTGTCCATGGCTCATGAAGACAAACACGCACACATGCACACATGCACACACGCACACACGCACAGCCATACTCGCATTGCTTTAGATGTTGTTTTTGCTAGACACTCAAGGTTATGAGTGCAGGTGTGAACATTAGATGTTTCCTCCTGGGAAGCGTGCTCTAAATAGATACAAGGAAGTATTCATCATAACAGCTGCTCTCAGAAAGAAAGGACTCCAAACCAAATGACGGAATGGCAGTGACAGTTTTGGTTAACTAGATTGAGTAACACGTTTTGACATGCATCATTTTTCAGAGAGGTTTAGGACAAAGGTTACCCGAAAGGTGCAGCTCAAGGGCAGAAAGGAGGTGAACCACGGAGGCGGGACGCACCGACGTGTTTGAGTTTCCTGGTATCATCGAACTCCCCGCATCATGTTTTTACATAACAACAAATTAGTTATTATCAGAGCAACAGGCTGAGATTGAGCTGGGGCTTTGTGCCAGCTACCTGCACACATCAGTCTGATCTTTAGACTTAAAAATATTTCAATACATAAAAAAGTGCCACTAGTAAAACTTTAAACATGTGCCTTCTAATCTGCAATAATCTCTATAGTCTTTTTATCTTTTTTTTTTTTAAATGGGGACTTCCAATGAGTTCTTATAAAGCTAAATACACACTTTTTTCCCACTATGAAACTTTTTTTGGCGCAGTGATGACCGTGAAGGCGAATCCACATCTCGTCCATTGTATGAAAATGTACCAATCCATAGCGACTCTAGGACATGAATATCATCCAGGAAGTCCCCTGCCATCTGTGACAGATAGGGAAATCAGATGAATCCATGCACAACATATAGTGAGGAGGGTGGAGTATACAGTGAGTACAGTATAACAGATTTATGGAGCCTTTTTCTGGACTGAGGGAATGGCTTTAAGGGTGGATTCAACCCAAGTCTGGCTTGTAGTCTGACTAGGAGCGCTTTGTTTAGTGGTTGGCGTCATATTTCATACTATTCACCGTGTCAGCTCCAGATCTCTTCCACTCTCAGCTCCCCGCTGTCTTTGACAGCTCACCTGTTGGATGTGGTGAGCAGACGGGGAATGTTCTAGATGCTTTCCAACTTGCCTCAAGCGTGAACACAGCACTGCCTGCTGGTCGACAGCAAGGAGGGAAAGGGAGGACTGTGACATTGTTAGATATGGTGTAACTAATGAAAGAGGCTGTCGGAGTAATGAAAGAGCCCCCTTACAGTGATATTGGCACTAAAAAAAGAATTGTGGCAAAATATTAAGTCATACTGCTACAGAAATCAGAGAAAAATTGCTCTCAGGCTTCATGCGAATGTCTTGGTACCTGATCTTTATATTATGTCTCTTTCTGCCAAGTTTCTAGTCCAGTGTTTTTAGCTTGTGAGCCTTAAAATGAGGTAATTTCCCATTATACCTTGTTTGTCAGCACTCTTGTAGCACGTCTCTACTTTTTGTAAGCTGTTTAATCAATGAGGTTGTTTTTCCTCATTTTTGTTGATGCATAAACTCCAGACTTTGTTCGGAGCTTACAGGTGAAAACAGTATAGAGGTAAAGAGATCTTGGGAGCTTGCGTGTTCTCCCTGTGCCTGCAGGTTTCTGCTGGGTACTCTGGCTTCCTCCCATAGTCCAAAGACATGTGTGATAATTGGTGACTCTAAATTGGGCATAGGTGGATGCGAGGTAGGTGAAGCACTTAAGTGCATAGAATAAAGAGCTGGATGACTATGTGTGAAAAGGTGAATGTGGCTTGTATAGTGTAGCATGTGTTGAGTGGTCATTAAGACTAGAAAAGTGCTATGTAAATCCCAGTCTGTTCCATCGGTCTGCTCATGAACCCCCTTTGATCTCCTTTTAAATTAACTGGGAATCTAAGGGTTATGTTTGTGTGAATAACTTCCTCACATTCGCCTGGCCTGGTTTTAGTTTTCATTTCTGTATGTATAGCGTGTACTGTATCCATACCTGCACCTCCTGTGTGGCCTGACCTGTCTATCGCTGTCCCACAGCGGGAGGCCAGCCTGCTTTAGTCTCCAGGCTCCATCTGATGACTTGAGCGGAAATGAAACACCCCCTTCTGAGCTGTAAATTACACAAACACAAGTCGGGCGATGATAAGACAGAATCCCCCGTTGGGCTCAGTACAAATATAGCTGGTCCTGCATATATAGTTCATATCCTCACTGATAAATTGCAGCTGTATGCGTCCACTGGAGCGCGCTGATCCTGGCAAAATAGGGTTGTTGATAAAGATTTAAAAATTTTTTTGTTGGGTCAAAATAAAAAATCTCTTTTGTGTTGCACTAAATGGTCACTTTCTGGCATACAGTTTAGTTGTTTTTTTTTTTTTTTTTGTTAAAAGCAAGTGTAATTTCTGCCAGTGAAACAGAACAATGTACCTCACTCCAACGCATCAGTAATATGTTGGTAAGTGTGTTTTCTCCAGGTGCTCCTGCTGCCTCTCACATATAATTGGTGATTTTATCTCAGCTGTCAGTGTCAGCATGAGCGTTAATAGTCATTCTTTGTGTTAGCTGTGTGATGGACTGGCGACCTCTTCACGGTGTACCCCTCGTCTTCCCCACTGTCAGCTAGGATAGACTACAGTATTGTCACAAATGCAGACTTCAGTCTTTTCAATTCAATGCTGGATTGCTGCTCTGGTGACGATGGTGTCACCCAAGTTGGCGGATTTTTGGTTTAAAGTTTCAACGAGATTTGCCCCGAGTTCCTGAAGGCTCTGGATGTTGTAGGGCTGTCTTGGTTGACACACCTCTGCAACATTGCGTGGAGATCTGGGGCGGTGCCACTGGATTGGCAGACCGGGTGGTCGTCCCCATTCTTTAAGAAGGGAGACCGGAGGGTGTGCTCCAACTATCGGGGGAGCACACTCCGCAGTAAGGTCTATGCCAGGGTGCTAGAATGGAGGGTCCATCTGTTAGTTGAACCTCAGATTCAAGAGGAACAATGCGGTTTTCGTCCTGGTCGTGGAATGCTGGACCAGCTATTCTATCGAGGATTCGAGTGTGCATGGGAGTTTGCCCATCCAGTCTACATGTGTCTTGTGGACTTGGAGAAGGTATTCAACCTCGTCCCTCGGATGGGAGGTGCTGCAGGAGTATGGGGTGTCTGGCCTGTTGTTGTGGGCCATTAAGTCCCTGTACAACTGCAGTGAGAGCTTGGTCTGTATTGCTGGCAATAAGTTGGACTCATTTTCTGTGGGTGCTGGACTTCACCAGTGCTGCCCTTTGCCACAGATTCTGTTAATAATTTTTATGGACAAAATTTCTAGGCGTAGCCAGGTGACGGAAGGCTTCCACCTTGGTGGCCTCAGAATCTCATCTCTGCTCTTTGTGGATGATGCCGTCCTGTTTCCTTCATCAGGTGGTGGCCTCCAGCTCACAGTGGGATGGTTTGCAGCCGAGTGTGAAGCGGCTGGCATGAGAATTAACACCTCTAAGGCTGAGGCCATGGTCCTCAGCCGGAAAAGGGTGGAGTGCCCACTCCGGCTCAGGGATGAGTTAGTGCCCCAGGTGGAGGAGTTTAAGTATCTTGGGGTCTTGTTCACGAGTGATGGGAGAAGGGAACGAGAGATTGACAGACGGATGGGGGCTGCGTCTGCAGTGATGTGGACACTGCACCGGTCTGTCGTGGTAAAGAGGGAGCTGAGCGTGAAAGTGAAGCTCTCGATTTACCGGTCAGTCTACGTCCCTACCCTCACCTATGGTCATGAGCTTTGGGTAGTGACTGAAAGAATACGATTGCGAATACAAGCGGCAGAAAAGAGCTTTCTCCGAAGGGTGACTGGCCTCTCCCTTAGAGATAGGGTGAGGAGTGCAGCCATTCGGGAGGGGCTCAAAGCAGAGCCGCTGCTCCTCCACTTCGAAAGGAGCCAGTTGAGGTGGCTCGGGCATCTGACCAGGATGCCTCCTGGGCGCCTCTTGCTTTAGGTGTTTTGGGTTTGACAAAAACGTCAGGCTCAGCCAATCAGAGACAAAGTAGGATCACATGTGATAAAGACAGCAGAGGAAAGAAGCAGTGCCCCAGTACATGATGTCAAAAATACTTCTACCTTTCTAACTTTAACCCTTCTAAGTACAGATTTTCCTTGCAACAGATAGCCCTCCAGTATTTACTGACCAAACACAGTCTTCCTACTAATCTACTGCTTAGTGGGTGTTAATTTTGGACTCTGGTCTTGGGTACGTATGAGTGAAGCCTTGAAAAATGTGAATGTGAAAGTGTGACAGAATATTGTCAATTTATTTAACAGAATGATGAAAGCAGCTTTGAGAAAGTCATAGGCAGTAGTTAATAAAGTACTGTAATAAACTGCTGCTGTGGGAATCTTAGCGTCGCAAAGAGCCATTTAGCCTCCTATATGTGCCGGATTCTGAAGAATATTGTGTAAACTGTTTATGCCCTTGGATGAGGTGCCAAGTGTGGGCTGTATAGAAATCTCTGAGAATATAAAAGGACTGTTCAATGATTATCACCTGCTTACTGTGCTTTATCTGTCTTCTCTAAGGGTTTGGCGATTAATAGTAGTGTGCAGTTGTAGTCTTCGATTTCTTTTAGAGAAGTGGCTTTTGAAACCTATGAAAATATTTCATACTGGAGAACTGTGAGTCCTTTATTTTATTTTTTCATACACACTTTGCAGCAGATATCAGGTGATGTCTTGGATACAGTAGGCTCCGAGAATCAAGAGGTCCTGTTGTGGCTTATCTCCAGCACAGCCTTGTTGTAGCTGCTGTGCTGCATTGCTTCTCAGAGAGGCACAGTCCTCTTATTGTTGGCAGTGGAGGGATGCTATCTGGCTAGCTTTGACTTGGGCTGACTCTGCAGCAGCTTTGTACTAGAGCCTTTAGCGCTGCTCTGTTTTGAGCCTCGTCTTGAAAGGTCGCGTTGTCCTCCGTCTTCCTTCACTGACAGAGACACATTGCTGGAGCCTTCTCTGCCCTTTTGTCCAGTTTTCGACTCCCTCCCCCACTGCATAGTTCTGTCCTGTTCCTGAGGCCGCTGCCTACTGTGCTGTATTGAAAAAAAATCTTTGTTCAGCCACAGAGATGAAAACAAAGGGATGAAAGTTTATTTTCTCTTTCCAGAACTCTAAAATTAACTGTTTACATTGCATGCATGAAAGTGCTTGAAAAGCTCCTCATTGCTGTGTTGAGTAGCTGAAAACAGGATGTACCAAAATTTCATAGCGTTTTTCATGTGTAACTCTTAAAACTGCATTTTTATATTTTTTTATTTTTTTATTTTTAAATGTCACTTAGTTGGAGATACGATCTAACGATTTTTTTTTCTCTGCTTCTTCTCTGTGCAGGTACTGCTTCATCGTAACACTGGGCTATTTGATATTGTGTCAAATCACAAGAGTCTACGTTTTTGACTACGGCATGTACTCTGCAGATTTCACAGGGTAAGCTAACACCGGAGCTCTTTTTTCAAATTTCAAGTTAGGAGTTTTTATCTTGGTGCAGCCCCTCAGTTTATCCACCGTCTGAAACGAGCCATTTGGAATGCTTTTGTTTTAAGGCCGCGTTCCCTTTAAGCCAACTCTGATTGCTTAGCCCCTTACATACACAGAGAAACATCAGGTGTGTGGGGCATCTGTGTTCACAGCCAGAGCTGTGTGCCTGAGATCACCAAATTATAAGAATAATCCCCTCTCTGTCCCCTCTAAAAACAGTGGGAAACTGTGCGTTCTGAGTAGCCTGAAGGCTGAAAATTTGGCTCACAGGGATTACTTGTGTGCTGGCCTCAACATTTGAAACTCTGCCAAACGGCAGAAAATAAGGCGTAATAGGCGCACTTAAAGAATTTGTTTTTTTTTTCTTCTGCAATTTAAGTTTTAAAGATCTCCACTGATTAATGTTGAATCCCAAGTGGACCACAGATGATGCTAAAAGGAGGCGTCATCAGGAAGAGTCGGCAGAACATCGCATGTTACTCGATGAGCTAAATCGATACAAGAGTGGGTCCCGCTGCTCAGGCGTGTCCGCGGGAGGAGCTCGATGGGGACTGTAGTTCCTGGTGGCTGGTTCTCACTTCTCCAGACTGTCTGACAGTTTGAGCACACAGCCTGCACTCCCAGCAGGTTGGGGGTGGCTAGTTACTAAGCAACCCAATGCAAAGCCATACTTCCTCTGTGGGATTTTGCTCCTTCAGCTGCATCTGCTGTCCCTCTGTTTTTCCTTAAAATGTCAAAATCACGTTTTTCTAAATGTCAGCGTGACAGTGTGTTTTTTCTGGCTAAATGCCCAACATAGGTGTTTGTTTTATTAGAGTAGCAGTGCATATTTAACAAGTTAATTCCTAACATTTTATAATAAAAAAAAAATCTAAATGTAAGTAATCAACTTGGGGCATTTGAAAAATAGCTTTAAAGGTTTTAAAATATGTATTTTTTTTTCAAATACCTTGAGCCAAATATTCTACTTCAGTAGAAATATTTGGAATAAAAGATTTTTATTCCTTTTTAGATTCTGAAGATTTCTTTTTGTTCTCCATTCATTCATGTTTTATTCATAAAATCACATCAAATTGTTTTTGTTGATGCTGACAGTATATCCAAAGATGGATAATATACAGTATGTATAAAAGTCTTGAGCCACCCCTCATTTCTTTATATTTTGCTTCCAAGGAGCCAGAGTAATATTTCTCCAGGCGTTCTGAAGGTCTTTCTTTGAAAGTTTTTCTTTGGACATTGGCTGCTTTTTCACTAATTTTCAGTCCAGTCCTTGTACCTGACCATTTTCAGAGGAATGCTTTTTCTCCCTCTTTAAGCCACTTATCACTGACCTGTGAATCATTCAAGCATTAAAAATAGGCACCTAACTCAAGTGCTTAACCATTATTAACATATCTTAGCATATCTCGGAATGGTAATGCTGTGTGGCCTTTAAAAAAAAGAACTTTGAGGAAATTGGATAAGTGGGGGACAAAAGAAGAAGTGTCAGTACTAAAAAAAAAAAAAACTATCTACAGCAGATGAACAGTATCAGTAGTCATGTCCTTAAGAAATCCAGCAAAGGCCTGACACAAGACCTGAGAGATGCATCTGGCAGTTCATCCATCTACTGTTCACTGAAGCCTCATCAGAAATGGTCTCAGTGTGAGGGTGGCGGTCAAGAAGCCATTCTTAAGGAAGGGAAACAGGGAGAAAAGGCTGAGGTATGCCAAACTTCACATGAACTAGACTGAAAATCAGTGGTAACAGGTGATGAATCCAAATTAGAAATTTTTGGCTCAAATTGTCATCAGTCTAGGAGGTCAGGAGAGAATTGCAATAGTGACTGCCTGGTTTGGGACTGCATTTCAGCCAGTGGTGTTTGGGATCTTGTCAAAATTGATGGATTTATGAGTGCAGAAAAGTACCGTTAGATTGCGATCCACCATGCGGTACCATCTGGAAAGCATGTGATTGGCAACGGATTCATTTTTCAGCATGACAAAGATCCCAAACACACTGCCAAATGCAGTAAAAGCATAACCTGAACAGAAAAAACAGACACAATGGAACACTTGTCAGTCATGGATTGGCCTCCACAGAGCCCAGACCTCAACATTATTGAAACAGTGTTGGATCCTATTGGCAGACAGTGGAACACAGCATCTATTTCCCACCTACTTCTCCAACCAGCAGCATATAAAGAAATGAGTGATGGCTCAAGACTTTTGCACAGTACTATAAATAGATAGGCATATAATGCCTCATTTGCATATTTATCCATACAAACATGTAGGATAAAAATAATTGTCTTAATTTTTATAGTAACATCTCATAGCTGCAACTTGTACCCAGTTCATTTTCAGAGTCCCCCTTAAAGAGTGAATAATCTCTAGCCTGTGGCTTCTTCTTCTCTTTGTAGCTTCACTTCATGCTGCCACCAGCAGCTTTCATGTATAAAATGAATCCAGAATGTGCTGATGCAAAGCATCAGTAGAAGAATTGTGTTTTTCTCAGTTAAGGCTTATATATCCTGCACTGATAGAGAATTTCATTAAATCGGGATAAGGAGGACTGACCAGCACAGAACTGGAGAAAAAAAGGAGAATAAATGGAGAGAAATACCATAAAGAAATAGCCACAGGAAGTTTAATAAAAGGCCGTTATCGTGGAGGAAACCACCCATTGTGAAGATACTACCACTCCATGTTTGCACGGTTATTGAAAGATTCCAACATAAACTATCAAACAATAGTTGCTAAATGAATATCGGAAAGCAGTCTGGGAGGATAGCTCGGGCCAAAGGTTTACTGTGTGAGGAAGCATATGTATCCTAAAGTCAAAAAACGGGAACGAGTGGCCCAATTGTGCTGTTTGTTGTTGTTGTTGTTGTTTTTCCTTTTTTTTTTTTAAAATAAAATGTTTACTCTTTTTTTAGGCCCATGATGGTTATCACACAGAAGATCACCAGCATGGCATTTGAAATCCATGATGGTAAGAACAAGTGCCAGAGGCTCTTTAAAGCCTGTGTGTGTGTGTGTGTGTGTGTGTGTGTGTGTGTGTGTGTGTGTGTGTGTGTGTGTGTGTGTGTGCTTTGAAAAAGAAGTGGCAGATGTGACAGAAGTGAAAATGTCAGTTCAATTCTCCTTGGAGTTTGAAAGCAGATCAGATGGCCATGTTTCTGAGCTACTATTCTGACAATGGGCTAGTGAACCAGAAAGAGAGCATAATCATAGTTATATAATGACCAAGTTTACATTCTTTCCCTTCCTGCATAACAGTTAAGACTTATTTTAAACACAAACCTAATTACACTAGACTTTCTGCTGTCCACAGATTAACCCAAGACATGTAATACAGCAATCCTGTGCCTTATATGCAAAAGCCTGTGATTTTTAAGGCAGCAAAGCTTTAGTGGATGTGCGAAGGTCCGGTTTGTCTTCCAGTGGCTGATGTGGATTTGACTCTCTCTCCGCTTTTGGAACAAATGCAGACTTTGCTGATATAACTGAAACACCACATGCATTAATGAGGAGTAAATAATGGGGATGAGTAATGAGTCAATAAAGATCCAGAAAGGAAATCATGTCTAAAATAGGATCAAGTATCAGAGAGGTACTCACACCTATTTAACTCCCATTAGGAGTCTCATGTGTCCTCGGTGTACTGACTGAACGCAGTCAGCAGTCTGACAGTTTGGATGATGTGTACTTGAATAGAGTAGTGCGATATAGGGATTCTAACTCTGTTCAGGTCACTGCTTCTCTTCTATAACTGTGCCAAATGCATTGGTGCCACTGGATGATTTTGCAAAGTCTCAAAATTGCAGACAAGAGTAGATGTTTTCTGTAGGAAACGGATGAATCCTGTCATGAGCGTGGCATGGACAAAATTAACAGTTGGGGCAACCAGAGGTCTGAATCATCATCACTGCCTTCTCCCTGACAGACATGACCTGCGGCATGCCACACAGCACTGAAGTATGATGGTTAAGCCAAGGAGCTGTACCAACATGTTTTGTTTTTTAAATTTATGACAGGAATGTTTCTCTATAAAGACAACAGGCTGAATGAACGTGGGAAAAAACTGACTTACTGTTAAAATATCATTTAAAAACGAGCTGTATGTGGCCTAGGAACTCAGTCATTTCTGGTGGCCCTGGTCTAATAAGTAAGGTAATAATGAGCATGAATGAAGTGTCACATCCTGATACCTGCCCAATATTTATTCTCCCTTTTTAGAACACATGCCTAGAAGGCACAGTTAACCGTCTCAGAGGTCACTATTAAATTTGTTTTTTTTTTTTATTGTAGCCAGAGGAGCAGGAAAGTTTAACTAAACATTAGCTTGCACAACAGGCATATACTCTCACAGCATAATGAATTACATAGCCACTGGTCTTTGTAAACAAAGAGCAACCGGCAAAGTGGTACAGCCAGTGTGAGCTGATGAGTTTGCATGAGGTTATGTACACAGCACCCTGTTTGCTTTGTTGCATCATCTTTTCTTTACACCCTTTGCTCCTCCTCTCTCGCGCTCACCGTCCTCCGCTAATTCATCTGTGGTTGATATTTTATTGAATTTTTAAAACATCATAATGGTATAACAAATGTGAAATGGGGACAAAGGGCAGTAGGCAGCTTAAAAAAACCAAATTCTAACCCTACCATCTGGCTGTTACAGCAGAAATCAAGACTCATCAGACCAGGCAATGTTTTTCCAGTCTTCTAATATCGAATTTTGGTGAGCCCGTGTGAAGCGTAGCCTCAGTTTCCTGTGCTTAGTTTGACAGGAATTGCACTTCCATCTGCTTCAAGGTTTAATGTGTTCTGTGTTTGGAGATGCTTTTCTGCATACCTCGGTTGCAACGAGTGGTTATTTGAGTTGTGGTTGCCTTCCTATCAGCTCGAAGCAGTCTAGCCATTCTCTTCTGCAGCTCACTGGATATTTTCTTTTAGATTAGATATTTACATTAAGAACCAGTCGAACAGGTATTCCTAATGGTGTATATGGAGAGGGAATCGTGCCCACTAAGGAAGGACAAGGGCCCCTGACAAAAATAAACAAATGCAAAGGTGACTTTCTTCCTTGAGATTAAAATTGGTAGTTTGGGGCAGCCTCGTAGGACATGAGGATATGGACCGTGGGCACATCTGGCACCTAGAGTCACTTTTAATATTAACCCTACAGAGTCCAAATGGGGTCCAGTACAACCTGTATTAAACTGCTGTGGATATAATGTGACCGGCTCTTTAAATTAACCCATTTATACTGTTTTCAGAGCTTTTCAGAATCTCATAGAGTAGTAAAAAGACATTTGTAGCCCTTACCGTAGCTTAATTTTTATTTTTTTTTTTAAAAAGTGGGTGTGTGGGTGTGTGTGTGTGTGTGTGTGTGGGTGTGTGTGTGTGTGTGTGTGTGTGTGTGTGTGTGTGTGTATTATATACTGTGGTGCTATTTGTGCATATCACCTGTTGCCACTTAAGTGTCTCTCTACATTTTCAGGTTTGACCAAGCGAGAAGGGCAGCTGACTCCCAGTCAGAAATACCTTGCTATCAGGTATGTGACTCAGGTATGTTTTTGATGCTTCAGATGATGGGTTCTCTGAATCAAGTGGAATTAAAAGGCTGCCATGATTTTAAATTGGCATTCAGTCTGAGTGGAATGATGCTCTTTTCTTTAATAAAGGCGTTATTGCTTTCTGCATAGGAAATCACCACACTGCCCCCCTTTCAGGCTCGCTCTGGTGCTGTCAAGCAGTTGTTCGGCACTCTGTATCTAGGAAACAACACACTGACTACTCTCTGGTGACTTGTACTGTGGGAATGCCTATCCCCCTCCATTTATCCTGCTGTATGACTGCAATTTTCTTTCCCTTGTCATTCCTATTGGAGATGCTAATGCAGTTGAGTTTGAGCAAAAATATAAAAGTAGATGCTAATAAAAGGTAGTTTATATGTGGCAAAAGATTAGGTTAGACTAATCAATAAAAACAATTGTATTAAGTTCATTTATGTGTCAAAATCAGTGCTTAAGTGCAAAATGAAACAGAAAAATGCACAAGAAAGCATAAAACATATGAATTCTGTACAGAAACCTAGATTGTTATAAAACACAGCAAACACAGTGATCATTAGAAGAGCGACTCATTTTAGCTTTAAGGCCCTATATATGACAGTCCATCTCTGGGCTACTCTGAGTCAGCCGCTTACTTTGAAATGGCTGCTGGGAAGGACGCCCTGCATGTTCAAGTTGGCCTGTGCCTCACCTAGCAGATGAAATTAAAATAGGAAATACCAGGAGACAACCGAGTCTCCAGGGTCAGTCAAGATTGTCCATCTTTTCTCAGACTGTTGAGTAGAATAAACCGTACTGCTTCTCAGTGGACAGTGACCGTACTGCTCTAAGGCATGATGACTTGGGTTTAGTCACTCACATACAGCATGTTTGGTCTGGACTCTGTAATGAATGGAGCACAATATAAAGATAATAGATGAAAATATTTTCTAATCTCCAGTCCTTTTCTCCTTAAGTCGTATGCCCAGCTTGTTGGAATACCTGAGTTACAACTGTAACTTCATGGGCATCCTGGCAGGGCCGACCTGCTCCTACAACGACTACAAGGCCTTCATTGAAGGAACGTGCTACCAGCCGCGGCACCAGGAGAGCGCCAACGGCAAGGAGAACGGAAAGTACAAGCAGACCGAACCCTCCCCCAAGGTACAGCACACATTTGTGGAGATTCTGTGTAGCTGCAAGAAACACAGTTAAGTCCCACTCGTGTTGGTTTCTTTTAGCAGATATTAATAGGCCTGAAAGTGAAAAAAGGAAGTACAGTAACCAGACGAGCTTTACAGTTGATACCAAATTGCAGCTTTTACTTGACAACAGTTACTATATGGAATGCAGCATAAGTGGTTGTGATATAAAATGAGACAAATTTGATGTAATTGTGACGTAAAAGTGCACATTTGGGTCAAAAGCCCCGATTGGAGCAGTTCTAAGATGAATATATTGTGATATATAAACACGCGTTTGGCTCACTTCACAGAAAATGGGACATTAGTGGGAATTTATGATGCAAATGTCAAAAGTTCAAGGTTATTTATGTATTCTTGATGCGTAATGCATAAATAATTTAAAGACACTCCCAACATTTGAGTTTGTGTTTATTTTCTAGAAGAAAGGAACAAAGTGAAACAGATGTTGCTAAATATAAAAGATGAAAGAATTCTCAAGGACTCAGCTCACCTTCAGATCAACTTAACTGGGTTTCTGCAGAATAATATCACCTCTCATAATGTTGCCAGCATTCATTTTTGAATGTAATAGAGTGCACTGAGTTGTAATTGGATTGCTTCTTTGTATTCTCTCCCACCTTTGCCCAGAGTGCTGTCATCTCCAAACTGTGTACCTGTGCTGTCTCGCTGGCCATCTACCTGTCCCTCTACAAGCTGCTCCCAGTCGAGCGCTCAGTAGACGACGACTTTGTCAACTCCACGCCCTTCCATCTCCAGGTCATCTACCTTTACCTGGCAATGCTGGCACTGAGGCCAAAGTACTACTTTGTCTGGACACTTGGTGAGTTTGGCTTGGCTTTGTTATCAGCGGATCACACATTTCCTCCCATAAATGTATTGTTCATAGATTTGAATTGGTGTTAGCTCAGAATTTCACTGTTTTTAAGTAGTTTGTACAGTGAAAAGAAGCCTCTTATTTCTTGAGGTAACAGTGCCATCTAGTGGTGTGGGGCACGCTGTAGCGCTTAATTCATGACAATAAATGCATCTAATGCTCCATTTGTTTCACTCGCTGCTCTACAAACTGCAGGGTGGGGAGCTCTTGTCATTCTTTACTGTTTTTACTGTACTCAGAAACCCATGTGCCTCTCTCCTGCAGCTGATGCTATCAACAATGCCGCTGGATTCGGCTTCAATGGATACAACAAAGATGGCTCCCCACAATGGGATCTGATATCAAATCTCAGAATTCTGGACATTGAGGTCTGGATCTTTTTCTCATACCCATTATATATCCAGATAAAGTCCATTTTTAAGTAAAGTTTTTATGTGTCCAATTTCAGTTTGCCACCAGTTTCAAGTTGTTCCTAGACAACTGGAACATTCAGACGGCTCTTTGGCTTAAAAGGTAATAGCATTTAGGTCGTAATACTGTAGCTTTCTTAGTCTGTGTGAGAACAAGTCCCGCCTGTAAAGTGTTCATGGCACATATATGATTCATATCTGCACCATGTATGCGCCGACATTTGACAGAATCTATCATTTGAAGCAGTTACATTTGCTGCGGTGCGCTTAAAGGAGATCGTTTCGCACATTCTGTAGATTTTTGGTTCATTTGTGTCCACTTGTTTGGACTGAACACTGGACGTATGCCACGTGTTTCCTTCTCAGGGTGTGCTACGAGCGCTGTCCCATTAACCCCACTGCTGCCACTTTCCTGCTCTCGGCCATGTGGCACGGGGTGTACCCTGGCTACTACCTGACCTTCGTCACTGGCATCGGCATGACCATGGCTGCACGTGCAGTGAGTACACCCAGTGCACACTGTGTAAACAGAACACGTAGCTGGAGCCACTTCAAACAAAATTGATGCAAAGAGTTCTGAATTTGTATATTACATCACTTTCATTAATTTCATAGAAATTCTGCCACAAAAATTGATTTGTTTTCCATTGCCATGTTAGAGAATAAGAGCTCTATAGATTTACCACAGCTACTCAACAGACCAACAAACACACAACAGAATCACTTTATGGACTCTAAGTGGATAATAATGAAGTACTGCACCACTTAAAGCTCATTTTAAGTGTGAGGCCATTACCACTAATCTCTGCAAAGCCGGACATCTTCATTCCAGTTATGTCAAAGGAGGAGACAGGAGGATATTTATGCAGAGACAGTGGAGTGATAGTACAGTAGAAATGCATTATATCTCAGAATAAGAGAGGAAATGCAAAAACAAGTCAATTTGCTGTGCCGGGCAGTGAGTCGTGAGTTCCTGCAAGGACTGTATCCTTCTTTATCTGAAGGAAGACACAAAGACCGCTGACCTAGTTATGCCCACTTCTGGCCTTTGCCACACAAATCTGTTTCAGAGATAGATTCCTCCTAAGATCTATGAGGAACAAAAAGAGACAGGCAAAAAAGAAAGATGGGGAAGATAATGAGTAGAACCAGACAGTAATCCCTGCTGTCATGTGGAGATTTCTGGAACTAGGTCACTTAGCTCAATTTAAGTTTGGTTTACTGTCTGTAAGAATATTACAATGTTGAACTTGTCAGACCACTAAGAGAAATACTTTCTCTTACAGGTAAGGCACAACATCAGACCGTACTTCCTGGGGTCTGACTCATACAGGGGCATCTATGATGTCATCACCTGGGCATGGACTCAGGTGGCCATTAGCTACACAGTGGTGCCATTTGTTCTACTTGCAGTAGGACCCTCGCTCAAATTCTACAGGTACGTCTGTCAGGTATTGTTACGAGCTGCTTATGTGCGGCGGAGAAAAAGAGACGAGCCGTTCTTATCCTGCAAAATATTTTATGTGTAATGCTGTAGTGTCACATTATTGTAGCATTAAAAATATGAATTAAGTCATTGCCCGTAGTGTGGGAATTTACATGTTTTTTATTAGCCTGTCAGATGGTAATGGTTAACAGGACAGCTTAATGAGTGAAGGGTGAGGAGGAAATGAAACTGGTGGCCCTAACACTGATAGCCGCTGCCATGAAATTACGATCCAGACATCAGCAGTGGCTGCTAGACAGGCAGTTGGGCCAGATGTGCACGCTGCCGATTCCACAGGTACTAATGCACCTCCGTACCCTCAGAGATGCAGGTTTTTGAACTGAGTGCTGATAACAAGCTGGATGGTCGTCTCTCCTCTTAAGTCCGGAAGACACGGTGTCCATGTTATCCAAAAAGAATTTCAAATTTCTGTTCATCTGACCGCAGAAAAGTTTTCCACTTTGCCTATGCTCATTTTAAATGAGCCTCGTCTCAGAAAATAAGCAGTAAGCTGAGATGATTCTCACTCACTGATGTCTTTGCAGCTCTTGGTACTTCGGATTACACCTTCTATGTCTGCTGGTGGTCCTGGCCCTGCCTGTCAAATCGAAACGCCGGCAGGCCAAAGAGCAGCAGGATGAGCTCCAGAAGGACAACCAGACGGATCACAACAGCACAGACAACAACTGCAACCAGAAAGAAAAGGCCACATGAGGGACGAGACCGTGATGCCCAGTCCCATCAGCAGCAGAAACACTGAGACGAACTATAAACTACTGAGACCTGGAGCGTGTTGAGTCTGTTTACCTGAAAAAGAACCAAATATCTCCTATCAGACAGAAAACACAAGTCTACGTCCTGGCAAAACTTCCAGTAGCAAGGCAGACAGCAATCACACTTCTGACACGGAATACGAGACCAAGATGGAAGAAACGGCCAAGGTGTAAACTAACGAGTGGTAGTGGTTACTTTACAATACATTAGCGGAAACGAAGACCTCCAAGCTGCCTTAAACCCTCTATGTACTTTGAAGGTGAAATAACCGTTTGAATGGCACGATGCAGTTTATACCAGTGTGGTTTCATGTAAGGTAAACCGATTTCAAGTGCAGTATGTGGAGGGTTTTTGTCATTGTCTGGGTACAAGCCTCTATTAGGTGGCAACAGAAAACATGTACATGTAAAAGAAACATAACCTTTATCATCAGCTGCCAATTTCAAACAGGCCTTAGGATTCTCGAAATATTGTTTGATTTCTATGTCTTTTTTTTTTTTTTTTTTTTTTAAATCTCTATTCCAGAATTCGCATTGTGTGTGTTTTGTATTTAGATGTTTGTGACAACACTATTTGAAATCCATTCTGAATGCCCTTTTGTTTTCTGGGATGAATTGACTATGCCTGACAGGGAGAGTCTCAAAGTGAAATTCGGATCTCATTCCTCTCCAGTCTAAAAGAGTTATTAACTGGATGTCTTTTTATATTTTTCATATCTGCTGCTTTTTTTTTTTTTTTTGGAGACAAACGACTCATCAGATAAATGTGTGTTTCAAAGGGAGTTTATTTACCCTCTGGTGATTTAGAATACTTTCTTTTTTTTTCTCTCTTTTTAAATTCTGCTTATATTTGTCACATAGCAGGTTTCCTCTGTGTTCAAATGTGAAACTAGTATCCAAAATGACTTTAATTAACAGAATTTTCATCCTCCTGAATCTATTTGTGCAGTAATTTGTCTTAAATCCTACAAATGCAACAGAAATCTAATCAGATCACCACATTGAGTTTGATGTGTCAAATGGTCAATGCACAGTGCATAAAAGCGCATAAAGAAATCAAGTACAGTTATATATGTATGTGACATAATAGTATTTTACAAATTTCAAAGACATAAGCCAGCTGTTGTGGTAAATGGTCTTATTTCATATTGTGTGCACTTAATGCTAGCCTAGGGGATGTTTCAGGGTGCATTTACTGTATAGTGTTCCTGGTTCCTCATGTTCTTTTGGTCCATGGCTCGCCTTAAACCTTTTAGATTCCTTCTGTTGGACCTTACTAACAGTGACTGCTGTGATATTTTTCTAATATCCTTGGATGGAATGGATGAATGAATGCAAATGTGGTGCAAGAGAGGACAGTTTACTGTTCTTTGGATAATAGTGACACATAAATGGACCTGTTAGAGCAGTCTTAGATTTCAAGCCCACAACACTGAAGTTAGGCTTTTTTTTTTTTTCTAAAAGAAAAAAACAGAACATTCTCAGTACTTCAAGTTAAATTGGTGCATTTGTGTTCTGTAAAGTCGTAACAAAGCAGCAGAGATGAGCTTTTTATTTTTGTTTTTTTAAGACTAAGATGACACTCATTTTCCTGCCATAACTGTGTGTGTGTGTGTGTGTGTGTGTGTGTGTGTGTGTGCGCGCGCGCGCGTGTGTGTGTGTGCGCGCGCGCGTGTGTGTGTGTGTGTGCGCGCGCGTGTGTGTACCAGTATTCATGTGACCTGTTGATGTTGATGTGAACTCCTGTTAACTCTATTTGTAGCCTGGGCCCTGTGTAGGTGACTGGGGCCCACCCAAGGGGAAAGGGATGTCATTGTTCAAAAGCATAGCGATTATTGCACTGCATGGACACCCAAACCAGCAGATCAATGCAAACTGCTCCATATGTCCAAAGTGCCAAATCATAAATGGCGCATTTTGTTTTTGGTTTTTTTTTTCTTTGGTGTATATGTGGGCCTGCGTGGGTGTTTGTGTGTGTGTGCGCGTGCGTGCCTGTGGAACATATTGGTTATTTTTGTGTCAGAAGGAAATTTATTGAAAGATTTGTATAACAGTACATTACGATTCTGAATTATGTGGGAGAATAAAGAGAAATTATTTTTAAACACTAAAATGCGATTATGTCATCATAATATCATAAATGTTTTGTTTTTTTTCACCACTAATCATGTTCTTGTATTCTGATAATACAACAGCAGTTATAATAGTTACAGTAGTTAGTAGTTAGTGGTGGTTATGCTGGTAAACTGCTTTGAAATGAATGCAGTCAAACACTAGGGCGATAGAACTAGTAGGAGTATCACAGGTGCACATTAACAACATTAAGGGTGCTTGCATGTTTCCACTCATGGGGTGTTTTTTTTTAATATGCTTGACTCATGTACTTATTTAAGGCTTGTTTAGTCCACCCAAAGGATTTTCCCCCTTGTTTTGCACTTTGCATTGTAATAAAATTGCCATCACCATTAGATTATCCATCTACCGCTTAATACACATAATATGAAATAGAGTAGGGTGTAGAGGTGAAGAAGTATCCAGATTTTTTCTTGTATAAATTCATTTTTATAACCTCAAATGGAACACCAAAAAAAGCTAAATATATAATATAAATTAATCTTGAAAATATTTTTGTTTTATATTATCAGTATTTTCCTGAAATGTACACTACTTGTTGAGCACTGGGAGGAAAAAAGGTTTTAAAATCAAATTGACTGAAGCTGTAACATGAATGTCGTACAGTTTTTTATTTTTATTTTTTTATTTTATGAATGTCGTACAGTTACACAGTATGTCCAACCACAATGTCTACCCAAAATTGAGCCTGCCAACAGTAATCCTGTCAGATTGGATGATTTCTTCCCCCCTCCTGTTCGTGTTCTTGCCACACGTTACCCCGCTGTAGTCGTGGGTATGTGGAGAGAAGGTGGAGTCTTAATGTAGCAGGTTAAGGCTGCTCTGTCAAACAGAAGTAAATACATTATGACTTAATAATAATAAAAGCCTTTTTTTGACTGGATTCTCTGGACCGGAATCAAAATACAAAGCAACCAAGCGTAGGTAAGACGACTTAAAACCGTGAGTCATACTTTTCGACGACTTTTTAGAGAAGATAAAAAAGAAAAAGTACGGACCTGTTAGAGAGCTAACACTCGCTAGCCTGTTTCTAGGTTTGGCTAGCTTGTGTTTTCAAGTTGCTTCCTAGTGACTGAACCGGGAAGTCGCTGCTGCGTTTGCAATATCGCTGTCAAAAGACTTTGTCAAGACACCGGAAAAACAAACCGAGCCGTACTATTTCTTAACTTTTCTGCGCTTCGTCACATTTAAAGCCCTGTGATGTATGCACGTCACACAGATGTTCACGTTTTGTTTTTTTCGTTCCCGGTGGTCCGAGCATTAAACGCATCTCAAGCTTGCTTTAAATATCATTATGTTCACACAGTGTTCTAGTTGTCGGATAGTTTGTTGTGTGCAAGCAGCGAGCTTACGCAGTTTTTAGAACAAAACCCAGAGACCCCTCTAAGACGAGAGGCGTTTTAAGACGCAGGCACTGTTTGTGTGTGTATGAAAACTATTAAGCCAGTTTTTTACTTATCCAAATAACAAAAGCAGACCCTGGTGTGCCTCAAGGAACTGAACCCTCAGCAGTTTCATACCCACATGACTGGCCATAAAAAAAGCTGACCGGTTAAATTTAGAGACCCTATCCAGTGTTGCTAAGTTCACTACTCAGAGTTCAGATGACCAAACAGCTGACTTGGAGTTCATTTTGATTGTTCATGGTGATAGACATATAGTCAGTTTTTACATAAACCCCCATATGATTCCAAAGTAGAGTACAGTTCACAATAAATGTAATGTTTATACCAGTTTTCCAGTTGGAAACAAAGAGGATTGGGCTTCAAGTAACACATGTTTTCATTATTCAATAGCATTCAGATTATTTTTCTTGCTTGACTCAAACTTTGCCTAATAAAATCTCAGAAAACAGATTTCTGAAGGCAATTTTGTGTTTTGTCAGAACAACAGTAAAGAGTAAATTCTCACATTTAAAAATGGTTCACTGGATTTTGTTTCTTTCTCTTTCTTTTTGCATGTTCAATCCTGTATACAGAACAAGAATTTATCTTTATTGATATCAGTATAAAGGCTGTGTTTTTTTTTTTTTTTTTTGCCTTACAGAATATAAGATAATTCAAGGTTTAGTTTAATGTTTAACTTTAATTGATCAGCAGCTGAGTCATTTAAACACTGTGATTATAGTGATAATAAAGTGACGGCTCCCGTGCTACTTTATGGCATAACCCATAAAATTAAGTCATACAAATTAGTCCCAACATCCTAACTGGCTTCATGGTCCTTTTATCTGCATCAGTTGGTGCCAAGCCACTGCATGTGATGAATGACTATCTGGTCGTGCGCCTCTATTGTGTTGGGTGAGGATGGGCGTAGGCCAGCCCCCTCATCTAATATTCAGCTGTTTGTAAAAGGGGGGATGCTGAGCGTGAGCCCGGCAGTGCTTGTTGAAACCTTGTGCGACTGAGCAGAAAACCACTGCCAGGTTCACCCTACACCAAGGTAAGGCTTTCTTCTGTTAACCTAATTAGTGTTCTCTGGGGATTGCAGATCTTATTTTTCTTTTCTCTCTCTAACAGTTTGTTTTTTATGCGTTTTCTTTCTCTTTCTGGTTTTACTGGTGTTTTGTCTTTAGGCTTTAGTGGGCATGTGTTTTGTGAAAAGGGTGTGCGTGAGCTCCAATCTGATCACTGCTGAACTGAGAGAGAGCACTGAATGTGCACTGATTGGTTCTGGGCTGTGTTCGTCCACCTATTATGCTGAGAGACAAGAAGCTGGGGAGGGTGTGTCAACAGGCTCCTATTGCTTTCATTGTAAACAAAGGATTTTTTTTTCTCACCTCTTCCTGACACTGTCTAATATATATGGGCAAACAGTTAGCAGGTGATCCTTGACTGAAAAAAATAAGGTTACACTTCAGAAAAAGGGGGGAAAAATAAGATTTTATAAATGCATTGATTGGTTACTCTGCATTTGAGTGAACTGCTGAGCCTTTGTACTGACAGCGCAAGAGGCATGTGACATTTGAGTGTTTATTGACCTGCGCTTGAGCTGCTTGTCTAAAGGATTATGGTGAAATATTGAGCAGTATGTAAAGCCCATTGCCAAGGCAACTTGCAAGCAATGAATGGAGCTGATTAATTCTTTGTTACTGTGACAGGAAGTAAGCCTGACCATTAGGAAAGAGCCCAACTTGATGAATGATTAATGAGCGTGTTTATCGACTGGCTGAATCCCTAATCCGTGTATCAAAAGAAACCATGTTTGAGGGGGCTTTCTCTTGTCTGATGATGTTACACAATACAAATCTGGGAGGTTTGTGCATTATATCTTAAACTGGGCATATCTTGCTTAAATATAGAATAAGTCACTGCAGTCCAGCAGTTAAAGTATTAAAGAAGAAAAATCAACCTAGGCCCTCCAGTTAAGATAAAAAGGCTTAAAGTGATTCAGTAAATATAGAAACATGCTCGTCTCCGTCTGGGTTTAGGATAATTCTTTAGAATGGTTCACTCTATTTATAGATAATCTCCCCAAAGAGAGGGTCATGTGCATTGATTTGTCATATGCTCACAGATCCCTAACGGCGTCTTACTGCTTTTTTCCGATTGATGCAAAGTACCTCTTCTACTTTTAGGGAAAACTTTGCTCTTTTCTCGTGCAAAAAAAGTTCCACAACGTCCAATTTCAGGCAGTGGAGGAGGGTAGAAGGGGCTGGCTTTGATATAATTGGAGCACACAGCCGAATGCACCAATTGTCCGAGCCCTTATTACATCGAAGAATCAAAGTTTAAAAGCTATTGTTTGTCTTCATTGGTATTTGATGGCTTGGTTAACTATCTCGAGCGGAGCATTGTGATTACTCTGCCTTCATTATACTGAGGGGACAAATTTCAGTCAGTGTTTTCAGCCTGAGTAGACAGACTGAACAACTGAAAAGGACCAACAGCTGCTGTTAACGCTTTTGTAATGAGCGTGTTTAATGGATTATAAGTATGGCCGCAATGATACTTTAACCTCTGAAATGTGCACACATAAATTTGTCTCGAGGATTTGTGATTGAGTTGCGTTAGTGTGCCTGCTGATGGCGAACACTGTGGCTTGGACGTCAAAATACCGAAACAAGACGCATACACAGAAAAGCCCATTTTTTTACTCGTTTATATGTGTGTTTCTTAAATATTATACTCTATTTGATGTTTACAGCAGCCAGTCTCTACTGTATTGTTATCGTTTGCATGGGAGAGCTTGTACATGCGAGTTGGGGTTTGGAAAGTGGTGATTTATTCCACTGCATCACTTCAAAGACACACCACACCTCTTCCTAGTCACGATTTTAACTTCTTGTTTTCCTCTTAGAAGTGCGGTGTATATAGCTGCACATCCCAGATAGCTATTGTTGACCTCTTTAGCTCACTGTGAATGCTCATCTGCTTTTCTTATCATTCTGCAGGGGTGTACAGCTGCTAGCCGTCAGCCATGGATACCACCATGTCCCTGAAGACGACCTCTATGGCTGTCCAGTGTCTGTTCAGCTATGTGGACGAGGAGAACCTGGCTGCTGTCAAAGCACATTTGGACAAGTTCACAGATGTGGACAGCAGAAGTGATGTAAGCCACATGGCTGTAACCTTAATGTTGCCTCTAGAAGTTCAGGGAGGGATATGCAGTAATTATAGGCTCTTTAAGATAACTTTAGTTGGTGTTACGTTGGAAAAGGGATTTTAGATTTTGAGCTAAAAAGCTAAATGTGGCTGCCTGGGTTCTCTCCAGGTACGCCATCTTCCTCCCTCACTCCAGAAACATGCTTTTTAGGTTAACTGGTGATTCTAAATTAGCTTTAGGTGTGAATGTGAGTGTGAATGGTTGTCTGTGTTAGCCTTATGGATGATGGACTGGTGACTTGTCCTGGCTGTTTCCCTCCTCTTCCCCAAAATCAGCCTGGATAGGCTCCAGCTAGTGGAAATAAATGGATGGATGAAGCTGCTGTATATTACTGATAAAACATATTTACTGCCCTTGAAATTGAGTTATTATCTGTTGCTTTCTTAATTATTTTAGATAAGGATTTAGATAGCTGTTGTCGCTGTGATTAAAAGGTCAGCTTCTGTTGTAAAACACTAAGGAAATAGCTTTTATATGTGCTTAGTACTCATAAGACATTATTGCAGTGTACCCTGAAAGAAAATAGCAGTGTAGGTTGTTAGGGGTCACTTATTAGTTCTGTTACTGTATAGGATTAAAGTCATTAAATTGTGGGAGCACTTGTTATTTTATTCCAGGGACCTCTAAGTCAAAATAGTATAATTGACTGCCTTGTTGGTACTGCGCTTTACTCCCTGTCTCCTTGTTTCAGAATGGACAGACTCCCCTCATGGTGGCAGCAGAGCAGGGCAGTCTGGAGATAGTGCAGGAGCTCATTAGGAGAGGAGCCAACGTTGACTTGGATGACATTGTAAGTTTGCAAATGCACACGCACTAACATCGCAGGCTGCCTAATAAGAGCACACCCCCAGTCATCAAACGTGATGTACGCAGAACCGAAGCGCAGGTGGAAAACAATGCGGCCATTTAAACCACATCATCCACTTGACAACGAAGACGTAACTAGTGGCCTTGATGTTGCATCTTGCTGAACTCACCACACTCAGGCTTAGCCCTCATCTATTATGAGCCATCATGAGCCATAATGATAGCTTATTACATACTTTTACCTTTGCTTGTTTGAGTAAATGACAGGATCCACTCACTAGCCAACACCCTGACTCTTCAGAGCCCAGCACACACTCACGCACACACTCACGCACTCATGCAACCGCCCACTTAGACGCACGCATGCATATGCTCTCATACCACTTATTAACATCTCACGTAATGCAACCTGTTATTCCACATGGCGCGCTCAAAGTCAAGGAAGAGAGAGGAAGTTTTCCATTTTGTAGTCCTTTGCGTCTCTCGCACTCTGCTCCCTGACACCTTCTCTAAATGCGTCTCTCAATGCGACACCCCGTTCCCGTGAGCACCTGGTATGACCAGCTGGTAGGTGCGGTATTTTTTTTTTTTTTTTTTTGACCAGCGACCTGAGCGTCCCATTTATTGCTCTGACAGATGCTCTGTCGACTGGATTTGGAGACTGATGGGAGTTCTCAAAGTAACAGGTAGTGTCTGTGTGCAGGACTGCTGGACGGCGCTGATCTCAGCGGCTAAGGAGGGACACATCGAGGTGGTGAGGGAGCTGCTGGAGAACAATGCTAACCTTGAGCACAGAGACATGGTGAGAATTTAGAGTTAGTGACGTTTTTCCTAACTTAAAATACCAAAAATGTGTGTTTAATGTAACAAAAATATACAAAATCGATTTGAAATAATACAGTCTGTCATGCTTATGTCAAGGCCATACAGTGTTGTTGTATGCTCAGACACAAAGAAGTAAAAATGAAGCTAGGCTAGAAAATTGAGCTACAAACATTGAGCTGGCCTTGTGGATGAAACATGCTCCAAACACCTGTCACCTGAGGACCTTTTGTTTTGTTTATCTCCTCACCGACTCCCATTACTTTCAATTAGTATTACCAAATAAAGCCTTAAATGTATCCCAAAAATATGTGTTGTATTCTCAGAACCAAAATGATTTAATTATAAAAAAGGGAAGATGGCTAAACAGCAGAAAAGAGAGAGCCAGAGTACTGATGGCTTCATTTTATATATATTAATGGTTCTGTTTGATGTGACCGTCCCAGTGCTGGTTGAACAGGGTACAATGTATCAGCTTGGAAATTGACCTACAATTAAATTACTTTCTGTGTGATGGCTCCTCTTTAGTAGAAAATCCCATTTACTGAGCTCTGGTTGTCTTGGCACGGGGCAGTGATATGATTTAGTTACTTTGTCCAGACAGAGGCAGGCAGTCGGCGGTAACCAAACTATGAAAGCTTTTCTGTACATTAATAAGATTATCAGCAGTGCTTAGGAAATGTGATATACGTGTTGTTTCCTGGGAGCTAAAAAATACAGTCATGGTGAACAACGACAGTCATTATGTGTCACTGAGTATCAAAGGATAAATTTTCTTTTGCATTTCGTGTGTGTACGAGACATGTAGATGATAAATCCTTGGCCTCTGCAACTATAGAGCAGTGAGTCAGGGCATGGACTGACTCACTGCTGTTCAGGGTGTGTCTAAACTGCAGAGGGGAGATCACAGTCAGTCATCACAGTGGGATTATAATAAACCACACTGTGGGATACCTCGCTTACTGGGAAGAGTGTCACACCATCTGTAAATAGCACATTTTCCAACCACAAAATCTGTCTAGATGTGAACTAGACTGTAAGCTCAATACTGTTGTCTTGCTTTTTTTTTAAATTAAATAATGTGACTATTACATATTCTGTATGTAGATCTGTTTTCTTGTCATGAGCAGTTAAAATCCTGACAAGCTGCGCTCTGTTTTCTGTATGTTTTCTACTTAGGGAGGTTGGACTGCTCTCATGTGGGCAGCCTATAAAGGTCGTACAGATGTGGCCCAGCTGCTTTTAGAAAAAGGAGCCAACCCTAACATCACTGGACAGGTACTAAGACTCGACACACCGCTGCCAATTGTGTTTTATTTGTGTCGTCAGAAATCTTTGTAAATATATTTTAGAACTAAAAGATAAACTCTTTAGAAATGCAGGGAAATCCAGAGAAATGTTTTAAATAAGTTGTAAAAGTCAGTAAATTTTAGGATTAAAAAAGGGTAAGCACTATGCTGCTCTGCCTCCCCCCATCATCTGCTTTTACAGCTTGAAGCATTTGTATGACCGCGGGCTTAACACTGATCATTAGTTACTGTCAGCATGACTACACGGCTGTCCTCTGCCCCAACAGTACAGCGTCTACCCCATTATCTGGGCGGCAGGTCGAGGCCATGCAGAGATTGTCCGTCTCCTGCTGCAGCACGGAGCCAAGGTCAACTGCTCAGACAAGGTAACTACATACTGACAGATGTTCATTATTTACTTGCTTTTAAATCACACATAAGATGTGCTTTGTGGTTAGGGCTAGGCTCAAAAGTAGTGCCTTGGTCTATATCCAACATTCTTGTTCCCCAAGTGCCTCTCCTGTCTCCACTTATTCATTTATCATGATTAATAAGTCCCTAGGTTGTTGATTGAATCATCCCTTGCACTCTTGTCATATTTTATTTGTAGTATGGCACCACTCCTTTGATCTGGGCAGCCAGGAAGGGCCACTATGACTGCGTGATGCACCTCTTGGCCAACGGAGCTGATGTGGACCAGGAAGGGGCGGTGAGTAGACTCTCGGTAGCATTCATCAGCGATCCCACATGTTCATGATTTCATATAAAAATGGACACACTATGTCAAAGGGAGTGTTTGTTGTCTGTGTGAGTTGTTGATTACGAGTCACACTGTAAATTAGGCCCCACTTCAGTTGCAGTTTACAAACAAGACAATACTGACATTTAATTCAGTGCAGACTTTTTATCACAGCTTCCAGTAGTCCAGATAGATTGATGCTCAAGGCATTAGTTGTAGAGAAAAAGTTTCAGCAAAATCACTTTTATTGATAATAATGCAAAGACAATAATCTGAGTAACAACTGTATGTGCCTGGAATGTTTAATCAGATAAATTATTTATTTTAGTTCTTGAGTAGCACAAAAACAATAACGTCCAATCTAAAATAACCGATTCCATCTGTGATGCAGTTCGTCTGTGCTCCTTCAAGTCATGCTGCATCTGTGCTGATACAAAGTGAGTGATGCGGTTGTTTTACGTGCTGCATCAGTAATCGGATGCTAATGTGGCAGAGCGGTTTAAAAGGCTGTGATTAAGAGACTCTTATTGGGCTCTTTAAGCTAGAGCCTGTAGTGTCTCTCAGAGCTCCTGAGTCATGTGGGAAAGCAGGATTTTTACTGATAACTGCACATTTGTCATTTGAACATATGAAATGTTTTTGTTTTTTTTTACTTTTTGATGTGTAGAAAAAAAAGGGGGTTGAATGGTCGTCAAATGTGAACGTGTGCGTCTTTCCTCGGTTTCACAGAACTCAATGACGGCTCTGATCGTGGCGGTGAAAGGTGGCTACACAGAGGTTGTCAAAGAGCTGCTGAAGAGGAACCCAAATGTTAACAAGACTGACAAGGATCACAACACAGCCCTCGCCATTGCTGCCAAGGAGGGACACACAGAAATTGTGCAGGACCTGCTTGACGCCGGCACCTACGTCAATGTTCCAGACAGGGTGAGGCTGTTTGACAGTAGCAGTAAGTGGCTGATATGAAATACAATGGGAACTGCAATGCAATTCATTTTTCTCTGTTTGGTTTCCTCTGGTTTCTCTCTTTCAGAGTGGGGAAACAATGCTGATAGGAGCAGTTAGAGGAGGTCATGTGGAGATAGTCCGAGCTCTGCTGAACAAATACGCTGATATTGACGCCAGGGGCCAGGTAGAAACTCCTTTCCTGCTGTCTTACTGATGTTTAAAAGTAGGCAGGAGGCCCTCTCATGTGCTCGGTGTAACATGTCATGCTGCTGATCAGTCCTGTTTACTTATCCCTGTTGTTTCTCAGTAAAATGAACTTTTCCCCGTGGGTTAGAATTACAGATTTGTTATTGTTGCTTTGACCTACCTTAACCCAGTTTGCATAATAATATGCACTGTACAGAATAATATGCTGCATTCCCACCAGCTATGCATATTAGACCATATATCTTTTATTTGGAATTTTTTTAAGTGCAATTTGTTGTTAGTATAAAACAAGCCTTTATTTGCCTTTTTTATCAACAGGATGGAAAGACTGCCCTCTACTGGGCAGTGGAGAAAGGTAACGCTACCATGGTGAGAGACATTCTGCAGTGCAACCCCGACACCGAGAGCTGCACCAAGGTATGCAAACTGCAGTGTACTTTGATCAGTATTGTACAATTTAAATTCTCCAGTTTTCACACACTGAAACAAATTTTTTAATATTTCCATTCACTGTGTCACATTAAAATATTAACAGAAATATGTGCTTTATTTATTTTTACAATTTTCTTTTACAGTTTAACTTTTTTTTTTAATTTGTGTGATGCTGATTAGTTGTTTTTTATTTCTTTCATTATTAAGAGATTACAGTAAAAATATTTCCATACAAATAAAGAATTTAATTAAATGGAAAGCAGACAAATTATTGTCTGAAAAGTTGTACGCTTAACCTTTAAATTATTACATGCATAATTTTTACAAAGCATTTTCTAAACAGCAACAAGTTTACAACTGGATTACACCAAAAGCAAAGACAAATGACAACAGTAAATAAAAAATAAATACATAAACAGATGACAATAATAATCTTAATCTTTATTTATACGGTGATGTTCAAACGGCTTGAGCAACCTCTCATTTCTATATATTTTACTTTCAAAGACTTTTTTTAAGGTGGTCTTGAGCAATAGCCTCCAGGCTTTCTGAAGGTCTTTCAAAGTGTTTCTTTGGCTGACATTGGCTGCTTTTTCACTCATTTTCAGTCCAGTCCTTGTACCTGGCCATTTTCAGAGGAATGCTTTATTTGTTTAAGCCACTTAACACTGGCCTGTGAATCATTCACCCATTAAAAAAGGAACCTAACTCAAGGGTCGTGTCTAGACATAACGGGCACTTTAGCAAAGAACCAATTATAAATTGTATCTTTGGGCACTTTGTTGCTGGCAGCCTGTTACAAAAACAAATGATTTGTTCCCATTTCTTTATTGAATCTACAAAAAGGTAACAAACACAGTTTGACAGGCATAAAATAGTATTTTATCCAAAAAGGAGATTCCCAGAGAGCTATTACTCAAAAACTTGGCATAACTTGGCATGGTGCGCAAAATAGAAAAAGAATTGATGAAACTGGACGAGTGGAAGATAAAAGAAGATGAACAGTATCTGAAAGTAATCTCCATAACAAATGAGAATAAATCCAGCAAGGACCTCACAGAGGACCAGAGAGATCCATCTGGCCTCCCCAGAGCCAGGACCTCAACATTATTGAAGCAGTGTGAGTCATTTTGACAGACACAGAACAAAAGGCAGCCTTTCTCAATAAATAGCTGCACCTATTTCAGATTTTCTGAGCAAATATGAAGAAACAACTTTACCCCTAAATGCGCACATATCGGGTTCTGAATAAGTTCTGATGTGAAATCAGCTTGAAGTTAATTGAGATGTTGTGACTGTTTGGGTTTTAGGAGGGAGAGACGCCACTTATCAAAGCAACAAAAATGAGGAACATAGAGATCGTGGAACTGCTGCTGGACAAAGGAGCCAAGGTGTCTGCAGTGGAAAAGGTACTGTTTAAAGCACACTTGGTCTTGGTGTTCTCATTTTTCAGTGAACAATAATGAAGCCAATTCTGCCAATTCTTCTTCTTTTTTTTTTTTCTTCTCTGTGCTCAGAAAGGAGACACGCCTCTGCACATCGCCATCCGAGGGCGCAGCCGAAAGCTGGCCGAGCTGCTGCTGAGGAACCCGAAAGATGGCCGCCTGTTGTACCGCCCCAACAAAGCTGGAGAAACACCCTACAACATCGATTGCACCCACCAGAAAAGCATCCTGACGCAGATATTTGGAGCCAGTATGGCACAGCTCATACTTCAAAATTCAACAAGTTTAGAATCTGGAAAAAACTAACAAAACTTTGTTTAATCATCTCCTCTGTTTCTTTTTCTTTTTCTATCTCAGAGCACCTGTCCCCCACTGAGTCAGATGGAGACATGTTGGGTTATGACCTATATAGCAGCGCTTTAGCAGACATCCTTAGTGAGCCCACTATGCAGCCACCTATCTGTGTTGGCCTGTACGCTCAGTGGGGCAGTGGCAAGTCTTTCCTTCTTAAGAAACTGGAGGGTATGTAATCTCACAGCTTCAGAAAATCATCTTAACAAATATAAAATGGTTCAGAAATGTGGAAAGTTTCTCTTGGGCCCTTTTCTTTGTTTTTTTAAATGTGTTTTTTCTCCTGTTGTTCTACAGATGAGATGAAGACATTTGCAGGCCAGCAGATAGAGCCATTGTTCCAGTTCTCATGGCTGGTAGTCCTCCTCACCCTGCTACTCTGCGGCTCATTGGCCATTGTTCTGGGCTTTACTGTTAATCCCAAGCTGGCGATCGCGGTCTCACTCAGCCTCCTCGCCCTGCTCTACATCTTTTTTGGTGAGGAGACAGACAAGCTTGAATACTGGATACCAAATAACTGTGGGAAAACTCTGCTTTAATTTGAATTGCTCCACAGTGAGATGAGAATGAAAGTTCAGCCTCCCTTTGGACATATTTTGGACTTAATGGTTTGTGTTGGGGCTCTTATAGAAAACAGATGCTCAGAGCTGGAACGCAGCTTGAGCTTTGTTTCTGTGCCATCCTGCTGTTCAAGGAGAATGTAGGACAGAGTTCTTTAAAAAGTTGTGACCAGAAAAAAAATATTTTGACCCCTGTTGCTCTCCCTGTGATTATGTCAGTTTATTCTGTGCAATCAATCAAAACTGCAAATCAAAGATTAACTAACAGCCTTTTAATAATGAGTCAGTGACAATGATGTAATGAACCCTTTGTAAAAAATTAACTGCACCACTGTTACATTTGAATTTCTTTTCGTAGATATTACATGTAAACATTGTTACACTTACTGTAAGTTAAATGCAATTGATGCAGAACAAGTACTGATACAGACCTTGTCCCTGCTCAGGCTTTTGGGGTCTGTTGTTATACATGTATTATATATATGTAGTAATATAGAGACAAAGGGCATTAGAAACAAAAGAATAAAAGAAATGCGTGCTTTAAAGATCTAGCTCAGTGCTCACAGATTAGCTTTTGTTTGAATCATAATTTTGCATTAATACTAAAGCTTTTCTTTTTGGGCTGCTCTCATATTCACAAGGGGTCGCCACAGCGCATGTTTGAGTCAGCAGATTTTAATGCTGGTTGCTGTGTCTCCTCTCCTCCTGGTCTTGAACCAGGGCTATTTTGTATGCCAGGTGAATGTGTTAATGCATTTTAACACATTTACAACAGTTAAAATTTTATTACAGATCCATCTTCAGTTTTAGGAGCCAGTGGAGTAAGACGGATAATACTATTTTTTACCGTGGTGACCACAATATGTTTTGTTCTGCGTCTAGTGTTGGTGTACTTTGGAAGCCGACGTGAGAGGGAAAGCTGGAACTGGGCGTGGGTCATCAGCACCCAGCTTGCTCGCCATGTCGGTTACCTGGAGCTGCTGCTCAAACTGATGTTTGTCAACCCTCGTGAACTTCCCGAGCAGACCACCCGTGCCCTTCCTGTCAGGTGACGATGATGCCCAGACACAGAGGAACACTCACTTTAGTTACTACCGTCTTTTGCCATATTGCAGTCAATAAATATTAACAGACGTTCACAATTTCCTTGATATGACTTGTAAAATGTAATACATAGGTTAGCACAGTAGGTTAACTGACTATATGTCTGCAGTACTGATAATATTGTTGACCTAAATGCTTCAGTCTCCCTCTGATCTGCATTCTCTCCCTCTCTCACTCGTTATGCAGGTTCTTGTTTACGGATTATAATCGCCTGTCCAGTGTTGGAGGAGAGACTTCAATGGCTGAAATGATCGCCACGCTGTCAGACGCCTGTGAGAGGGAGTTTGGCTTCTTGGCCACCCGGCTGTTTCGGGTTTTCAAGAGCGATGAGATCCAAGGTGATGTCACTGGCTTTGGCTTTATGTCAGTTACAGCCACATCAATAAAGAATACATTTGCAAATAGCGCCTTATGTAACTCAATCTTTATATTGTGCTGCAGTGCACCAAATTTTTAAGTAGAAGTGTATCTCTGTTTCCAAAATTATATTGATGGGAATTTGGGTAAGGGTGGGAGTCTTGTAAGCATTTTTGACTTTTCTTGGTGGACCACTGCACAAATTGTGCTTGTGGGTCAATGTGGACAAAAAATACGAGTGGGATATAAAGAAAGAAGGTGCTAGAGAGACAGCCTGTCAAGAAAGATTTGCTAACTACATTTAGTTTGGTCACGCAGCTCCATATTAGTGGATTGGCTCTAACTTGCTTCATCAATAAACAACAAATTATATTAGAAATAAACAGACTTGCAAGTCAATAAATAAATCCTAAAAGAAATGCTGATCTGTTAAGCCTGTGTTTTAATTATGAATTATTTATATACTTGTGAAGGTTCATATGCTGAAATAAACATATTGGGTTTTTTTGTGCCCTCGATGCATCTGTCTAATATTATTATCTCCTTCAACGCCGTAGGTCAAAAATGGAAGAAAACATGTTGCGTTCCCTCGTTTGTGCTGTTTGCATTGACACTAGGGTGCCTGATCACTGGTGTGGCACTGTTGTCTATCTTTAAGGTAAGTTAAGGTCATGGAGAAAAAAGCTTATTTGTATGTTTTATTATGTTTTATTAGATATGGAGAAAAAAACTGTAGGTACATTTTCTTTATTTTATGCTGGGAGACTTAACTGTAGGGGAAGAGGGCTTACCCAGTATGTGTGTCAGAGTTTCAGTCCTGCTTTTTATCTTTTGATTCCTCAGGTGGACCCTGAGAATCTGACAGTAAATGCGGTGCTGATAGCCATGGCGTGTGTGGTTGGCCTGGCCCTGCTGCTCAACTGGAGGACCTGGTGGCAGGTGGCTGACTCTGTCCTCAACTCCCAGAGGAAACGCCTGCACAGCGCTGCCAACAACTTGCATAGGCTCAAGAGTGAAGGGTTTATGAAGGTAATTTAGTAATTGTACGTAATGGAGAGAAAATGGAAATCCTCTGACATCCTGTTGTCATGCCAGTGGGGCATTCAATTTGCTTGTGAAGCTATGAAGTTGTGCTTTCTAATCCAATCAATTTCTTTTAGTTCATACACTGAAAATGAATTTGCTTTGAGTCATTGCCTTTTTTTTTTTAATGTCTCCCAGGTTCTGAAACATGAAGTGGAGCTAATGTCAAAAATGGCCAAAACAATCGATGGGTTTACCCAGAACCAGACGCGCATGGCGGTTATCATTGATGGGCTAGATGCTTGTGAGCAGGACAGAGTGCTGCAGATGCTGGACACGGTGTGTGCTTTCATGTGCTTCAGTACAGGCAGATTAACGATTAGAGCAGCTTCCTCTTGACTGAAAACGAGATAATGAAATAATTGGTTTTTTTTTTTACATCTGCCATTCAAGTAAATTTATAACTATGAGACAGGCTGTTCTAGGGCAGCTGCCACATGGTCTTAACACAAAGTGGGTCTTTCACCTGCGCACACAGAGATCACACGTCTCTGTTGCACCGCAGCCACCTTGGTGTTCCCAGCTGCCTCAGCTTGCCTCCAAGTTTAGATTCTTCTTCCCAGCTGCTCTAATATAATTTCCTTTAGCCAAATGTTATTATTTGGTGAAGTAATCCCAGAGAAGATGGCAGCCTCCTGTGTGCTAATGTAATCTTCCCATCTCTGCAATTACCTCCCAGTCACTCCAAAACCATCTTCCTTTGAGAGAGACTCAAACAACACATTTATCAATTAACTAATTGTATTTATTTTTCTCTCAATCTGTATACTTTTGCTAACATAATGTACATTAAACATGCAGACATCATGTGAAGGTGCTTTTACTTGATAGTGCTGACAGCTGCTTCTGGGCAGGAAGTTCGTCGTCCCGCAGGCGAGCCTTAGGGTTGTTGGCTGCGGGTTAGCAAACATTACTGCATGTAGCACAAATTGATGTCCTGTGACACTTGGACAATGTCTCTTAGTTAGCCGAGTGGAATTCCCCAGCACCACGTGCCAGTCAGCTCTCACAGGAGTCATTATGTTTAAATACTACAGCTGACTGGCTACCTCGAGCTGTCACGTCGTGGAGTGATTAGATTGTAAACTACTCACGTTGATATTAAAACAGTAGAAGCCCCACAAAGGGATCTGCTGTGCTAGAAACCTATTAAAACAGTGGTGCAGCAGGCTGATCTCATACTTCAGTTAACATATATTTAATGCAACTAAAAGGTACTGAAAAATACCCTTTGCACACTAACTTATGCTTCCTTTTTCATTCCAGGTAAGGGTCCTCTTTTCTAAAGGCCCTTTTATCTCCATCTTTGCCAGTGACCCCCATATTATCATCAAAGCTATCAACCAAAACCTCAACAGCGTGCTGAGAGACTCTAACATCAATGGACACGACTACATGAGAAACATCGTCCACTTGCCCGTGTTTCTCAACAGCAGAGGACTCAGTACAGCTAAAACGATGAGCGTGGCATCCCCCGCCAATGGAGAGCCACTGTCTGCTGAAGGTAAAAGACACAACACACTTTAAAGTTCACATTTCAAAGTGCTTTTTTTCTTTTACATTTCTCTTTACTGTGTTATTTAGATTTTTGTGTATTAAAAAAACCCTGCAAAGTTACAAAGCCTAAAGTTTATGACAAAGGGGGTTATCCTCTCCCACAAAAGAGTACTGAACAGATTGAAACACCTCATTGTAGGTCAAGCTTTACTTTAGCTACATATCTATGTCACATATCTATGTCACAGTGAAATAAACCAACTAGTTTGGTACACTCTCAAAGAATCAGGAGCTACCTTGTAGTTCACCTTTTTATTTTACTTGTTAAAGCCACTTGTGCCAACTCTGAAATGTCTTGCTAGGAGTTACTGGTTGCAAGACATTAAAACATCTTCATGCACCCCCAACATCTGAGAAACTGAATAACCAGTGGATTACTTTTTTCTTTTGTCCCCATAACAATAGAAAAATCTTCATTGTTAGTACACTGTGCAGCTAATTTTGCTAACATTACCTGTGATCACAGGTCAAAGTTATAGTATTATGAAGTTGTAGTGCTGAGGCATCAGAATTTGTAAACTTTATGACTAATTCTTAACCAGTAATTGAGGACTAGGTGTCAATTACTGTAGGCGTTCCCTAATGGGACACCAATGGGCACGATGTCCTACTCTGTAATTGTAAAGAAAGCAATCTAGTAAATTGCAAAGTGGGTTTAATGGGGTCTTCCTTTGCCAATGCTCATCTCTCCACCAAATTTTTTGCTTTATGTAGAGTAGAGACTTCTGCAGGATCCAGTTCTCAGACACAACTACTCCAGTTAGCCAATTCTCCGGGCCAGCTGACCAGTTTAGAGTCGATTTTTGTGAGTCGGGTCTTAAAGAGACAGTAGCTAAAATGAAATGTTTTAGTCAAATGGTGAAATGTGGTGCTGTAGTAATGTACGGTAAAAGGAAAATAATAACCCAGCCCTCTAGTTAACCCACAAAATAAAGTTATAAACTTGTAAGTGGGCATAATATGGACAGATAGGTTTACACAAGAGTTTTGGGGCATTTTATAAACTCCTAGATTCACAGGCTGTTTCACATCTGATACTTGGTGATACTTGAGCTTCTGTGTGTTGACACTTTGACTCTTCCTGGCTTTCTCTAGGATGGCATGAAGACACGGACAAGAAGATGTCTCAGAACAGCCTGGCTCAAGACCAGGCCAAGCTTGGGAGCAAGAGTACTTTAACTCGCAGGGTAACAGCTATTCAAGTCAAGTTTATATCTAAATATATTAACCAGTATTACAGGATTACCCACATCAGTGGTTGATTTCCCAACTTGTGGTTTGAAAGTTAAGAAGACAAGAAACAGCCGTAGCACATAAGGAGATGCAGTTTAAACATATAAGAGTTATAGCTGGAAGAATATCATTAATAAAAAAAATAGAATTAAAAATTACAAAGTTGCATTAGTCCAAATTATATATACTGAATGACTGTTTGCCCAGTACTGTCAAGCATACTCTTCCTAGCCTAAGTAGTCACTGTTCACTCCCTGCACCAGCCTGTGATGCCCAAATCAAAAAAGCTGCGGTAACACGTTGTGGCGAAGCTTTGGACACCATATTAAAGCAGACAGTTATGTTGTTATTTCAGTAATTCCCACAAAACTCATGCTGTTCAGGAATGCACTTAATAATAAGGTTTGATTTCTTAATATTAATCAAACAAAATGAAAAAGCAGTCAGTTCACTGCTCCTTGACCAGAAAACATTGGGTTAGAGTGAGATATTCTGGCTGAGAAACCCTCGCTCTCTCTTCAGCCTCCTCCCTGAAAGGGGGGGGGGGGGGCTCAGTACAGGGGGGGTGTTGGCAGGCGGTGCAGAGGCCAGAGGACAGAAGGAGACACACAGAGACAAAAAGAGAGAGGTGCTCGGTGTGCGGCCAAGGTTCCTGGTGTAATTGATGTAATGGCTGTTTATCCTTCCTGCTGCGTTGCCACAGCCTAATGACAAGGCCTAGCAGCAGTGGGTCCCTGTGACAAAACACTGGCACCAGGTCTGCTGGCAGGAGGCTAAGTGACTCTGCTGGTGTCGCTGATGCCTTCCTCCCTCCTATGAGACATTCCTGCTACCCCCCCCCCTTTCCTTCCCGCCTTCCTTTCTTGTTTGTTTGTTTGTTTGTTTGACATTTGCTTGTACCTCGGGTTTATCTAGCACCCTCCATTATTGATATTGGCCCCTTTAATATGGGGCAGCATTTTCTTTTTATATGCCGCTAGCTAGCACTTGGCAGGAGGGCCCTATTACTAGAAGTGGAGATTAAAATGAGGGGACAGGAGGGAAAATTGACAATGAGCTCTCTGCACATTTAAATTCTGTGGCTTCTCAAATTATGAGTGACACTGTATTTATTGGAATTAAGCTAATTGCTGCTCAGTATTTCTAAACTACAACATCTCATCAAAATTGAACATAGAAGCTGTAAAACTACAGTAAAAATTAATATAGACCAGAAAGGCAGCTCCAGAGGGGCGTCTCCATGATAGACCTTTTCCGTTCTGACTGAGTGGTGGCCATATGTTTCATCTCTCTGAGAAAGAGGGTCATGAGACTGGTGTTAAAACTTCAAAGTCAACCAAAAGGCTTGTCTTGGCTCATGACCATTGCAGCTGTCTGATATCGTCACAGATGTTCTCCGGTAGATCTGTGTCAATAGCTTGCCTGTGTGTCATGACTTTTCAGCATTGGACAGTGGCTCTTTGATTTCTTCTGTGCGCTCGCAGGGATTTAGTGCTGTATAGGTTATGGCCATTAAGAGATGGGTAAATTGGAAGGAAAGGCTCCTATATAGATCTCTTTTACAGGGCTTAGCTGTAAACCTTAGCTGGATTATCTGGAGAGTCAGAAACTGTTTGCTACTAAAAATGTTGCGGTGCTGCTGATACATCAAAATAAAATCTCTCTCTCTTTCCCTCTCCCTCAAATATGGGATACGTGGGATAATACTGATAATATTGATATTATCCCATCTACATGTATTCGGTGGTCTATTCAAGCACAAGTTCTTAGATCACATGGTGACCGTGAAAGCTCTCCTCTGGTCTCATGATGCATGCAGTGGGACAGTAAGGATGCGTTCTCACCAACATCTGTGAGGGTTTACAATAACTGCTGTTGTTCCTCTTTAGAAATCGAACATTAAAAATGAAAAATCTGCGGCTCTTCGCGGTTCCTCGGCTGTACTGCTTTTTTACACGTGGCTACAAGACACTTAGTGTTTTCCTGTTCCCTCTATTATTGTTATTGTTATACTGCAAAGTTTTTTTTTGTATTATGTAACTTATTGTGAAGTAAAATGAATCTGAAAACATGTTATATCCATACATGTAACATTTCCAGCTTTACGCTCATGTGAGTGTTTGTCTGTTAAGGACACATACCGACGTCGCCAGATGCAGAGGACCCTCACCAGACAGATGTCCTTCGACCTGACTAAGATGCTGGTGACCGAGGACTGGTTCTGTGACATCAGCCCACAGACCATGAGGAGGCTGCTCAACATTGTTTCTATCACAGGTGAAGAATTAACCGTGATCGTCTTCAGTAACAAAGCCATACACCAACATTTTAAGAGTTCTGTTGGTTAACCTTTTTAATGAAGAGTACATTTAGCTTGTAAGATTTAGATTTAATCACAAAGACTTGGCAGAGTTGGGATTTAAAAGTCATGAATATATTTTTTAATAAATTACTCAAGGGTAGAGTAATAGAACAGTTGGCACTACCACTGACAGTTTGTTTTTAAGAAAGTTGGCACAACAAGCCCATATAGCTGATTAGTGCTCATGAGCAAAACCATTATGTGTTATACAACTCAAATATGCAGCCAAAAGAAAATTTTGTTATTATGTAGATTGGAATAATGAGTAGGCCAGCGACTCCTGTGGCCCCTTATCCTCTGCTTCGATGTTGACAGGTCGCCTGTTACGCGCCAATCACATCATCTTCAACTGGGATCGGCTGGCGTCGTGGATAAACCTGACAGAAGAGTGGCCCTACAGGACGTCGTGGATCATCCTGTATTTGGAAGAGGCTGAAGGAGTGTCTGATCAGGTCACTCTGAAGACCATCTATGAGAGGTAAACACACAGAAACATCGAGCTTTGATTACTTACTTATTTGATTGATAAAATTACATGCTTCTCTAAGCACCTCATTATTTTCCCTCTTGTTGTCTTTTATTCATTCTATTTCTAACTTGAGGTCAGCACTAGCAGACTGATGTAATGCAACCATCAGTTGATTTATCTAAATGAAAACTGGGTCAAACGGATGTATCTTTCTTTGAGTACAATACCACATCTTCAAGCCAGAAAAGTCCTGTGGAGTCAGTTAAGAATAATTTTTATTGTTCCCTGTGTATTACTGAAGTACTTTAAGCGACCCTAACCAGCAGGTGGCAGTAGAGGATTTTGTTTTCCACGCAGGCTCGATTCTCTGTGCACATTCAGTGCCAAAGGCTGTGCCACACTAATGGGCAACTGTCAGACAGATTTTGTAATTGACCATAATGTTCAAGGCGAATGACGACTGAGTTTTTTTGCCTGGACTCAAGATTCACAAAGGGACACTAATCCTTAAAACTGTACAAGAGAAGCAGTAAAATCTTGTCTCTGTGTGTGTGTGTGTATACTGTGAGGTCATGAATGCTTTTAGGCGTGCTCACCGCAGACAAGAGGAGCAGACCAACAGAGGCCGAGTCGCTGGGTTTGGGCGCTGTTGTGCATCAATCGCTGGCCTTTAAAGGTTGCACTCTGTCACAATACACTAGCGCCTACGACTCCTGCGGCAGGGAAGTGTCACAGACGGTTATTGTCAGCTATTCAGCCAGCTAGATTCCGCCGACAACTCTCCATCCCCCCACCTCTGACACAAACCACTGCCTCATTAGTTTGGATTTTTGCTCTGTGATTTTTAAAGGACAAAATTTATTATGTTTTCTTTTTCTGTACAGAATATAGGTGTTTAAATATCGCGTTTCTCTTCCTTTTATGGGAGAAAATTACACTACATTTCCTTGTTATGAATGTTTACTCTGTTCACATACAGTGGACACCCTAAATTAAATGTCCTTACTCTTGCTGTAGGATGGAGAATAAGAGAGCCATAAAATACTGATGTTTCTACATCTAACGAAAGGCCTGGATTCAAGTCCCCTTACCGCAGCATGGGGTTGTACTTAGACTACTCATTAGACCTAATATAGCCATCATCTTGTTTTTGACCAACGGCCCTGTCTTTCTTTATCTTCCTCCTCACTGAGTGTCTTTCCAAATGGCTGCTCTGTTCCGCAGTGGCCGTCGAAGAAGCTGGTTTAATGATGATGACAGGAAGCCTCGAACAGGCTAAACACAACGCCTTGCCTAGAGGCCTTATCTCTTGCACCAATCTTCCGCTGATAAGACTCAGGCCTCTGTCTGTGTGTCTTTTTCTGTCTCTGGTCTTTTCTTCCTCTTTCATATGATCTGACGCTCTTTAGGTCCCTTTTTTGTTCTGGATGAGTTATTCTGTCTTATTCCCTTTAACGATGGATGGGCACTTGACTGACCTCTAAGAACCTCAGGGTCTCTGGGATTGCCTGTCTGTTTGAGAAGTAGATAGCTTCTTCTATTTGCTTTTCTTTTGAGCAGTGTTAAAAATACACACATGCTCGCACATCTTATTTCACAGCTTCGTTTTGACTAGTTGACCATTTCCTTTTTTTTTTTAGTTATCATCTTTTTGCCGATGTGGTTCAGATGTTGTCTAGTCTTTGTTGTGTTTTTTTTTTTTTGCACACATGTGTGCGAGTTGTGGTGCTCAGCCATTTTTACACAGCAGAACTGCACATCGCCTGAGCGTTACTAAGTGAATATATTAGTGGTGAAGTGAACGTGGGGGGTGAGTCAGCCCCTTATAGGTCAACTGTCGCCCTGCATCTCAGTCACAAGGCAGCAGCTCTTCCTCTTCTCTCCTCTTTGTAAAAGTGGCTACAGCTAAGCATGCCACAGCATCAGAAATACAGCTTATTGTTAATCATAGGATGGATAAACTATGTGACTGTGGTGGGAATTCAATATTTTTTGTTTTCATCTTCATTAGCGCAAAAGTGCAGGTTTGATCTCTGCCCAGAGCTCTGTAAGTGTGGCCAAGTATCATTAGCTGATCTGAGCTTAGACTGTATGCCCCGTACATTAAAACTAAATTAACTCTCGCACTATAAATTCTCATGGAAAACCACAAGTTGCCTTTCAGTGAAGAGGGTGAGCTGAACTCTTAGACAAGAAGGAATAAATAGAAATGCTTACCTACCTTCCTATCTCACACAAACACGCAGGCTTTCGAAAGAGCTAAATGCGCTCTTTTCTTTTTTTTTTTTTTTTTAAAGTAAGTTGCTCTGCAGTGACAAGCATCAACGAAGGGCCGTGAAGTGTCATTTTAGGACATGGCGTGCAGAGAAAAGCTCAGTTCTGATTCCTGTTGCAGGAACAGGCTAGTACAGCCTTCTTAATCTGATGGAGAATGTGTAATCGGTTAATAACCTCAGCGATTTTTATCGTTAATGCTAAGACTGAGGGCCACCCAGGCAAATGCAAGGTAGCTGAGAGAAAGAAGTGTGTGAAGAACAAAGATAGCACTGTCTGTAGAAGATACTGGCCCAAAGCAGTCAAGCTTACACGGAGCATTGGTAAAATGTTTGAATCACTACTTCTGCAGGGGAGATTACAAATTACACCTGGAGGAGTGAGCCAGCACCGTGGCCTGTCCGGTACTCTGACAGAACCTGAAGAGAAAACAAAAAAAGGAAGCGCTTTAGACCAATATCTGCAAGTCTACAATTTGTAGCTGTCAAATTAACAAATCCAAATCCTTCTTTTGAGGGTTTTTTTTTTCATTAGTAAATTAGATTTGGACCCTGCAGCATCATGACTATCATTTTCACTTCTATCATTACTTCCTCCTCATTATTGTCTCTTCTCAGGAGTTTTTTTTTCTTTAGCTGCCATTAGACACTTGATGATTATAGCTACCCTGGCCCTCTCCTGCTTTACGGTTATTGCTGTATATTTATTTCTTTCCATTTTGCGATCTAATGGAAAACTCTCTGTACAGTGATTTTAAATGACTCAACAAGCAGGTTCAGGACTTTATATGCATCAGCGACAGGAGACGGACTTACACATTGATACATAGAAACAAACTGTAGATAAGGCAGTCAGGCATGTTCGCCTGTTAATTATTATTTTATTTATATATTTTTGTTTATTTCAGAGTTCTTTTATTGATTGCATAAAAGAAAACAATAAAAGAAAGTATCAAAAATGTGTAGAGTAAGCGTTAAGCCATTAGCCAATAAACCGCATTAGCCATTAGCCATTAGCCAATAAACTGCAAGAAAATAAAAAACCATCAAACATTTAACAGACAAAATAAAAGGCAAACCACCAAGTTAACATATATATTTTTTGCTTTATAATGCAGAGAAATGGCTGACAGAAATCCCCCTGTGAAAATTTGTATTTTCCAAGTGCCGAGAAAGAAAATTTTTCATGTTTACATTATTTTTTTTTGCACAAATTAGTCCCCAAAATTAGTGTTAGAAGACAAAGTCACGACCCAGACCCAGTTTTGCTGCTTGAGCTTTTCTTTCAAAAATCTTCACATATCCTTCTTTTTTTCATGAGTCCTTCCATCTGACGAGATTCCCAGTTCCAGACGCATTGAAGCGTTCCCATAGCTCCTATAATACTCCCACCACCGTGTTTCACCGTGGGGATGGTGTTCTTTGGGTTGTACACGCCTCCCTTCTTTCTCACACAAAGAGCATCTCTAAAGCCAAAGAGCTCTAGTTTGGTCTCATCTGACCAAAGGATGAGCTTCCAGAGTGCATAGTCTTTCTAAAAGTTGTTTTTAGCATACTTCAGTCTGGCTTGAAGTCACATCTGCAGAAGTAGAGTTTTTCTTGGTCTGCAACCTCACAGTCCGTTCCTTTGAGTGGGTCTAGCGATTGTCTTCTTTGAGACTACAGTTCCTGTCTTGGCTGAGTCATTCACTAGTGTCTTGGCAGTTCCTCCGGGGTCTTTAGACACATCTCTCACTAGCTTTGTTTCCAGAGTCTGAAACAATAATTCTGCCAGGCTTGTTCTGTACTGTGTGGCTCTCTTTGAATTTCTTGATGATACTTCCCACTACATGGAAACACTGTGACAACTTTGTATATCCATCTTCTCCTTTGTGAGCATCAGCAATTCTTCTTCTCAAGTCTAAACTGATTTCTTTTGTTTTGGCAGGAAGCTTTCTCAAGTGACGGCTCAAACCTTTGCTGAGGTTTTTATACTGTGTGTAAATTGGACGATAACCCTCAGTTTTAACTTGACAAGCTTTGAGCATTACAAAGTTAAAGCACATCAGTATCCTCAATAAAAAGGTCCGTTTTTCAGGGGGCTAATAATATTGACTCTGGTAAAGTTCTGTTTGTTAGCCTCCCCACAAAACCAAGAAAGGACAAATAATGAAGACACGTGGAATGTAAATAGTCAGTGGATGAGTCAGTTGGCAGAAACTGTGATAAGTGGTCTTTTTGGGTTTTTTTAATTAAAAAAATATTGGTTCCAGCCATTCAAATGGCTAGAACCATAACCAAAGGAGTTCCTGCTTTCTTTGGTTTCTGTAACACTGAATAACTTTTAGGTTTGCTAGCTGCAGGATCTTCAGGGACTATTAAACAACTTGTAATTGTTTTTTCATTCTTTTGTTAGCGATGATTTGTTTCACAGTGAAGTAATTTTTGGATGTAGGCTTAACATACGTGGAGCTAATCATCTGTGAGGGTGGGTTCAATCAGGCCCTAAGAGGGTTTATTCCTGGACGCCCAGATCCAGTTTTCAGCTCTAGAAAAAAAAAAGTGTCACTGGTCCACTGAGCAGGTTCCTGCATTGCTCTGACATCTGGTACCCTGTGTGTGCCAGGATGCCCCTGCTGCACTCAGGAGTGTGTTTCTGGCGTCGCACCTGAATCTTCTGTTCATTACACACCCACTCATATATACACACAAACTATTTCATGTCATGGACTTATAGGCGCACACGCACACACAAGTTGTCATGCATGCATGTTCCAACTGAAACTCATTTGCCACTACAAGTTTTTGCAATTTACACGAGCACACACATCAACTCACTTACAAATCTTACGCGTGTGGTTGATAGCAAACACACACACACACACATACACACACACACAGAGCGAGCTAGTTCTCACACCAGTGCAAGAACATATGTCACCCCCAACTCCTCTGAGAATCGGTGTAATTAATCAGACCCTGAGATGCGGGCTGCGTTCAACAAACATGCATACTCACACACGTTCACACAGCGCAGGAAGCAGAACACAGCAGAGAAGTTGATGTCAGGTGAAATTGTGTTTAGAAGCACAGCGCCACTATTTTTATTTATTTATTTTTTTGTAGTTGTGTTGGAAAAAAAAAAAGTCCAACTTTCAGTGCACGCTATGCTTTTAATCAGCAGGTCGCGGCTTGTGAATAATGAACTGTTTCTCTCGTCCCTTCGTCTTCTTTTCACTTCACTTTTGTTGGCTTGACCCAGCATTCATCCACCAAACAATCACCCTTTCAGAGATGTACAGCCAGGCACTCCGCGGACACTTAAAAACTTTTTTTTTTCTCCACTAATCACAGTCTGAATGAATATGCAGCCCACCAATTCACTCTTAATTAGAGAGACTCTTATCCCAAGTACTGAAACATTAAGATGACACTCTCTTCATTCAGGATTACTTTAATTGGCACAATTATTGTAATTTGGTTGCAATTATGTGCCGGGATAAAAGCGCCATTCCAAAGCTCACGCTGGTGATTCCCTTTATGTGGAGTCCTTTTAATAAGCTCTTAAAAATCTGGACGCAAAAATGGCAAGACCCTATTCTTTTGTTATAATGAACACTTCTGAACTTCTCCTGCCCTCAAATGGAGAAAAACAAGTCTTTATTCTTTGCGATACAGCCCATTCATATGGATTCCTGTCGCATTTGCAGCACGTTCTATAATCTAGCTGCACGACAAATGCGCAAAATGGTTTTCTTCCCTCTCTCTGTCCTCTGAGAGAGCCCATTGTCCCTGTACCCAGGAGGTATTTCAGTGAAATACAGAGTAAAACTGGTAATTCGATCGCTCACTGAGCTGCCATTTGCCAAGAGGCCTCCAAACGTGTGTGAATTTGTAAAGGCTAATGTGAAGTCACCTGTGTCTCAATAGAGTTCTGGCTACATTGCTGATAGGACACCACCACTGAGTCTGCACACTAGTGTCCTGACAGACCACCTGACTGAAGGGAAGATAAAGACAGACGGAGACAAAAAAGAAACTACGGTTGGTACGAGATAAAGCTGGAAAAGGAAGAACAGTGGGTGGGGGGGGAGATAAGAAAGGGCATTATGAGAACGCAAGAAGAAAGAGTTCTGTCTCGGGAGGTAAATCATGGTAAAGGAACCAAAGCGTGTGAATACTACAGAGGATCAGACCAGATACCAGCAGGATTATGGCACGAGACATTTGCCATTGGTGTGTTAGTGTCTTGGGTGTATTCAGAGCCTCAGGTGATGCTGCTGCTCCAAGTGAGATAGTCCAGGTGGTGGACGCACAGAAATTCATGATCATGTCCCCTAGGCCCCACGTGGCTGTTTATATTAGTGAAACTGGTCCTCTGCTGATTCGGCTTGAGTCTGTGTGTGTGCGCGTGGGTCGATTTGGCCTGCACAGTCATCCTCCCATCCCTCAGGTGTTTGCCGGTGGTGACTAAGGCATGAATCGGCCTCAGCCAGCTCCAACACCACCCAACCCCTACTGAGCTACTTGAAATGTAAAAGAGAGAGAGGGAGGATAAAAAAAAGGCAGCTATGACCAGGGCGTACAGGTGACACAGGAGGAGGCGTGTTTGACTGCCAGCGTCTGTATTTGGGCGGGGAGGCGACCACGTGAGGACGGAAAGAACGTTATGCAGCATTCTTTGGTAGAAAATCCTTAAAGCCCTTTTCATTTCTGCCTGTAAGCCGAGGTTGAAGGATTAGTCTAATTGGTCAGAAACAAGAGAACTGCTCTGTTCTCTTTTTGGTACAAAGCATAAATAATCATTTTAAATGATATAAAAGCCCCACCATCACCCCACCCACCACTACACCCACCGCTACACCTCTGACTGACCTCTGCTCCAGTTGTAGAGCCATCCATCAGTGACCGCAAGGTTGGATTAACATTTAATGTGACACTTAGATGGACGAGAAAGAGCGGAGGGCTGAGAAGCTGACAGCCGCCTGATACTTTGGTATTTCTGCAGTGTTGAGCATTATCACTGATCTCTCTCTCTCTCTCTCTCTCTCTCTCTCTCTCTCTCTCTCTCTCTGTCTTT
>JAVDPK010002004.1:260169-272555 GCA_034780415.1 Cichlasoma orientale
TCTCTCTCTCTCTCTCTCTCTCTCTCTCTCTCTCTCTCTCTCTCTCTCTCTCTGTCTCTCTCTCTCTCTCTCTCTCTGTCTTTGTGCTGGAACTGCTGGAAGGTGGGGGCTGATTATAAATAGCAGCACAGGGTTACAAGAGGGTCGGTGCTGACCTTTAAGGGGACAGTGAGATTCACCACTCAGCCACTGCGGGAGCCATGGGCAATCTTGATACGCACGCACGCACACACACACACACACATCCGGCTCTTAACTGACATTAACATCCTGGCCCTTCAAAGGTCAATGGAGGTTAGGCCCTGTTAGAATATGTGTGTGTGTGTAGAAACCACACTGAAATAGCAAAGAAGCCCAGAGAAGCATATTAAGGATTTTGCCTCTAATGAGAGGTTTCACAAATGTTTCCTTCCACCTTATGTTTTACTTTAAACCAGCGTTTGATTTGTCATGTGATCTTGTTGCCAGCCACTATACAACTCAAGAATTTGGCTATCTGATTTTCCTGGTGTCATCTCTCAAACAATCTGCTTTTATGAAAGTTCTAAGTAATCACGCAAGGCTTTACTTCCTTGCCTCTAACTTGGACACAAATTGGAGTGGAGAAGCTTTTGTTTTACCGCAGCAATTTCCTTTTCTTTCTCTCACAATTTTCTTTCTTTCTTTTTTCTCAGTCCAATCTCTCTCCTTGTTATTGATACACGTGTGACGTTAAACAGGATTACTCATCCAGCCTGAGAATATTTGTCACGTTCATTTTTCACTGTATGGATCTTCGTTTCATTCTTATTCCAGCTGCATAATCTGCAGCTGCCCATTTGTCTTCACTTGAGCAGTCCACCCCACTTAACCCAGCATCATATGGCCTATCAACTGGCCATTACAGCTATCAAACAACCACATGTGCTGATATGAGCTTCATGGTGCAATTACTGTCACAATGAACAAACCGTGTAATGGCCCAAGGATGCTCCAAACTCTCTCCTTGTGCGTAAATCACCAAGTTGAGGTTTACTGTTTTAATATTTGTCAAGAATGAGGCCTTCGTTACTCTGAGTGGAGGGTTCAGTTAAGGTTTTTGGGGTCTGGAACAAGGAGGCTCCATTTTGGCGCTACACATGAGTTTAATCAACATTTCACGGAACCACTGAGTCCTGAGCCCGTTTCACTGAGAGGCCGCTTGCTCCGAAGCTGCTTGGTTTTTATCAGCATGGTGTGTTTCCCATTAGCCTGCTTGTCTCTGTGGTTTACTTTGGGATGCACAGGTCCAGCTTAGTACAAGAGAGTTTCAATTACTGGACTTAACTTTGCCACAAATGTATATGGAAAGCAGACGCTGCCGCAAGTCGTCAGTTGGCACTGCCAAGACAAGGAAGCGAGGAAAAGAGAAAGTTAGAGACCGAGAGAGAAAAGCAGAGAGCAGGGGTGTCCACAGTACTTGAAGCATTTGATTTAAATCAAGGAAATGCGTCTGGATTTTTAAGGAGACAAAGAGCATGGCGTCATCTAAAGTGAAAACATATTTTTTGCTCTCCCCCCTCTGCCTTTGGGTGGTGGAGGTCTTGGCAGCTTCCACTGTAACAATAACCTCCCTCAGCCTTGATGCTGCGAATCCACGCGCCAACTTGCCGGTCCACTGTTTTCCCAGAGAGGGCCTCGCTGTTTTCATCCACACGCTGGGCCGACACTGCCAGCAGCTCTGACACGACTCTGACCAGGACAGGAATGTGCCGGACCCGGGCCTGGTTAACTTCTTCACCCACACATTGTTGTACTGGTCACACAGTGTCTGACATCGAAACTCTTGAGCTTCTCAAACACAGTGTGCACAGGCGGTTGTCTGTTCTGAGGCATCTCTCTGTCTTTGGACTTCTTTATTGAAATGTTTGGCAGAGAAACCACCTCTTTGTGGCGTGTGCGCGAATGTCACCCGTAAGCACAGTGGGCAGCTATAAAGCAAAGTCAAGCGGCACATTCATATTTTCGGTGCCCAGCGAGGAGTGAGAGAGTGATGAATTCTGCTCATTCCCATCAGCTGCAGTGTGTGGGAGGTTGAGAGGAGAAGAAAGGCTGTGCCCCAGTCAGCTTTGGGACCTATTAGCATTTGGATAAGCTCAGAAAGCTCCCAGTAGCCACGCCACACAGCAAGTGGTTGGACCTATGCGCGTGTACTACTCCAGCTATAAGCCTGGGTCCTGTCAATGGGCCTATTGTGCTGCAAAAATGGCTGCTGAGATGCCCGATGGCCTTTATCTTGCTCATTCCTCATCTTTTTGAAAGTAGTATAGTGGCTTCTTGGACACACCAACCAAACAAAACATCCAACTTGTTATTTATCAACTGATATTTGATCTGAATGGCTAAGTATGACTAAGTTCATAGTGATTTGTGTCAGCTGTCTGACGGTCAACATCTCAAATCCAGTCAATTCTAGGTAATGGCGTTTCAAGCAGTCTTATTGAAACTGTTTTTGCCATTCAGTGGGTACTCTGTGCATTTAGCATGTTAGCCTTGTGAGAAATTGCTACAGTGTAAGCATGCAGTGTCCTTGCTTACAGGGGATTTATATTTCTGTGTAAAATCGACACTGTAGTTACGTCATAACCGCAAACCCCTCTGAAAGCCTACAATGTGACAACTAAGGCCGTAACCTGATGTGCACCTCCCCAGAAATTTAACTACATGTCGTGTGATTGGCCCGTTCAGTACAATTGATTCTTCCTAGACGTTTTTGGCAACTTTTTTGCTTCAGTTTTCGAATGTATCAGTGAGGGACTAACAATCATCACTTCAATATAAGGAATAATAACTTTCTCAATATAGGGACTCACACAGAATTATCGGCATGGACATCAGGGAATATGTAAAGAAGTGGGAAAAATGTGAGGACATGTTTCCCTCAGAAAAAAAAGATTTAAAAAAAAAAATGACCACAACAAAGACCGGGGGACTGCGAAGGGAAAAAAGTCCCATCATTTTATTTGTTTCTGTTGTGGCTTACACTACATATAATACAGCGGAACACAACCACAAGGTGATTAACACACAATGCACCACAAACAGGCACGAATGCTGGCAAAGGAGTTGGCCATTTACATTGCAGGGTCTGCAGAGATTCACTGCAGAAGTCTGAATCAGCTGTTAGGCGGGTCCACCGCTTGCTCGTCATGTCTTTTTTCAGAAAAGTAAAATGGTAATAGCAAAGGGTGACGTCATGGTGGCTACATCCATTTTTATGTACAGTTTATGCTTGTTTTTTTAAATTATTTTCTTTTTCCACTAATCCTTGATTGGTTTTCTCTGGTCTGATCTGATCTTTGTTGAAGTCGGTCTTTCCTCTCGTGCACATGTCTGACTCGGCAGTTGGGAACATCAGGAATGGGCCTCTGATTCTCTCACGGTTTCCCTTTTTCTTTCCATCTGTCTGGGCTTACCTCAGTGATGGATGTACTTGACTTGCTTTTAGCAAGTCCTGGTTGTATTCAGAAGACGCATCTGTCTGTGCTTCTGTATGATTGCACAGCAAACACACAGCTCAGCAAAATACGCACAATGGTAGCCAGTTACTTGGTTGCCATTGTTGTTAAGTAATATAAATCAAGGGGGTTTTTTTGGATGTGAAACTTGTCTTAGTGTGGGTGTAAATGGGTGTAAAAATAAGACAAGCTAAATGAGTTATTGAGCTACTTTCAGTTATAATTCATAGCAACTTATCATCTAATATGAGTCTTCAGGCTATAATAAATCTATGAAGTAAGCAGTCTGAAGTAGACAAAAATTTGTGTCTGTGTCTACATCTACAGCATAATAAGTCTGAGTGTTACTTTCATAATTGGTGTCTTTTCTATTTTTTTCTGTTTACACATTATAGTTATTTTAATTGGTCCTATAAAAAGATATGATTCCTTAGAAAGTCTTTGGAGGATGTTCTTTGTATAGCAAAAGGAAGTGCCCTGTGTGTGTGTGTGTGTGTGTGTGTGTGTGTCTGTGTGTGTGTGTCTGTGTGTGTGTGTGTGTGTGACTCACTGGCTCCTGTTGGTCTGTGTCTTCAGACCCACAAATAAACAGCGCTAAGCCAGCTGGAAATGGGGAAAAGCACAAGATTCTCAGTCTGTGTATGGGTTAATATAGTTCATGAGAAAAGGAACCAAACAGCCCCACACACATACTGTGTATACACACACACACACACACACACACACTTGCGTATGCACTTAAACACACACACTCCACCCCTTCATCTGTGCCTTTGAATGTTCCCATCCTCACTGCCCAGGTGTCGGCAGTGAATATTATATAATTGTTTCTGGTAAATGTTTTTTGAAACAGCACTGATGCTGACACCATCACTGGTGGTGCTTACGTGCATGTACGCTCAGGTAACATCTGTGCCTTCACCTTCAGAATCCCACTCATCCTATGCAGCAGAGGTCACAGCAGAGGGTTCGTCTGTGTGCCAACACGGAGCTTCCTCGACCTTTTGGGTCTCGTTAAAGGTTCTAATGGAAGAGACACTGAGAGGGCTTTGTCCGCTGGAGCCAGCTGTGCTGCTCTGTCCTCTTTACTCACAGCCTTTTTCTGTCTCCTCACTGTCTTTTCTAAGTAGCAGTTGGGTGGGTACAGTGGGTTGCTGTGAGCCACCTGGATTGTTCTGAGAGAAGCTCCTGAGTGGGGAAAATAAGTGAGAGTTGAGTGGTAAAATGGATACAAAAGATTGATTCAGTTGAAATAATAGTGCAAGATTTGCATGTGATTTGGGGTTGGTTTGTGTATATCTTCATGTTTCAGTTATTATCAACACTAAACATGTCAAAATGTCTCTCTGAGACACCCAAATGTCAGTATTTCTTGCCAGACATGTACATGAACCTGTAACAAGGTCACAGGTTTTAGCTCTGCAGCAGCAGACCCGTCTATCACCAGCCATCTGTCCTGTCGAAATGTCCTTGAACAGAGGACTGGACCCCTACCTGTTCACTCACTGTAAGCAGTCTGGAGTGTCAACTAAAAGCCAAAAATGGAAATTGTGTAACTTGTAACTGAGTATTCTGCACCTTCAAAGGTCTTGTTTTTGGCCACCCAACACTTAGGTATGCAAACTTAAGTAGAATGGGCTGATGGAGGACATTTCAGGCCAATATGTTAACCAGATTAAGTTATTTTATAGTTTGGATTATTAGCTAACAGTCTGCTGTGTTGAGCTCTGGCCAGATGCTGACCTCATCCTGACTTAGCTAGCATGCTGCAGCAGCAGTACTAATCATCCAATCAAGTCGCAGAAAGACAAGTCTCTGTTCGCTCTCGAAAACAGATCAGTCCTCGGGAAAAAACCCCAACTTTCTGACTTGTATTCTCTGCACAGCTTACCGCTAGACAGACTGGGTGATGTATGGGAGGAGGGTGAGCTGAGGTTGATCTGGAAGGAGGGAAGGTTAAGGAGGATGTAGGGAGAGAAAAGCATCTACTGAGAAAATGATGAAGGGTTTGGATGACAAATGGAGGCAGAGATGAGAAAAATGTCTGCTCCCCACTGGAGTCTCCTCATTCATCTGATAAGAGTAACATACTCTCATGATGAATGGCCAGTGTCATAAGTCACTCCAAGTTTCATATTTTCATGTCTGAATGATAGGATCAGCGAGATGTGCTGATTGCTCTGGCTTGTTGTTGTTTGCGTCCCTCGTATCGTTGGCCTCATTTTACCCTTTCTGTGATTTCTTGATGGCTCTTTTGACATTATTTAGCTGAAATAAAACTTTTCACTTCCTAAGCTTTCAGTACTCCTAATGCATATACATCATTTAACGCGTGCTGTTGCCACACAGCATCTATAAATTGTTTAAATCTGAAGTTATTCATTTCATATATTACTTTTCTCTCTCTCTCTCTCTCTCTCTCTCTCTCTCTCTCTCTCTCTCTCTCTCTCTCTCTCTCTCTCTCTCTCTCTCTCTGCTGTATAGACCAGTAAAACTATATCACACACAAATGGAACAACCTCCAAACGTGGCGTTTACTTAGGGCCTGTGATAACAAACATCACGTTAACTGCAGCAGCACATCATGACGTGCTTCCGTCTGCTGCTTGCTAAATTACCCTGATTGTCATCTTCTCAGGTTTCCTCCTCTGCTCAGAAAAGATAACATCCCTCACTCTATCTGTACTCGAACATCCCCGCTTTCACTATCTCGCCTTTTCTAAATCCAGTTATCTCTGTGCTCTCATGATGATGATGACCGTTGGCATATCTTTTCAATCTTAACAGAACTGCTTGTTATTTCCTCTTTTTTTTTTTGTCTGAATTTAATGATTTGTATTTTCTGCTATGAATTCACAAGTCAGAATTTAGCATAAAGTTATATATTGATACCATATTTGTCAATAAGGCAGTGCAGTTTGTTATCATCCTCGTTCTCTCTGGCTGTCCACTAGTAAAGACGAGTAAGATGCATCAAATTCTGACCTTTCTTTTCTGTTTGGGATTGTACTGAATTTAAAGACGTTACATATGGAAACACTCTTCCTGCAAAAATGATGACTATGATGAGATTCTAAAACCTGTGGAGCTGTTTCAAGCAGCCTAGTCCACAGCACCTAGCATTCCCCTGAACAAGAAGCTAATTAACTCTCAGGTACGCAATGCCCGGTATGACCACTAGATTGCTCTACAAAATGTAAAGAAGGAATGTAAAAAAGTGTATAAAAATTTACACCGGGCCAGATTACAACTACTACATCAAGTGGTCTGCATTTGAAATATATAAAAAGTGTCTCTCAGCACTGATTATTGCCACACTCAATGTAATTTTTGATTGTTTCTAGGATTTTTTTTTTTTTAATTGCTGTTATTGATATTATTAAAACATTTGACCATAGGGAGAGTTCCTTCTCTGATTTCATATTTAATGCTCCGGGGCACTACAAAATGCAGTAGTACAAATATTTTACACCTCATTTCTAAGCACCCTGAAATAGTCAGTGATGCTATGTGTTTTTGTCATCCTTGGCATTCCCTCTTAATAAATGTTATTTATGATAAACGAGCAAAATGCCCACTTCAGTAACTTCTTCAAAAACCCTTCATTCCTTTAAAGAATCTCTAAGAACATCCCCACCACAAAGGACGTGGAGCCTCTGCTGGAGATCGACGGAGACATCCGCAGCTTTGAAGTGTTCCTCTCCTCCAGGACGCCTGTTCTTACTGCCAGAGATGTGGAGATGTTTCTGCCCTGCACTGTCAACTTGGACCCCAAGCTCCGGGAGATCATAGCAGGTCCGTACACGCGCAGTATATTTTACAGATGGCAGGGGGGAAAAAAAGCGCCATAAAAAGCATAGTGTTAGTAGATGTTTGAGTTGCAATATCCTGTCAGAACAGCTTTAGTGCTCCTTGGCAGTCTCCGGTGCTCTCCTGCAGGGATTAACATTCTTTCAAAAGATATTCCCTCATTTGGTATTTTGATGATGGTGCTGCAGAGTGCAGTTTACCATGTCAGAATCTGTTTTATTTTGTTGCGATCTGGGGAAAGCGAGCATGAAGGGCATGAACTCTGTTGTTGCCTCTGAAACTTTCAACTACATCTCACGGGGATCTTCAGCAAACGGACAGGCTCAGCTGACGCGTGCGCGATTTAGCTGTTATGATGGGACAAAAGAACATTGACTAAATGGTATACAATAGCATGGAGACACTGAAAACTATCCTCTATGCAATGTGTCCAATACAGCGCCAGCTCATTTGGCAGTGACATTACTCATAGCATTGTAGCAGGGTTTGCTCTAAAATCGCCCACTGCAGGGGCTCTCAGTAACCCGCGGCGTGCATGTCGTTTCCAAACAATCAAATGTCGTCCAGGTTTTCACTCCAGCACTGTACAGTCAGGACAATGCCTTCACTCCCTGTTACCAATTTGGCCGTGGTGCAGCACCAAATTTCACACTCTGTAGTTACACTGACGTAATAGTGCATCACTATTAAACTGTAAGCCAGGCCGGCGCTGTACTTTCGCTACCGTGCGTCAGCGTCCGTTCGGCCCATACAGGAGTGTGGATGACGCCTAGTGTGAAGCTGCTGCATCATAGTGTTATGAGACCACAGAAAACACACACTCGCACACACAGAAAGTCTGTTCCACTGAGACAACTTTGAGTCACGGAGGGCGCAGCTGACAAAGTACTACAACCAGACGCCCAGTCTGTAAGTAGAAAAGGTGTGTGTAGTGTGTGTATCCATGAAACATGTGTTTGTGTTTGTACGTGCTCAAAGCTGCGGGCGTTTGCACCTCCACGCTCATCCACAGCGGAACGGAAGGTGACCAACGCTCATACCCAGTCATCGAACTCCCTGCACTCTCTCCCTGACCAGTTGGTACTTGGTGCCCAGTGTCCTGTGGCCAGCCAGTGGGCAGTGCTGTCAGTGATACCCGCCCATGAGCCTGACTCACATCATAAGGCCCCCATTGTGTTCGCAGGCTGGATTGGGTCTCACTCAGCGTGTCATTAAGCAGCCACTTGTATAACCAGGAGACATTCTGGTGCCTGCTTCTGTTTCTGGTTCTTACTTTCTTGCCAGCCGCACAGAGCTACTCTGTTCTGTCTTCGGGCTTATTTAACTTTAATTTGGGAGCTTTAACCAAAGCTCCCTACTTACCTCCTCCTCGACTTCTCTCGAAGTCAGAATGGTTCATGTGAAAACGGTTGTAGCAAAGTACTTACAGGATGATGTCTATGAGTTCATATGGTCTGCTTGTGTTTGTTTACACGGGTGAATTTATTTGTCGGGGACAGCAAAGAGCTGCATGTGCCAGAAACGTCACGTGGCTGGCATATAATTTGGAAAACAGAGAATATCAACACGCCTGCTGTTTGTGAGCAAACAGAGTAATAGGAAGCAGTGTGAGAGTGGAATTCACAGTTGAAGGTCTCTGTAATCGTAACATCTGCGCTAATTTTCTTTCCAGTCTGTAGTTGTTTGACTCTCTTCTTATTGGGATGAGGAGAACATGTTCAGGAGCAATGTTCCTGTTGTATTCCCTGCAGTATTTTGAGAGTCAAAGAATTTTGCTCTCGTGTACGTCAGCTGTTTGATATGTATTTTTCTCTCTGAATTCACAACTGTCCTAACTCTCCGGAGATTACAAAATAAAGCTAAATTATTGATGTGTGGGTGGATCTGAAGGGTCTTTATAGTCATCGCCAAGACATGATAATCAGCGTCACAGATAAACACTTCCCTCTCTCTCTCTCTCCATTGTATGTTTTCCCCTGGCTCTACCATCTCTTAGATGTGCGTGCGGCCAGGGAGCAGATGAACATGGGAGGAGTGACCTATCCCACGCTGCCCCTGCAAGAGGCAGGGGTCCGTCCCCAGTCAGTTTACACCCAACCCTCTGCCGCCTGCTCCCCATCGGGCTCCTTCACCGGATCCCTGCCTCCTCAGCCCCACAGTGCCTATTTCAGTGGAATGACTGGCCCTCAGCACCCTTTCTACAACCGGGTGAGACACAGGACTCATGTCCTCTACCTACTACTCAGAGTATATGAGGTGCTTAAATGGCCGAGTGATGCCAACAGCCCCAAAATGGTACACAATAGGTGCTTTCAGACTTTTAGATAATATTACAAATAACTACTTTCTTCAGACAGAGGCTTCTTTTAACAGCAGCTCCCAGTGCTGCTGATGGTAACCTCCAAATCTGCTGTGTGGCCACTGATAGCCTCCAGTAAATCATACTGACTGAAATCCACTGTTTTGATCTTTTACTTTGTTGTAATCAGATTTTTAGCGCCATCATTTTCACTGTGTGCGGATGCCCCGGGTAGTTGAAATACGAGCAAAGTTTTTTAGGCTTTACTTTGATGACTAAATTCACGTTGTAATTCCTCTGCTGCGTGTACGGTTAATGAAACCTGGACCTCCCTGTCAGTCCATTTTTCTATGTTTTGTTTCATTTTTAGAGCAATCTGTTGTTTACGCAGCGAGTGTCAAAGTCCTTCAATCGCCACTAATGTTTACAAGTGTTTTTTTTTGTTAAGAACTATAAATTGCTCCTCTGTTCAGAAAGCACCTATTGAAATAAAATGTGGTCTCTTTAACAGTGATATTAGAAACAGCTCCAAACAACCAGAAAGCAAGTTATTGGATTCAGCCACCCAGTCCTTTGCACGTTATCAAAATCTACCATTATATTGACCTACATTGCAGATTTTGACAGTGCCACATGACCATGAATGGAAATAAAGTCAGCATTAATATTTTTCCCCCAGCATCCTTTTCTCTTATGTGCTGTATATTCATGCTTGTGCTCCTTTTATATGATTTCATGATTTTATTTAATTTTATCTCCCTGCCTGCCTCTCCACATTCCTTTTTTTTTTCTCCACCCATAGCCTTATTTTCCCCATCATGTGTATCACCTGCCACGGCATTTCTCACACCATGTCCCCTCATCCTCGCGCCCCTCCATTAAACCAGCCAGTCAACCCCAGGACACCAGCGCACTTGTAAGTAAAGAAGTTGGGCTGAATCTGTTTCACATGTGCTTTCGTCTCACAGCAGAACACACACCATGAAGAGGTATTAATATTGTGCATTGGCATTGTTTAAACACTTATTACTCTTCTGGTTCACTTTGTTAATAAGCTTCTGTCATCTGAGCAGGGCTTCCTGGCAGCTAGAAAAGTCTTTTACGAGTTTATATATACAGAATATGCAGTTAATAGATCAAAGCAATTAAACTTATAATGTTTCAGGCTCAGGACAGCGTGGCTTCTCACCACAGTCCTTTTCTCTCAGATATATTATTTGTCCCTCTCCTGTTTGTGATTCTATGTGTTTTAGTTTTAAATTTCTTAATTTTCTCCTAATGATTTTATAGTGCCCTCTTTTCACTGTCCCTGTTCTCAGCCACAGTCCAGGTCCTCACCTTAAAGTTTAAGGTCCTCCCAGCAGATTGCATTTTATAACCCCAACCTTCCCTAACACTTCTCCCTATACAACCCTTGTCTCCATTCTGCACTCCATATCAGGATGTTATTACGGAGGATGCCAGAGAAGTCCTCCCTACGAGCCCCCCTGACCCCACCATGGTAACCTGACTAACATTAGCAGACGTATTAGCACATATAATGCACAAATACAAACACAGTGTTAATGCAAAAAAAAAAAAAAAATGCAACTTTATTATCTGCCTGCTGACCTGATGCTTAGAGCTCAGGTGTTTTCTTGTGTTGCATGAATAAAATGCATGCCTATTTTTGTGGCAGGCTACTTATTTTATTGCAGTGGTTTACAAATGCCAGAACTAAAATAAGCTGTCACACCTGCTGCGTGCTGCAGAATGCTTAAATACTCATAGTAAGCTGCATCCTGTGTGATTATTACCCCCCACTAAGGCGTGTGCAAGCTATAACACATGTAATTATAACACACTGAATGAAATGAAATCTGATTTTTGGCACGCTATAATCTCTACTTTTTTTTTTATAAATGGATATCTCACACTGTGAAGTCTTGGTGACGAGTGTGTAGGATCAAAAAAAAAAAAAAAAAAAACGAAAGCCAAAAAACACACTGCCCATTGCTCAGTTTGTGCCCATCATAAGTGATGGGCAGCGTGCATTACTAAAAACCAAAAATCAACAGCGGGTTGGATTTTTATATATATTTTTTTCTTATAAATGGATGTAGAGGTCCTGTTAACTGACATCAAGGATGCTTGGAGCTGGACTGAAAAGAAGTGAGCCTCTGCATCCAGATATTCACACGTTTCAAAAGAAATCAGCCAGTATTAGAACAATTTGATGATAACGCTACTCGGGAGATTTCTGCTCCACAAAGCCACTTATCAGGCTGCTGCCAGCAAGCATTTAGAAGAGCTGTATGAAAGATTTAAATATAGATTATTGAGTAATGTTCCTTCCCTCTATCTCTTATCTGTCTGTATTTTGTGTTGAATTTAAAAGAAAAAAAAAATCCTTTATACCTTCATCAGTCTCTTATATTTTAATACCAATTTTTGTTCCTCGTATCTCCCTCATGCTCTTTCCTCCTCAGTATAAATTTTCACATTTTCCTTCCCTTTTTGGTTCATGCTTAATCTCCTTGTGTCATGCGCGCGTGTCCCTGCATTTCTACAAATCTGCAAATGTGTATGTGTACATTTGTGTGTAATTCCTGTGTGTGGATATATAAGCAGCCCTAGCCCAGTGTAATTGCCTAGCTGATGTAAGTGCGAGTATGGATTCCTCTGGCTGCCGGGATTATCATCAGAGCAACTGTTGGGGCTGGCAACACACACACACACACACACACACACACACACACACACACACACACACACACACACCCACACACACACTCTCACACACCCACACACACATAAATACA
>JAVDPK010002004.1:272655-299994 GCA_034780415.1 Cichlasoma orientale
ACACACACACACACACACACACACACACACACACACACACACACACACACACACACACACACACACTCTCACACACAGACACACACATATATACTGACAATGAGCCCAGCGCTAGTAGAGCTTATCTCCTTACCAAGACGCTTCCTCCCTCACAGAGCTCTGTTTCCTCTTCCCCATCCTTCTGCCCAGCCCTGAGCTCAGCCCAGCTGTAATTACAGTCTTATCACACACACACTGGGAGGGTTCACACAAACACACACACAGACACACCCGCAGACATTCATGCTTTCACTCACGTTCTTAGAAGACACGCTCGGTGTCTGAATCAAGGAACCTTATTCAAGGCCTTCCCTGAATCGAAACTTCTGCTTTTTCTTTGCAGAGTGAGAGACGTCTCATTCTCTTGATGGATCTTTCTTTCTGTCTCGGTGTCCTCCGCAGTCTGTTCTGTCTGCAAAGATTATGGCTGTAAAAGCCAGCTGACTCCGGCAAAAACAAAATCTCTTTTCTCTAATAATTCTGCTTCCAATAGCTTCCTCTTTTCCAGGCCGACGCTGGCTGGCCGTGTCGCCGCTGTACGAGAGCTGTCTCCTTTCCTGCTGTTTGACAGATAAATGTCTGCACTGTTGTCCTGATGATGAGTTCAACATGCATCCTACAGTCTCTCTGCTTGTCTGTCTAAATTTCTGCCTCCCCGCCTTCTTTTTTTCACAGGTACAGTCCTGGATTCGCAGTGTTATAAATGTCTGTGTGTATTTTTGTCTGACTGCTTGTCCGTCTGCTTCTTTTTGTCTCCTAATCAAGCATTTAAAGTCGCTGCCTTACCAATTCAAGCAGGTACACCTTTGGCTTCATGGCTACTTGCATCGCCATCATCCACCTATCTCGACCTCATCTCTAACACGTGCACTTTAGTGTATGCTGCATGCTGTAGAAACACAAACTCATTACTTTGCAAAACACAACTTAATAACTTATTAGTTATTAGATTCACTAACATAGTTTTATTCTAGTGTGCGGACATGAACAGTAGTTAAACTCCCTCAGTGCCAGTCTTCATCCCAGCCATTACTCGAAGTTGGCACCTATTATTGTGTACTGTGTTGTAAGAGCTGCTTAGTTTTTTTTTTGTCTAACAACCACTCACAGTCCGGCTAAGCTCTGCTCTTCTCTCCCTCGAAACCAGAAACAAAGCCGGGGGGCTTAGTCTGAAGCCTTGTCTTAATAGTGCTAATAGCTGAGTGGAGTAGGAGGAAAGGATGAGGGGGGGGACAGTGATGGGGGGGGAAAAAGAGTAGGAGGTCAGTGCAGGAGGCTGAGTGGGAAGGAATGTGAGAGGAAGGAAGGAAGGGAGGGAGAGAGAGAAAACGAAGGAAGAAAGGAGAACTTTGCTTGTCTCAAAGACAAGCAGAGCCAGAGGGAGAGGGGTGAGTGAGAAGGGGGGGGGGAGGGTGGGATGGAGGGTGGATGAGGTTTGTTTGGTCTCTGTGCCAGCGGGTGGCATTTTGGCTGTCTGTGAGGCCTTCACAGACAGCCAGTTGCATCAACAGGCAACTGGTATTAGTCACATCAAGCTACGTAGCTGCTCATCAGCGGAGGCCGCTTCGGTGTTGGTCGGCTCACAGACTTACAGTCTCCATCCTTTAAGTGTTGAGCACACACTTTGTGCGCTTATATATACACAGAGGAGAAGAATAAGGGCAGGTAACGGCGTATTTGGAAAGGTTGGCAGCTTTGTTTACTTTTACACTTACACTGTGTGACTGATAGAAAGAATTACTGTGTGGGATTGTGGTTTTGCACCTCTGTGCGCCTTGCAGTTAGCAGGCTTGCACGTCTGTTTCTCAGGAGTTGTTGCTCAGTTTGCCCTAATCATTGTGTTGGGAATGATGAGTTGCTCTAACAGAGTGTGTGTGTGTGTGAGTTTGCTCTGGTAAACGTAATTCCATGAAAGCTCTCTTAATATATTCCAATCATATGTTTACGTGTGTTATTCTGTAGGGCTGTCCTGCAGTCTTGCTCAGCTCTTTGAGCACTGATGCAGTGTGCGAGCGTCTCAGACAGCTAGAAGGAATCGACCCCAACATGCTGCCTCAGTACACCTCCACCATCAAGAAGGTACAAATTTTAAACTAAAAAAGTTAATTTGATTACTTAATTTTTTTTTCTTTTTGCCATCCCGTGCTCGTCTGATGGTCACGTTTCCTAATTATTCCAGTACATGAATGCGGTGTTTTCCTTCATGCGGTTTTCTCTGCTCTGTCGCTCCATTTGAATTGATGGTGGTGTTTAGGCACTTGTTTTGAATCTGTGAGCAGACCAGTCAGTCCTTTCTTTATTCATTGCAGGCCAATATAAACGGTCGGGTTCTCACTCACTGCAACTTAGACGAGCTGAAGAAAGAGATGGAGATGAACTTTGGTGACTGGCAGCTCTTCAGGGGAATGGTGAGACTAAATTCCTTCTTCTAAGTGCCTTTACTGCACTAATATAGTGTAACTCGACAACTCGCTAAATAATGTGCGCATGTTCTCCCCATACTTGTGCGTGTTTTCTCCACGCTAGGTTAACCCCGCCTATCTGGGCCCATGACACTCTCAAAAAATCGAGTCTTAATCTCAAGATATTCCCTTCTTGGATAAATAAAGGTTAAAAGAAATGGTCAGAAGCAGACTGACAGTGAAAGGACACACAATATCAACCGCCCCTCTACAGCTCAACTCAATCCTGCTGGTGCCCTCTCGGTGATATTTGTTTCAGTTCCGGTTTGTGCCAAAACGAATACAGACAATATCTCATAATGAGACATCTTGTGTTGCGCTGAGATATTGGACTGGAGATTTTATAATCCGTATTACGAGAAGGGCGCTAGTCAGTCAGCCAGAGGTCCAGTCGGCTGAGCTGGGGCTCAAATCACTAACACATGTAGCCGACTCCACTTCATCAAATGTCAGTCTGTGTTCTTAATGCCAAAGCAGAGCCCCAGATTGGTCGTGTTTTACCGGAGATCCTATGCGGGGCTTGCGTAGAAGCAGCTGGAGAGTGCAGTGGCCTTGCAGCTCCATGTAAAAACCAGTGTTGTGTTGCCAGGATGCAGCCAGCACAGCCATCTGGTTCAAGATGGCCGACTGATATCTGGATGAAGGGAGGGTATTGTCAGGGAGGAGGGGACAGCTGAGTAGCTCTACTTAAGGAACAACTCACAAATCTGTTCCCACAAGCACATGCTTTTGTTGTTGTTGCTGCCCGGTAGACTTGTTACATTTAAAGTTTAACCCGCACCGAAAGCCAAACGTAAATGACTTGCTGATCACATATATTGTCCTGTATTTTTTAAGGTCATAGAGCAACGGCATGCTGAAAGCCAGGCAGCACTTCAGGATGAGTCCCGAGCTGTTAGCGAGCAGGGCAGCAGTGTGCACCTTGGGGAGCCCAGCAGACGCTCTGGGGGAGCCCAGCATGAAACAGCCGCCTTCAGCCTCAACCTCAGCTTTGAGGAACTCAGCGGTGTGGGCTTAGAGGAACCTGTGAGACGCAGCAACAACTCACACTGGCCGGTTAGTCTTCCTGTCGTGAGGTTGTTATAGAGATATCACAGCTGCAGACATGATCAGCCTGACATTTACTGTGTGTGTGTGTGTGTGTGTGTGTCTGTGTGTCTGTGTGTGTGTGTGTGTGTGTGTGTGTGTGTTATTTTAACACACAGGCATGTGAAACGGCTAAGTATTGAAGTTGCTACTTTTAAGCGTGGCACACGTGGAAATGGTCACACCCCAAACTGTTGAATGGCCGCATGGCTGCCGTACCAAGCCAGTGTGTTGATGACCTCAGTGGTTTCACATAATGTGGTTGTAAACAAAAAAAGGAGCAGAGCAGAGGAAGCTGTCGGCACACTCGAATTGTGCAGAATTAAAAATACTTACACAGTGCCGCTGTGACTAAAAGGTGTCGGGGGCCCCCCTCTTTGGTATTTTCACCTTTTTTTTTTTTTATATTTCCAGTTTAGAAAATGTCTGAGACACAAGCAAAGACTCACACACACATCCGGCTCTGCTGCTATTTCATATGATCTTACTTTGTTTTAAATTAAAAATCCAATTGCCGCTCCACAAACTCTCTTTGCTGGAAGCTTTTTCAGTTCTCAGATTTATGTTATTTCATTGTCTATGAATCTAATGATTACACAGTTTTACGCAGAGTAAATGCTGCTGTGCTTTGTTTCGTGCACTCTTAAATCAACAGCCCACAACCATAAGGCACTTTGCACTCAGCACATGACAAACTCGGGTAAATGTCGCACCCCAACCCAACTTTTTCTCATCTGTTCAGGTGGCAAATCACCGCACTTCAAGCATGTCTAGCCTGAATTCCCAGGAATCCTCTAATGACATCTGCAAGCTGACAGACAAGCAGCAGGCTGAGTATCGTGATGCCTACAGGGAGTACATCGCTCAGATGGCCCAGCTGGAGATGTCCGGCAGTGGGGGAGAGAGGCCTGTTCAGCCCCACCCTGGACAATTCCTCCAGGCTGCCAGCTCAGAGGACAAAGGGGTGGGTGGACAATCACAAGTACACTCTCGTGTTTTTGTCACCGCATCACTGATGGCAGAAATATTTCATTCAAATAAGTTCCTACTGTCATGATTGGGGGAAAGTAAGGTGTTGTTAACGTGTGATTTTTCAGATGTTGTATTTTGCTGTACTGTGGAATGGCAGGACTCAAAGTCTCAGCTGAGAAAATGGAGACCACTGCATTTCATCATTATTGGCTTATATTCTTTGTTTCTCTTGGCACTAAAGGAAGAAAAAGGAATCTTTTGTCAGTGGTCTCTCAGAGGCCAGCAGCAGAGGATACTGTATATTTTTACATTCTCCTCATTGAACCTTCTTCCCTCTTCTCAGGCCAAGGAAGGATCTGATCAAGACAGCCGGAAGTCCTTCACCAAGAGAACCTCCAAGAATTCTGATGCCACAGACTTTGCCTCAGGGACCGATGCTCTAGACCCCATCAGTGAAGAGGATGAGAAGCTGGATCACAGCTCATCCTCTAGGACTCCAGGCTCCAAGAAGAAGGGAGCTGGGTCATACTACCACAAGCTGGCCAATGATGAAGACTCGGGCCCAGAAGACGCTGACAACACCACACCTCTCCTCCATAAAGAGGCAAGATCTGGTGCTCTGTCTTCCCACGGCTCCAAGCCAACTGGGCTGCTGGCCAAGCCTGGCTTCCTCAACGAAATCCTCATCGATAAGAAGGACTCGTCCGATTCAGGGATGCGGTCCAGTGAAAGCTCCTCAGACCCCTCCCTGGAAGAGGCTGAAGGAGACTCTGGCAGATATAGAGAAGCAATGAAGCCCAGTCTGATTGAACTGGAGCTGGAGGGGCTGGTGAAGAAGAGAGGCCCACTACCGAGCAGCCTGAGCGGCCTACAGGATTCCATGGTGGCCCGTATGTCCATCTGCTCCGAAGCTCCATCTGAAGCCAGCCTTATGGCCAGCAGCCCAGATGATGGGTGGCCATCCAGCGGGGTCAGCAACCTCAACCGCAGCGCCAGTAACACCACCCTTAATAACAACACGAGCAGCCCTACCAACACCAACAGCAACACCAACACTAACACCAACAACAGCCGCCAGCAGCAGGCTACCATCACCGGCACAGAGTCCACCTCCTCCAGCATCGTCTCTCCAGATGTCATCATCATCCCTGGCAGCAGCACTGCCAACACCACGGCGGCCACCATCCACCACAACCAGAACCTGCGCACCATCAGCCTCGGAGACGAGAGGGAGAGTGTCCTCTGAGAAACCGTGTGTGTTTGTTACACTAAGAAGGGTCATGTTGAGTGTGGTGTTTGATAGCATATTGACAGTGATGATGTTGTATCGTGTTCTAAAGAATTAGTGTAGATGAGTGTTGTGCTGTTTAGTACAAAGTCAAGGAAGTGGTGTTGTAAGGTTAAAGTTTGAAAAGGATAAATCTGAGAGTTCATGGCTACATTTGGAATTTAATGACACCAAAAGATGTTTGTTAGGTCAAATCTAGATTGTGTGTTTTTAGTGCGATTCCTCTCCCATGCGAGAGCTGTGCTGTTATTTGGAATCGTGTTTAGCAAAGGAATGTTGCAGTAAAAAATAAATAGGTTACTTATAGAAAGGTGAAGTCCAGTGTTCCTGAGGCATTCAGTCTCCAAAGCATGCTGTGAGGTGCTATGTTTTGCCACTAAAACATTTCAAATAGAACAAAGTGTGGACAGTTGTGAAGTACTTTTTTTGTTGTAATAACAATGCATGAACTAGACTCTAGAGCCGATGTTTGTCATTTCCAAAGTTCCATATTTCATTGTGTTTTGTGAATCAATAAACATCTTCACTGTGTGGACCCTTGAAATCTGATGAGGTGCCTTGTTTTCTTTCTTGCAGTTAAATCAGCTCTTTGTGCAGTAGATTATTGGAATTCACTTGCAAATGAACCAGAATACATATTAAAAGGCTTCTTTTTAATTTTCATTAAAAAAAATTCATATTTTTTAATCTATGCTGTGGCAAATGGGGAAAAAAAGAGTGGGAAGCGAGGGGAGGTCTTCAATAGCAGGGTTTGTATTGACCGATAGATGGCGCACTCTTCATACAAACGTGTTGCTGCCTGGTTGTACAGACACTGCCTGGAGGACTCAGCTTCAGTAACTCCTAAAGTGTCCTTTAAATATTTTTTCTGGTACTTCTACATTTAACTGCAAACGACTCTTAGCTTGAATTCACGCGTTTTTGTTTTTTAATAAAATTTTCCTGGTTTGTATAAGGAGGAATTTTCCTCGCACTTGGAGATTTTTAAGTGTCCCTTGGGCTAAAAATCATCTAATGAGAGGCCTACAGATTATTTGGCGGGTCAGTTGTATGGAAATATTTGAGAAACGGTGCTGCCCGGTGAATGCAGACATGAACAGTTGGGTTCTTACTGCAGGGGAACCTCGGGCCACCCATCAGCCCCTTCCCCTTTTACCTCAGTCGGTTTTTGATACCTGCTCTATAGAACCGTGGACTGCCAAATAACGACGGGTGGCGTTTTGAGGTTTTAACATGGGCTTTTGATTTTTAAACGCCCCCGGCTCATCACCAGCTGTATCGTGTTGAGTGCATCCCGCCGTCGTTTGACTTTTATATTCTAATTTCACTGGAATCGCGATAATAAATCCAAATGAATGAAGATGAATGTAGATGCCTTTGGCAAGTTTTGATACATGGCGTTTACTTTTTTTTTTTTTTTAAAGAAGGGGGGGGGGGGGTTACACTTGTAAGTGCTACTTACGGACTCTAACCCGTCACAGAACTAGTTTCACCCATTTCCCATAACTGTGCCATTTAAAACAATGGCTATTAGGCTGGTGGCGCACACAACCTAAACCAATTAATCCCATTTACTTTACACGGCACGTGAGAAAGTAAAAGTGCAGTCAGTGCGTCCTCAATAAGCTTTTACGCAACCGTGTCTCCAGGTCGTGTTCGCCTCGGAGAAGTGTTGACGCTGTGTTTTGAAGACTATTATAGGTCACATACTGCAGGTCTGATAAGGACACTTTGCGGGATGCGTTTTTTTTGAAGCATCTCAGATGTTTTCTGTACAGCCAGCCTAGAGCCATAATGGAGAACCTCAGATCTGTAGCAGAGTAGATCATTTTACGCACTGGTTTAATGTCTTATGAACCATCAACACCACATTTGACCCCCCCAGAGTGGTTGTTCCCCAAAAGAAACATTCAAATGGCGTTTTGGATTTATTTTGTATAAAAAAGGTACAATTTACATTACTTTTATAAAAAGTTTCAGCATAATTAAGTACAACATTACACTTTTGCAGAAGTTTCAAATTCCTGCAACTATACAAGATAAACTCCCGATGAGAGTTCACAAGGTTTCATTCTTTTCAATTTAACTTCTTTTTTTTTTCTTTTTTTTTTTTTAAACAACGTCCAGTCCTTCATGTGCCAACAAATCTGACAAGACTAAACTTTTTACAGTAACTAACCAAGCTGTCTGTTCTATTTACGTTCCCACCTCCGCAAAAAAAGCGAAGACTTCAACAAGGAGAAGAGGGGCAGGGGGGGTGTGAGGGAGGAAGGGGAGGGTAATCCTTGTGACAATCTCGTTTTTCCTCCCGCTGTCGGGAATATAACGCGCCTTCCATTTCCAGAAAGGACCCACAAATAAAAGTCTTAAGTTAAATAATAATGAAGTGTCCAAACAGAAAACACATCACATAAAGATTGTCCCATAATAAGCAAAAGTCTCTTGATTTCAGCGTCAGAAGAAAAGAAAAAAAAAAAATCCAGGCCTGGAGGACAGAGGTTGGAGAGGGGGTGGTGGTGGTGTGTGTGTGTGTGTGTGTAGGGGGGGGGGGGGAAGTCCTGCTCCCCAGGTCCTGTGTGTGTTTTTTGCGTCTTGACCAAACACCTGCAAAAGATTGAGAAAGAGAGGCGTGTTTAGAAAATGCAAACAGGGCAGAGATCCGGACAGACTGGCGCCAGGGAGGAAGCCGCAGTTTTTAACATTTAACCAAACACTCCCAATACTAAGCAAACCCTGCGCTCCAGATGTACACACACAGAGAGGGAAAGGAGAGGGCGCGCACACACAGACACACACACACACTTCTCGCACAACTTCAGCCTACAATCTGGGGAAGAATCAGCGTAATTGCCGCTCAGCTGGCGCCTACCCACTTCTTGTACCAATTATGTGCAGACATCGTAGTAGCAGTAATCCAAACAGCCATTATTTTCCTGTTGCAGATGCTCTTCATTATAGACACAAGAGGGTATAATACAACCCTGACGATTGCTACTTATATACAGTAAACCAAGCAGCCTGGAATGAATACCTTCCACTGAAACTCCAGTGCTAAATATCTGCCAGCTATGAATTTGCACACAGCAGATGAGACACGAAATGATCAGATGAGTGTGTGACACAGTAAAGTCCCGAAGAAGCCAGTGACGTGATCTTTCATCTCATACGAGCCTTATAATCAATATAAATGTAACCAAAATTGGCTGGAAGTCAAGCTTGTCATAACAGACGCCCCAGTGTTTCGGCGCATTCTCACACAAAAACATAGTGGGACCATTACAGCAACGTGAGACGACATTCGCAGGGGAACAAATGGATGGGTAAATGGTAATTCAAGCCCATTCTGCTCCAGCAGACTGGGAGACAGTCTGTAGCGGAGCCTAAAAGCCCTGGACAGAATGCAGCAGCAGACATGAGGACAGCCTACTTACCGCTTTAACGATGCAGAGTCCGGCTGTCATCTGTCATCAGCTCTGATGGCAACTCCGGGGACTGAAAACAAACAAACAAACCGACCAAATGTTAATTCTTTACGCAGCATCCGAATGATGTGTCTGGCGTTGCAACAGTGTTATGTAGGTCAGATCTCTTCCTCATCTGATTCTGAACAAAAGGAGAAAAACATGCCATTTTCCCTTTCCAACAAGCCATTTTGTGCGAGTTACGCATAGGCTACAAAGGCGCACTGCTTATGCGCACGCATAAAAATCCACTAAATATCTCTCAACACTCTGGACTATCGCTTTTCAATTAGGATACGCGCTCAGCTACAGTGTAATTACCTGTAATGACAAGATGCTGATATCTGTGTTGAGGGTGGTCAAAGGGGTCCTGGATGGAGTCTGCCCCGGCCGCGCAGGGTGATGCAGGCTGGTTAGTGCGACACTGGAGTCCAGCGCAATCTGCAGGTCCAGGATGTAGTCGATGACATGCTGCAGGATTTCCATCTTGCTGACGTTCTTGTTCTGGGGGATGCTGGGCACCAGCTCCTTCAGCTTGGAGTAGCAGTCGTTCATGTTGTACAGCAGGCTGAGCGGGTCATCCACCGGGGTCTTGCTCCGAGAGATTCCCAAGGAGTGCTCTGATAAATTCACGCTGTTTTTCCGGAAGGATCGCACGGGGCTTATTGCTTTCATTTTGTAAGTGTTGAGCGAAAGGGTTTGCTTGTGTCGGATATCTTGCTTCTATTAAGTCCTGGGTTTTGCCAGACGATCAGCGCTCAGACTGGATTACCTAGCTGTCAGTGTGGTTTATATAGGGAGTAGGCTGGGCATGCGGCACGGGCGGGTCAAACGGGCTGATTGGGAGCTGCTAACATGTCACTCAACTTCTCTGAGTCCCTCTATTGGCGCTTCTCACGCAAACCCCACCCCTTTTCCACCAGGTTACCAGTGGCAACGCATGTTGGAGGCGGAACCCAGAGGGCGCTTCAGCAGCTCCGGTGGGCAATTTGGAAAATTAAGCCCTTACCTGTTTCTGATCAAGAAAATTAATGATTCGCATAGATGTCAGTTGACAACGGCAAGGCCCGAGCACTCGCCAGAACCTCTGCCTGCACGTTTTGAATTTAATCCTATAGTTTTGCAATGGGCAGCAAGGAGCAGCGCGTTTATGTTTATTTAAAATCCAGCATGAAACAATAAATAACATCTTTGCAAGAGTTTATCGGCTAATCTTATTCACAGAACACTTTTACATTCCTGATCAGCCCGCACTCATTTTTCTACTTGCATCAGTGCCTTCAGCTGTGGTTTAGAAGGTGTGGAGCAGTGCAGATAGGGACCATATCAGGCGCGCCTGATGATTCTTAATTCACACCAGCCCGGACCGGCGTGAAGGCAGGTTCCTGCATGAGGCTGAACAATAAACTAAGGGTGGAAAACTGATACAGCTACCACCAGAAAATTGCTCAAACCAGTTAGAATGGTTTTCTTTTCTTTGCTTTTTGTGTGCGTTTGTGTGTGCGCGCGTGTGTTTTACGCGTGACAAAATGTGCCTCTGTGCACGAAATATAATGGATCTATCCGACTTTCTCTGGCAGCAATATACAATTTAATAAATTAACACACTTAATGGCTGATCACTATTTATTCACTGTTGGCAAGAGTCTCTAAAATATGCCACAAAAGTGTCAGAGATGACGCGAGACAGTTTCAATCAGAGGGTAAATTATTAATCGAGTCACTTCTGCGACCTTTTTTTCCACAGTACTATCAAACTAGTCACTCAAGGCCTTGTGTTTACTTTCACGTTGGAAATGTTCATTTAGTAAAGATCCCGGCGCTGTGCGTTGAACATCAGAGTGCAAATGTAGCTTTTAAATCTACAAACGCGAAGAGGCGATTAACTACAATTGACACTTTAATGTTTTCTGAATGAGTCATTTGTTAGCAGGAATTACACGCTTCATTCTTCGGCTGGAGGTGATGAGGGGTTGTTTGATACTGCACTAAGTAAGTAATTGCCCCCAGGGACAGCTGAATGTGATGTGCGCGATTTTGGCACTGTGGATCAAATTTGCTCCAGGTGATGCGTTTCAGTGTACTTTAAAAAAAAAAAAATGAAGCGGCCAGTTTTTGACGTTTGTATTTTCAGTTTATTGTAATATAGACTGTTTAATTTTACAAGACAATTTATTTTAAAGGAATAATGAAAGAAGTCATAAAAGTCACAATAATCCACTTTCTATACCACAGGAGCAGCATTTCAGTGGATCCACATGAAGGCTGTTCATCCATGGCAAAGAAAGCCGCTCTAGCCTATAATGGTCGGCAATATGTAAGGATTTTGAGTCCTGAAATGCTTTTCGAAAAATATCTCACAGAAATGTTCTGCAGGATTTCACAAAAACCAGCAAAACACCATCTGTGCCATTGTTTTGCGCGCGGTTCAGTTCACGGACAGCTTCTCCTTCAGCTGTCTGACGATCCAGATTTTTTTTTTTTATTCATTTCTAATATAATCTGGAACTCCCGCAGTCTGCGTCCACATCTGGTGCAATAGGATTTTTCCATTTTCTCCCCTTCATCCTTTCGCTCCCACAGCTGTGTACATTTCGCTCTGCGCCTCTGACTGATGCCTGACAGACAGGTGATGAATTGGCGCAAGAGCACGTCGGTACAAAGCCGAGCGAATCACCGGCAGCGGCAGCAGCGGCGGCCGCAGCCTCACCCTGCCTTTCCTCTTCCCTGTTTCTCCTTTCTCCTCTCTCTCTCTTTCTCCCTCTCTGTCTTTGGAGCAGACTCTCTGGCGCCGGCGCCGTGACGTCACCCCATTCACAGCAGCCCTCGAGCCAACCCTCGCGGCGCCGCTGAGGCGGTTTCCATAGATACGGGGTTTCGGGGATGTCAGTCAGAGGTGTTTCTCAGCTGATCGAGTCGGGGCCCGAATCAGGGAAGCGTTAACACCAGGAACGGGTTTGGGTCTCTGGAGCAGTTTGCTTTGGTGGAGGTGCTTTGAGGGGCCGGAGGATTATCTCATTATAAAGTCTTAAAACAAAAAACGAATAAAACCTTACCACCAGGGAATGTTACCAAAGCCTGGCAACTCAGCAGCCATGCTGAAACACATCTGGGCACTTATTTTGAAGCATTATTTAAAATAGCCCAACTTTAAATTCAATAGCCATCAGGTCATAAATGCAGGAGTCACCAGTCAAATCTGATTGAAAAACACTTACAAAGTTTGCTGCCTTTGCCCCCAAATAATCTCACCCATAGATTTCAATTCAAGATTCTTCGAGTGCCATGTCGCTGTCTTATAATGCCTCTGGTGTCACTGAGCAGCCTACATTCACTCACTAATAGAGGAAAAGCTTATAGGTCCCTTTTATTTGATGCTTCTCCTCCACTACAACCATGTCCAGAGGGAACTACTGTGGGCATACTTTTACTCCATTAGGCTATATTTATCTGACACGTATAGTCACTAGTTTAAGCATTAAGAAGATTATAGCCAACCTAAGTGAATATAAAATAGCTCGAATAATCCTCACCTTACAACAGATGAGTCACTCATAATGATCCACTGATGCAGCTAAATAAGAACACAACACTTGCATATTTTATGCACTATGAAGAATATGAGAATGGATGGATGGATGAATATGCTTCTTACTTTACAAAGGTTTTTTGCATAACTATGACTTTAGTGCCAATTTCAATGCACGACAGGAGTGTTTTATTTTGCTTTACTTCTGAAAATTTCCGCTGCCATTACCCCCCCCCCCCCCCCTTCATGGTATCAAACTGACAGCATCTTCTTCTGTTTTCTGAGATAAGGTGTGGGTGTTTTGGAATTTCGAAGAAACTAACTTCAGGGCTGTGTCAAAGTCTGTTCAGATTTATTTATTTTATTGCAAAACTTAACCAGTAATATTTCAGCTTCAAGCCATCCGTATCCTCTCTACTCCTCCGGCCAATGAAAGCAGATGTTGCTGTGTGTCCGACCTCAGTGTCAAAGTTCATCATCAGTTGCAAAATGCAGGGCGAGAACCTGCACAAACAAACTTTCAGAATGCCTCTCAGGCTCAAGCAGAGCTGCAAAACGTTTCTCAAGTTTCTTTAAAGTTTTTTTTAAAACCCCCCCCCCCCATCCCCATTGTGACTCAGAGACATCCCTCCATTAAAAAATCCTCCACCTCCTAACCACCTTTCTTTCAGATTTGACGAGAGGGACCAGGAGATAAAGTTCAGCAAACGAGGCGGAGATTCAGCCGGGCTGGAGTGCGCTCTGCAGCCCGGCGTCACGCAGGCTCTACTCCGGTGAACTTCTTGATCCTTCTCTCCGCACTTACCGCTCAGGTTAAAGACGAAACCGGCTGTAAATGATGCACCACTCTTCTCCTCTCTGCCAGTCACGTGAAACGCATATAAATTACCTTTTTGTGGGACCTTGATTTAGTGCAATCACAGTGGAGGATATTAGAATATCTTCCCCATGCGCCTAAAAGTTGACCAGAATGGCGATTGGTTTTCGGTCTTCATAATAATGATAACAACAACAACAACAACAATAATAACTTAAACAACAAAACAGCTAAACCTCCTGTGATAAATTGTAATAATATCATCCTACGGCTAATATTATCGACTAAAACCGTGTGCTGGAGAATTAAAAGCGCAGAGGAGAAAACACCGATGATTTAAATTGCTTATTTTTTTTTCCAGGTTATTCAAATTCTTAATTTCCCAAATTTGGGCTATAGGGTGTACAAACCGCGTGCTTTTTTTTTTCTTAACACTGAATTCCGCTTCTTCTGCTGTTCCGAGTCCTCCGACGTGACAACAGCCGAGTACCGCAAATAACATTTTGCTCTGCACCGTCCCTCAGCACCGCGCAGTCTCCCCTTCTTCTACAGTCTTCTTCTGGGCTGCCACGCGCCTGTCGCGTGGTGGAGTGTACACATCAAATAGTGGTGCAGTGACTCTTAGCAGCGTCTATTCTGCAGGGCGGGGTTTGCTAAAATAGGCCCACACCCCCAAACACACTGATATGGTGGGGTGAACCGTGATCAGTCCCTGAGATGCCCCTAGTTTGGGTAAATGCCTGCATTTACATTTACTGCTGTTAAAGTGCTTGCAGTGCAGACTACACTTATCATCAAGTAATCTGCACGTTATCTTTTCAGTTCATCTGTTAATCATGAAACAATAGCAGCCTGCAAAATGGTGCTATCTTCGTTCATGGTTTGAGCCCCATGCGCAGATTTATGTCTGTTTTTGAGCAAAAAACAGACATAAATCTGCACATTGTCAAAAAAAGCTGTTGATTAATTTTTGATTTTACTGGACTTCTTGTTTTGATTCAATACATTAACTAAAAAGTTATGTGAACCTTGTTAAGCAGTCAGCCCACATTTATAACTTGATTATGTGAAATATTGAGCCAACTGAGATTTTCTTTGTATATATAAAAGAAACTGTTGCACTGATTTAACTGGGAACTGATTAAAATACCCCAGCCAGTTGCTATCCTCCTGCCCATCTTTAGCCTGTCCTGTGGTCCAGATGGGACTCTCTCTGAGCAGCGGCCATCGAGGCCTGGCTTTACTGTAACGTGAGAGGCTGCAGCCGCATCACAGGCAGGCATGATGCGCTTGGGAGTGATGGGTGAATGGAAGAAATGAGGTGGCCAGATTGGTCTGGGAGACAAAGGCATCACGGCTGTCCAAGTGCCTTCCAGGCTGGTTGTGGAGTGGCCACTCCCAAGCCTCCCTGGAGGCTCGGGAGGCTTCTGCTTCTTCCCAACACACAGCTGGCTGCAGGAGATGAGACAGGAAGCGGAGGATGGAGGTGGACAGCTGAGCCACAGAGATATAACACGTATTATGCTATAACCTGCATCTGTAATTTAAACCATTCAAGCAACTAGTCATGTAAAGTTAGAAATCCACTTATTTTCTGCTGAACCGCTCGGATCCTTTGGACAGCAAAACAACCACCAACCAGTTGGCAGTGTGAAAAAGTTGGCTGCAGTTTAACTTTTGGGCAATATTGCCCGTTGGCATACAATCACAAGCTAACATTGCTGTGTCGCCCACCTATCACTGCGGTACAGCTGTCACTGCAGCTAGCAGTCTGCACCCCCGTAATCAGATATCTGCATATCTTCACTTTCACACAGGGAGTATGACAGTGTGGGCTCTAGTAGAACATACTGCTAAAAGACGATTGTGGAAATTTGATTTTTTTTTTAATGCAGTTGGGAGAAGAGAGGTGAGGTGGTGTGTGTGTAAATTAGAAGCTGGGACTGCTTATCTGTCAGAGAGGGATGCATGCAGCAAAAAAATTTTTTATCGACATTAACATTGCATTAATGACCACTAGAGTCAGTTACTGTTGGGATGTGACAGGTGAAGGAACAATGTAATGTCACTGTAGGAGGGGGGGTTGTGTTTTTCTTTTCTAACAGAGCTGATGGAGTTGGGCTGTTTCATTCCCAGGGTGCAGTTTGTCAGGTTCCTCTATTCTGAGGGGAATTGAGAATGTATATGAGACCTGAAACTAGGTTCTGATACCACCTAGCCCTCAGACTTCTTGGATTCTGTGGTAATGCGATCGCGCGTGCTCGTCTTGAGCTCGATATGCGTCGAACAGGTCACTCTGACGTTGCGTTTTGCTTCACTAAACTTCACCCTTGCATAAGTAGCCCCTTATTTTCATCCGTGACACCAAATTTCAGTAAAACTATCACTGCTGTTTTGCAATACTTTCTGGGAACAAAAGCAATCTCATCACAAAGTCCATTTTTAATAGATTTCAACTGTATCATATCATTTTTCTCAGCAGACTTGAGTTCAAGAGTTCAAGATCTTTTTTTTCTCCCCCATTTCTTTCTTTACGGATTGCAAAAGCAAGTCTTCAAATCTTTGGAGAAACGCTGAAGCAATGCACATGCTGTGTGCATGCTGCAGCTGTTAGCATTTTAGGTCAGGACGCATGCCATTAACTGGCTATAAAAACTAAAAATAATAACATAAAACAAAATAAAAAAAATCTTAAAATGATTAAAGCGAAAAGACCCTCACGGAACCATGTAGGGGCATGTTGGAACCTTAATTTGCTCGGTTTATTCTCAGACCACTACATGCAAATGAACTCTCTAAAAATGTTTCTTTTTTTAGTTTGAAGAAAAAAGTCACAGCTGGATACTTGAAAAGGGGTTTAAATATTATTTAATCAAGATAAAATTAGAAGAGATCAAATCATATTTTAGAATCCCCTTTCATTTATATTTTTAAGTTGCGCGACCTTACCCACGTCTGCTGCAACAGCCTCCGACCTGTGCAGAGCGCAAACAGAGCAGGGACGTAAGAAGAAAACATTTTTGGACTGACTTCTCTCTTTGCAGAACTCTGTTTCCTTCAGCTGTATCTCTTAGTTGCAGCAAAGCCCACTTCCTTCTAACCGCAGTCATCTTGCTCTTACTCAATCTTCATCTATTTATATAGCAGAGAAGGAAGAGAGAGTTAATGTAGGAAACTGACTTGTTTCTGTAAAAACAGGTCAGTCCTGGCAGATACATCACACGCTCCCATGCCTTCACTGACCTCCTATACGCCACCATAAATACATTTCGAAAGGATGTAGTAGACCACCAATAGACTGTGAGCAGTAAGTGTTTTCATGCTTAGATGTGTGTTGAAAACTCAAAGGGATTTTAGGAATACGCTGGCTTCCTTCCACAATCCAAAGACATGCATGCTTGTTGATTGGGGATTCTAAATTTGGCCGTATATACAAATGGAAAAGTGAATGTTGTCTCTGTGTCTGTGTTTGCCCTACGATGAACTGGTGACCTGTCTGGGGTGCACCCCACCGCTCACCCCATGCCAGCTGGGATGGTCTCCACGGTGGTAAAGTTATGCTAATTCTTGAATGCATTTTGTTGGCTTAAAAGTCGTGAGTCTTAAAGCTACAACAGAATATTAAATTATACAGAATGTAGTGGCTCAATAGTGTAGTGGTTAACACATTTGCCAAACATACTGATTTGATTTGATTGATGATGATTTGCGACCGGGAGGAGACACAAACCGAGCCTCGGGGGGTCACAAGCCTGGGTAAATGGGAGGGCTGCATCAGGAGGGGCATCTGTCGTAAGATCTGTGCCAAATCAAATATGTGGATCCATTCACTGTGGCAACCCCTTGGGCAGGAAGGGAAGCAGGAAGCCAAAATTTGTGTTATACACTGTGTGGAAAAAGTTACTTGTAGTGCCACCCAACGGATAATCCTCCAACTTCACAGCTAACGGCAGCTTTTCAGCATCTTTCAGCCAAGTATTTTCATACAGGGCTGAAACTGAAGTCATGATAAGTTCCAAAAAAACTGCAGTACCTCAAATGGCCACTTGACCCTGTCTCAACAGTGTTGGTGGTGCTGGTTCCTTCTAAAACATATTAATGAAATTCTCTGCTAAATAATAAATGGATTACTTTGAGGATAATTGTAATAAAAAATATGTCCAAGAAGTCTGAGTGTTGTTTAGCATTGATTAGCAGGCAGGTTCCAATTGAGTTGAGGTCAGGGCTTTGTGAAGACCAGTCCAGAAGCTTAATGTTAGCCTGCTTTATGCATTCCAAGACCAGTTTTGATGTGTGTTTGGGATCATTGTCCGGTTGGAACATCCAATTATGTCCAAGTCTTAACTGTCTAGTTGTTGATTGGAGGTGAAGCTGAAGAATTTGGAGGTAGTCCTCCTTCTTCATTATTCCATGTACCAGTACTACTGGCAGTAAACCAGCCTCAGAGCATGATGCTACCACCACCATGCTCGACAGCTGATACAGTGCTCTTCAGTTTGAAAGCCTCACTTTTTCTCCTCCAACCATGCCTCTTGTCATTGTGGCCAGATGGTTCAATCTTTGTCTCCTCTGACCATAAAACCTTTCTCCAGAAGTCTTTTGGCTTTTCCATGCAGGCAGCTGCAAATTCCAGTCGAGCTTGAAGGTGTCGATTTTGGAGCAAGGGCTTCCTTCTTGGTCAGCACCCTCTCAATCCATGATGATGTAAAACAGGCTTCACTGTGGACAGTGACGCTGGTGTTCCAGCAGTTTCCAGTTCATGGCAGGCTTACGCCTTGGTGGTTCCTGGGTTGTTCTAGAACAGTTTAGGTCTTACGGACCTTAGCAAAGTGCTGATACATCTGAATAACTTGTATTTATGTACAATTGTGTGAACTGATGATCTTGGAATCTGCAGTTGTTTAGAAATGGATCCAAGAGACCTTCCCAACTTGTGTAAATCTACACTTCTCCTTCTCAGATCTTCACTGAGTTGCCTGGACTTTCCCATTGTTTTGAGTGTCGGTCAATCCAATGAGTGATGTCAAACAAATGCTTTTTATGCTTGCAAAGAGAAACTACCAGTTATACTGGATCATGATCACTAATGTGAAGTTAACAGGCCTCGGTCTTGTCAGGTTAAAATACACTGCAGAACCTTCAGCACCACTTATGAAAAGATTTAAGTGAGTGTATGTATATATTTGAGCCTGTTTGTATAATTGTTTTAGTCATTAAAGATGTATGCTGTACAATCATTCCACCCTGGAAAAAGAACAGTTCAAAGCCCCAAATTACCATCACATTCATTCCCATGATGTGCGCATGTAAACTTCTGAGCACAGCTACATACGCATACTTTAATGAAACAGTGTGACTCATGTTATAGACAGTGCATTAAAATGGCATAAATACTACATAGTGGGTGAACAATGAAAGCTCTTGGACACATTTTGGATTCACATACCAGTCGTGCTGGTTTTCTCAGTTCATGCTGATATCCAACACCTTGTTTTAAGATTCGTAGAGATGCTTAAAGAAAGCAGCAATCAAATCAATTAAACATCTGTCTGCATGGCTGTGGACATGTGGCCGTGGGGTCGCTGTGTTTCAGTGGTCTGCCGACGTTGTCTTGTCATGCCTCACATGCAGATTTGCTGCTGTAAGCACCCTGAAGTGGTCAGGTGGATCATTGAGAGCCAGTGCTTTTAACTGATCACAACAACAAAGGTTCTCACAGCCCTAATCCTCTTTGGCTCTTATCTCTCACCCCTCCTCACCCGTCACCCATCTCATCGGCTCACATAGGATCAGACCTACCAGCAGACTTTCTCATGCCTTTCTCTTTTGGTGTACTCTTAAAATCCCCATCACTTTCTCATTCTCTTGCCTTTTAGATTATCTGTCTCGTGATGCTGGGGTTCTCCTTGCCTTTTTTTTTTTTTTTTATTATTGTCGGTTTCTTTTCTCTATCTTTCACTTTCACAATTTTATCAGTTCTTTCCCACCAAGGGCAATCTGGGTCTTAAAGGACCCTCTTTACCCTTTGACTAACAAAAGCTGAGTCACTTTTGAAATGAAGAGCAAAGTCTTTGAATGACGCTCGCTAAGCCCCATTTGAAGAGAAGTTTCAGTCTCTTATCAACAATAGCTTCATCCCAGTGTGTAGACTACGATCGAGCATAAGGCGTTTCATTCAGGATGGTGGGAAACTAACCAAAAAAAGCAGCAGAGAAAAAGCGTTTGAATTAGAACTTTTTAAAGCTGCGGCATCTTTACGTCTTTGTGATGTAATTACATTAAATCCTCAAAAAACCTGCTGTGTTTCACATTGCCACTAGTTTTTACTTCCTCTATATGACAAGCTCCAGTACAGTTAGTCCCAGCCAACAGGTTAATGTGGCCATTTACTTTTTATCTCAGCAGAATGAATCAACCTTTAAAGGCTATCACCGCTATTAAAAACGCCCCAGAGGGAGCAGCTATGGCTTGTGTATTTCCAGAGTTTGTGTATGTGTTGCAGTTAGGTTTAGATTATTGGGACTTATTGGAGTAACAAGCTAATGGAATTAAGGTGCTGGATTTCATGCGCCGTTGCCAAGATTCAGCATTAAAAGGATGTGTGCTGAATAAATAGTGCTTTAAGTAGATGAGATTCCGACACGGCGGAGATTCGCTTGTCAGAGCAGCATTGTTTGCTTGGCTCCTGAGCCAGTGAAACTGTCAAGTGTGCTGCTGGCCACGGATAGATGGATGGATGGAGGATTCAGAAAGCGGATTTCTCTTCTTAAAGTGCATTTTTAGAAGCTGAAGTTGACAAACTCTTCAAATGCTGAGAGCAAAGAAACTTTCCTCTTGTATCTAGTTCGCAGAACGGAGAGGCATGAAGCGGCTCTGAAAGGAACTGCTGGAAGCACACCTAAAGACAGCAACACCCTCCACAGAAAAGCAAAGGTTTCTGTACAGATCTATATTTGCCAGCTAATTACGTACATGAAAAGCAGAATCAAAACGAAATCCAAATATTTACCAAAATAAACTCGTGTTTTGTTTCATTTCTCCGTCAGCTGTGCCAGAACAGAGTCCTCTCCATTACAGATAATTCATCTGATGTTTGTGTTTGTTGGTGGATTAGCTGGGAGGCGTTGCTGTTGGCCCAGGCTGTAAAATGCTCTCATCTGTATTTTAATGGACTAAGAAGCAGTGGGAGGATGTGGCTCCGTGCCACAATTTCACAGTGAAAGAGAGGATCGTATGTAGCAGGTAATCTATTTGTGAGAGTGTTTTATCCGTATAAATGGAATTAGTGGCTGGTTTGACGACACATTAAAAAGGCAACGTTGAGTTTGTGTGCGTGTGCGCCTCTGTGCTCGAGGAGCCATATTTGATCGACCCTAATTGGGATTTCAGTGCAAAATCTGTCTTTGCTTTAATGATGCCGAGGATGTGATGGAAAATAAAAAAAAGGCAAGGAACAAAGGCATTGAAATCAGAGTGCACCTAGACTGAAGTGAAAGTGGATTCACAAACTTCACAAAGAAATGACACGGCATGAAATTGCAGATGAAAGCGCTGCAGATGTATGAAGATGTACGTATAAAGCGCCACTGGCTGCTGGGTGTGCTGATTATTTTAAGATTTATCACAGGAAAAAGCTCCAAATTTGATTTAAGCATTCATCGGTGTGCACCAGTTTCGCAACAAGATAAAGAAATTGGTCAGAGAACCTGTAGCTGTTTAATTTCCCGTATTTCCCAGCAAGTGTTTTAAAGCAAAAATGACAGCATGCAAGTATCACACAAAGTCATGCATACACAAATACACACAGAGAGCTTGCAGATGGTGGGGTCTCTCCTACCCGGCTCTTTGTAGCCCTTTCACAGTTTGAGTAGAGGAAGAGAAGGCTTGTCTTTTATCATGCTCTGAACGCAGCAGTGTTGACATTGGGATGGCACCTAATTAGGTTAGGCCCAGCACAGCATGCATGGTTAACTAGGCTGGCCTAGGCCTCAGGCTCCACAGATCCCAAGGTGACTGCCATGCTACAGCGGGAACGATACCTCGGACTGCTAATGTACTTTTAACGTTATCCATCTTCTAAAAATATTACTGCAATAAATACACGTGGCCACTGTTATTTTTCACGCCCCTCTGCAATTAGAGGGAAACACTCTGGCCGAAGAAGTGGGATTCATGCAAAAGTTTTATCGACCACACTTACAGTTCCTCTTTTAAAGAAATCTTTTAATGAAACAGCTGCTGAATGTTTTTTTTTTTGCTTACGTTAGGCTCTTCTTCTGTAGCTCTTCTATCAGTCAGTAATAAGAGCCAAAAGTAGCAGTCAGATTATCAGACACCAATCAGTGGCCAAAACTATGCTGGATCATAGTACTATAGAGAAAGGAAAAGCTTTGGATTTACCTTTAAAAAACAACAAGTACAGTAGGTCAGAGGTGAATCGGGATGCTGTAAATGGTTTACAACTGATAACCGAGTCATACTTTGACTCTTCACCTTTGGGCGCTGTTCTTACATTAAGGGAAAGGCAGATGAGTGCCTTGTGATCGTAGTTAATGTTTGCAAGATGAAGCCTCTGAGAAAAGTTTGCAGCGATGTGATGGCAGGTTGGTCAGAATGCATACTGTATATATAGCCTCAGATATCTACATTTTAAGCCTTTCACGTTTCCTACTGGCCCAGTGACCCAGGACCAAGCGGGGCAACAAGGGCTTTACAGAAGCTCTGTTTGGGTTTAGTTTTGCAGTCCTCTTACTTCCCCCAAGGGACTGCGCTTTGTAGCATCATTAACAGTTTCCTTGTGCGGAATCCCCTTCTCTGATTCCATTTCCACTTTATCGCCTTTTATGCCTCATTAAAGTGAGATGGTCAAGCTGGAAAGGGGATGTGAGCTGAAAAAAAGAGGATGTGGCGTCTGGGAGTATCCAGTGTTCCTGCTGACATGTGACACTGGCGATTTAAAAATGACATTTTGACTCATTTCTGTTTCAGCATTTAAATGTAGCATAGCAGTCTTGACAGAGATGGAGATCAGCATGTGTAGTGCGAAACTGGCAAGAGAACATCTTGGCCACTTAAGGTCACATTAGCTCCTCACAGGTGTGAGGGAATCAAATGAGATCATTTAAATGTCTGAGAGTGGGTACAGGGAGGAGAGGAGAGTGTCTGGGCTGCTTGTAAAGAAGGACAGAAGGCGAGTGCTGCAAAAGGAGGAGGAGGGAGAGTAATAGGAAGAGAACAGGAGGGAAAGAGTCATGCTCAAGCCCGGCGTCTTTGAGAGAAGAGAGGGGAAAGACACTGGAAGAAAGAGGGGAAAAAAGAAAGGAGAGCGCTTTGCAAGCCACCCAGGCTTCATTACCATGTCAATCTGAAGAGAGAGAGATAGAGAGGGAGAAACAGGCCGGCCAGGGCCCAGCAGTGGGGCCGGATCCATATGGTGCTGCCGGCTCTGGAATGAATAGTGAATGGAGCGGCTGGGCGCTGGGCTGCTGGAATCTGCCTCCAAGCCTTTGTGAACAGGATGACCAAAGACAAGAGGGAGCTCTGCAGATGGCCCAGGCTATAAATAGGTAGCTAGTCTATCTCCGTGCTGTCACTCTTCTTGTCTATCTGCCTCTCAGCTTCCCCTCACACCACCCCACATGCTGCCAGGCCCCTGGACATCACTAAACCCAGGAAATAAAGGCCTGTGGTTGCATGCCTGCATGATATGGCCACGGGCCCGAGAATCTAAGTAGTTCAGCCGCCCCTCTCTTCAAACATTTATCATTCAGATTTGTTACAGATACAGGAGAGGTATGGGACACATTGTGTGGGGAAGTGCGCGAGTGTGGGCTAAAAGAGAGAGAGTTGCTAAGTTGCTCGAACACAAGCTGGGGAAAGCAGTGAGATTGAGCAGTTGTGTTTTCAGTCCAAACTTCTCGCAGATGGACTTTAAAGTGAGTGATAAATCCATGTCCAGATTGAGGGTCCTTTTGTCATTAAACTAAGCCTTAGCACTGCTGTCCATCTGGCTCTGTGCATGTGTATGTGCATGTGTGGGTGGGTGCGTGCTTGCGTGTGTGTGTGTGTGTGTGTGTGTGTGTGTGTGTGTGTGTGTGTGTGTGTGTGTGTGCGCGCGTGCGCGCGCACACTGGACATGATCCGGTTGTGAGAAGAGCACTACAAACGTTCCTTTTAGAGTCTTGCTGACTGTAGCACACTATACGCTAGCCTTCTGCTCTAACATCTCATACATTTCCTTTCTTTTTATACAGACACACACACACACACACACACACACACACACAGTTGACCCCAGTTCTTGTAAACACATCTCTAAGCCGGCATGTGCTTCGTCTGTAACAGCCCCAGACTCTGAGGTGCCTGATCTGTGAGCCAAAGATAATTGTTAGGAGTGATGGAGCTCAGAACCAGACCTGTGGAGACAGAGCAAGAGATGACGTGTGTGTGTGTGTATGTGTGTGTGTGTGTGTGAGAGAGAGAGAGAGAGAGAGAGACAGAGAGGTAACCCCCCCACACACAAACACAGTCAACCAAGTGGCCTGGATGGCTTACGTCTGGACCACACAGAGTAGAAGGCATCAGTCAGGCTGGTGTTGCATAAAAGCTATGGCGTCAAGGCTGGGTGGCACCAAAGTAAGAGAAGGAGAGAGATAAAGACTGAGAGAGAGAGGCTGGTACAGAGAGAGAGAGACAGACAGAAACAAAGACAGACAGAAAGCGCTCTTTCCAAATTCACCAGGTTTCTGTACCATCCAATGGGCCGCGGAGTTCCAAGTTTTATTGTTTTGTCCAGTTGGAGTTGCATACCAGCTGCTGGCTCTATGTACTGTATGTGTGTGTGAGCGTGTGTGTGTGTGCATAACGACTGCGCGCTCTAAACAACCTTCTGACATGTAATGGCTCTCTTGTGGTGAAAGCAGCCAGGTGCTCACCGCAGGCGACATCACCGGGTCAGCTGATGATGTGAGACGCAGGCTTGGCTTGATGACATCATCACCCTACTTCTCGTCAACAGGCCTCTTTAGCCCAGCTTGTGCGTGCGTGTGTGTGTGTGTGTGTTTGCAACGTGAAAAACATAAAAAATTAAGCCATTAAATCTCCTGAGAATGAGAAAACTGTGTCTTCCGCACAATGAATGACAGCTATTTTCCAAAAGCTAATTAACAGACCATTTCATTTGGTTCCAATATATATATAAAAAAATCACTTCAAGATATCTTGAAGTAGATATTTTCACCCCTTCTGAAGAGAAAATGCTTTGGAAACCATATTCTTCCCCTAATAGTACTGTTTTATGTCTATATTAAACATTTAGAGATGGAACAATAAATATTTTAGGACTGAATATAAGAATAAATGCCTTGTTAAGACATTTTTTGCTTCATTTTTACCCCCCTTTTTTCGTGGCGAGAAACTCCTTCCCAGTAGAGGCCCTCCATCTGTTTAAACTCCAGCAGACACTTTGTATCTGTGTCTATACTCCTAGAAGATGGTACAAAACAGAGACAGATGAACTCGCGTTATTATCCTGCCAGACAGACAGTCAGATGTGCTGCTGTAAAACAAAAAAAAGATAACAAACAACAACAACAACAAAACAGTATTTATCAGCTGGAGCAAGTTTCTTATTTTTGTGCATGGCAACAGTCAGTATCCATCATAGCGGGGGGGTGTGTTGTGTCACAGCAGCCCAGAGGTTGTTAACTGTCTCCCGCTAATGCTGCGGTGTTCATCTCAGAGAATGTGCCATTATCAAGCGCGCTCGGTGCAGACGGACAAAAATATCTGCACTGTGGCGCCATGACATCACAGACGCTCTATTTGGGTGGGGAAAAAGTCATGTAATTGCAATACGCTCTGTCATTAGAAGGGCACATTGTCATTATATTACATGAGTTATTGTAAAGATTAAAAAAAAAAAAACCCACATTCTTCTCCTGCTTCGACCTCGTGCTTCCGCTGGTGTTTTTTTTTTCTTCCTATTTTCTGCTTTCTCTCTGTGTATCTGCTAAAAGCTTCGACTCCCAGCTGGCTGGCGCGTGATTCAGCTCACCTCCGTGCTGTTCGGGCTTTAGCATGGTGAAGGACTTAGTAGGTTTAGACCAACGCAAACAGGAGACCACTACAGAGGGAGGGCGGGATGAAGAAGACAGAGGGAGCTGCGAGGAACAGGACAGATGGGGTAGGGATCAAGGCCCTGTGTCCCTCTGTCTCCCTGTCCCTCTGCCACTCTCTTGACTTGTCTTCTCTTTCTGGTTCAGGTCTTTCAGCCATTATGTGGGGTCAGATGACAACTGGCCTGTGAGCTTCTCTGATTAAGACTACAGATGTCCCCTTACTGCTTCTTTTACACTGTTATCATAATGCATACGTACATGATACTATGACTTTCTGTCTCTAAGATTTTGTTTAATTTTTTTCAGTTTTATTTTGCACACTACTTTGGGCAAAAAGGATTTTACCCAGAGAGCTTCAGTCTGGCAACCTGCCTTTCCCATGACCCCCCCCCCCGCCCCCAACCCTTCCCTACCACCACCGGCACATGCACGCAGAAAGCACCAGAAAATGACAGACAGTAAGACAGAAGTTGTTTTTATCTTTTCCTTTTTCTCCCTCTCTTCCGCATATGGTCATCCGTTCTGCCTGTCTATCTGTCTGTCTGTCATTACAGTAAATCAGAGGGCTCTTCGGGCTTTATCCGAGCGTCCTTCTGGCTGGGACGGCTGCAGCAGATGTTGGAGCCTGGGACAAAATGGATTTCCCCCCGCCGAGAGCAGCTTTTCTTGCCCTCCTTAATGGAGGCTCCTTGAAATGCTAATGCCCCACCATTAGTGTAGTGGTGGTCTAGCATAGTGATGGTGGGAAAAAAGGGAAGACCACGATCCTGAGTGAAAAACCTTTGTCACTGAACAACCCCTGGAAAATAAACTCTGATGCTCCAGACAGACAAACGTCTAGTTGAAGTTGAAGTGTGTGTGTGAGAGAGAGAGAGAGAGCAAGAGTGGGAGATATCCATCTCACCACACACATAGTTAGGCTGTGTGATGGCATCTCATCCACTGGCCTCCTCCCCCCCCCCCCCCCCAAAACCTCATCCATCCCTTCCTCAAAGTTCAGCTCAAAAGAGGGATAATGATAATCGTGCACATAAAGAGAGCGATAAAAGAACCAATTTCTACTTTGCACCGAGCGTTTAAAGGATCAGGGAACGATTTTGAAATTAGGAGGCTTAACTTGTTGAGAACATTTCGCGATGAGCTACTGCTTACTGTTATCGGCGGAATCAAACGGCGAAAGGCAAAGCTGCTTTGCTGATCAGCATGCACCGCGTTTTCACCCCTGCAGTACTACAAGCACGGAGGAGGATGAGGACAGCAGTTGTGGGAACATATTTTTCTGTTTTGTGCAAAGAGGCATCTCAGTAACAGACGAAAAGGATTGCAGGTGCGAGTGAGGCAAAAACTGATGTAGCCTCTATAGTTTTAAGTCATATTTAAAATATGACTTAAAACTATAGGATGACTTCTGTGTAGCATCTAAAGCTAGATGAGGCTTTTTGCTCTCCTGCTATTTCTTGCTTAACCCCCTCCCTCACACACACACACACACACACACACACACACACACACACACACACACACACACACACACAGATATATCTCTCGACACACTAGTCCCGGTCA
>JAVDPK010002005.1:13215-40516 GCA_034780415.1 Cichlasoma orientale
AGGACATGACTTTCAGATACTGTTGATTGCTGTAGATATCTTTTTAGGCCTGTTGTGCTCCACTTATGCACACCATGCTGAGATATGCCAGGTTTGGAGCTCATAGCTTTTAGGGAGTCACTTTTTTGGTGCAAAAATACAATTTTATGCCTGTCAAACTGTGTTATCTTTGGCATTTTTAAAAATTGATTTGACAAAGAAATGATGTGTTTTTGCGAGAGGCTGCTAATAACTAAGTGGCTAAAGACACAATTTAAAATTGGTTCTTTGCTGAGTCATCCCTCGAGTTAATGATCTTTTTTGTTTTTAACGCTTGAATGATTCATAGGTCAGTGTTAAGTGGTTTAACAAACAAAACAAAAAAACATTCCTCTGAAAATGAGCAGATTAAATGTGTGAAAAAGCAGCAAAAAACAAACCTGCTGCTCAAGACCACTTTAAAAAGTACAAGCTGGCTCCTTGGAAGCAAAATATAATATAACGAGGGGTCTCTCAGGACTTTTGCGCAGTGCTTTTGAATTAGTTGCTCATGTATGCTGCCAAAAAAAGTAATTTCCAGTGTTTCTTTTATGATGTTTTTTTAATTTAACTCAACAACAAAACAGCTATTCCTTGAAAACGGAGAACAAACAGACCCTGCCGTCTGACTCTTTAATAAATATTAGCTTAAATCAAAGTAGCATATCATAGCGCGATCCCATGAGGTCCTCGTGGGATTTATCTCGGGACTTGCATTTGATCACACTGAGATTTTTTGCTCGACCTTGCTTCAGGAAAAGCTGCTAAATAGAATCACTGTTTCACTTTTGCCACAAAACGACTGTTTTGGAAAGTACTTGAGGGCTTTTAGCAACCCACTTAGCAGAAAGTCATTACAGCAAGTACACACAGTAGTCATTGTTTTAGCCCCGGTGCTTTGGTTGAGTTTAACAGATTTTGGAAGAGTCTGGAGTCTTGCCTTTAGCAACAAACCATGGTGAAGTGGGTCAGAGACGTCCTCTGCTTCTCCTACTGTACTGAAACTGTACTCAGACTGACATCTGCTCATTAATGTGCACAGTGGGGATCCTCAGAGTAAACAGCAAACAATAAACACTTGTACACAGCGATCCATCATGCGGCTGTTTGTCCTCTGGCAGGCCTGCATTGATGAAAATGCTGAGATGGTGCAGTTTCTGGTGGAGAATGGGAGCAACGTCAACAGAGGAGACAATGAGGGCTGGACTCCTCTGCATGCTGCAGCCTCCTGCGGATTCGTCCAGATCGCTAAGTGAGTGTCGACCACCGTCACCCTGTCACCACCTTAACTGAAGTGCTGCTGAGTGATTAGAAAACATAGACATTAATTAATGTCAGATGACATACATTAAACCGACTGCACAGTCGGTCCACATATAGTTCAGGCAGTCTGTGTTACCTGACTTAATAAAAGTCTGCAGATTTTTATGTAATTTTTGGCCATTTGATGAGCAAAAATGTATTTTAAACTTACTTAACTGAAACCTTCCGGGTGGTTTTTCCTCTTTGGTGGGTGCTAGAAAAACTCTGGTCTTAGTGTCTGACAGCTGTATTTTATTTATTTGTTTTTTAATAAAGGTACCTGATAGAACACGGCGCTCGTGTCGGGGCGGTGAACAGCGAGGGAGAGCTTCCTCTGGATGTTGCCACAGAAGACGCAATGGAAAGGCTCCTCAAAGCTGAAATTAAAAAACAAGGTAAAAGAATGTAGGAAACTTCCTCTCCCACTTAGAGTGTGCTCACACCGAGTGACCCATACCGTGCAATCGCACTAGACTGTTTGACTAGTGTGATTGCTGCACTTGAAGAGGTGGGCCCAGATGGACTTGGGAACAGTACGTATGTACTGTGAGTGACAGCCTAGCTCTGAGACGAACAGTACTTCCTCGGGGTTAAGTAGAGACTAAATTATTAAGGTGCGTGAGAGGGTGGTGTGTCACATAAAATCTTGAATCTTATTGTTCTCTGCAAGACTACTTTTAAAAAGCGTGTGCAGGCCTGAAAAAGAAAGCGAGTGCGAGATAGAGAGGAGCTGAGGTGCTGAGACAGTTTGAGCGCAGGCCAGCAGGGGAGAGGGACCGTTCGTAGTGCAAGTACACACGGGTCTGTTCAGGGTTGTGGATCCTGTTGAGATGTGGATATGCATTTGATCTTCATAATTTATCTACAGTATAAAGCCCACTTTTGTGTATTAACACAAACGGGAAGTTCTGGACAGCAGTCATGCCTGTTAAGTGTTAAATGTATTTTTTTTAAGCAAAACATGTGTGGTTCTTGTGTTTTGTGGTTTTTAGGTAATTACAAACTGATTAAGCTTATTCAGCATTTTAAGTTGGGCCCTAGGCCGACTATCCTCTGCCATTCCCACCTAACGCCGTGGTCCTTTAATCAGCCAAACCTTCGATCCTGAAACCAGATTTTTCAGTGTGGTGACTGATGATGCCAAATTAAAAGAAAACTTTATGTACAGTCAGTAATCGTACTGATGTTAGAGGATGAAAACAAACTCTTGAGCGCACGTGTGTTATCCAAAAGAAGCCGATGACGTTGGGAGTATTTCAAGCAATGTGCGCTTGGCACCAGTTGCAATAATCATGAAATCATACAGAGCCCAGGCTTCATTTTTTCTAAATATGTAGCCTCAGAGCTTCCTTTTTTTTATCTTTGCCTCATTTTGGAAGGAGTTTAAAAACAGGGCGAAGAAGTGAGCAAATCAAACCCCTACTTTAAAAGAAAAGCACCCTAGTTTGTGTTCAGGAATAACTCTGACACCGCGTTGCAGCTTTGGAAGCATTTATTCTAGATCTAATTGGCAGGAAAGTTGCTTTGAAGTGTGTCTCAGCTTGAGTTGGTCGCTGCTCGTCACAGGGATAGACGTGGATAATGCTCGAAAGGAGGAGGAGAGGATCATGCTCCAGGATGCCGTGGCGGTGCTGGCGGGAGGTGGCACCCTCACACCTCACCCAAACACCAAAGCGACGGCGCTACACGTCGCCGCTGCCAAAGGCTACATTGAAGTTCTGAAGTGAGCATCGGTGCACACACACACACACACACACGAGAGCAGCCTGTTGGCTTTTGTTTAATTTTGGTACCACACCAAGTCAAGCAGCTTTTATTCTTAGCCTTGTCCTCCCCCACTCCCCCCCCCCCCTTCCTCTCCCTCTCCTTCCTCGCTGTGGTCAGGGTACTGTTACAGAGCAGGCTGGATGTGGACAGCAGGGACATTGACGGGTGGACGCCTCTGCATGCAGCAGCTCACTGGGGGCAGGAGGAGGTGTGCACCGTGTTGGCTGAAAACATGTGCGATATGGGTGCCGTCAACAATGTGGTGAGGACCTTTGGAATTCAGTCTGTGATTGAAGCTTTAGCGCGTGCCATCACTGATCACTGTGGATGCCCTTGTAGGGACAAACACCTTTAGATGTTGCTGATGAGAACCTCCTGGACACCCTGGAGGAGCTGCAGAAGAAACAGAACGCTGTGAGTCTGCCCTCACACACAAGGCGCTACGACTCTCTCACTCGGTCGGACAAACCTGTTATGATTGATGGTGTTCCAACGGCGAGTGCTCTCCGTGTTTATGTCTGTTTATATTCCTCTTCAGTTACGTAGCGAGAAAGAGAAACAGACTCCTGTTATTGAGACCAGTTCGCATATCTCCATGGTACCAGTCCGCACACGCAGGTCAGTGCCAGTGTGATGATGTGTGTGTGTGTGTGTACACGCTAAGCTGAATCCCAGTAATCCTTGAACCAGTTGTCTGCATGCAGGTGTGATGTTGACAGTCCCAGCGTTCCCATCCCTTGAACCGTGCTACTTCTATCCGGTGACACTGACCTGGGTAGATGTAGCCGTCTGTGTCTCAATTTCATACTGAATATTAATGCTTTCTGTTTTCACTATGTAGTGGGCTCGCATTGGAGATGTTTTAAATTCTAAATTCAGCCTGTTGCAAATGACATATACAAATAATCAAGGCTTTATTTGCCCTCAAACACTTTAATATGCACACCAAGGAAGATGTCAAAATAAAGCATAATAAAAGCTTTTTGTTTGTGAAGACAAAAAGCCCCAAAATTTAAGGGCACTTTGAAGGTCCTCTTACTCTATCATCCTTTTTTTAACATTGATTTAACCAGGAAGTGGAACTCTAAAGGTTAAAAGTCCGTCTGCGAGTGTCCTAGGCCCAGATCGCCATTGTTATCCCGGCATGTTTTCTGTGTGCCGACAGCATGCAGTAAACAGAAGAATTAAAGGACTTGTTTAACCATGCAAAAAATAGTTGAAGGTGGAGAAGCAGCTTCAGGAAACCTGCAAAAAACTATGCAATGGATAAATAATTTTCTATACTTTGAATTTAAATTAATAGTGGTGCTCATAAGTCACTTATAATAAAGCAGGGATGTTATAAATTTCTGTTAGTACAGAAGTATTATTGAAGAAATGGAAACACTTGATTTCTCCATTAAAAAGATGTATATCATATCTTTGAATGCACGTTTTTAGTGTTTCTCCTTCTAAAGTGAAAACAAGTTCACTTTCAGGGAAGGCGTACTTTACTATATTGATCTGTTGGTTAATAGTGTATAAATCCCAATATTTACCATTAGTATTTAGTGTGGCATTGAGAGACAGCTTTTTGTTTTCTCACTTCTGTGGATGCTCTTTAATCTGTGTGAGTTAATTAACGTTTCACATTAAGAAACAACTTGAATTAGTGCAAAATAATTGATTAAAATTGCAAACGACGCATAAATGGCAGCACAGAAAGTGACCTACTGTTCCACCTACTTGAAGTGATTGGCGCATGCTCGCTCTAATTGGCTGCACATGGAATGATTACCCTCACTGATCAGCTCCCTGCATGCCACCTGTTGTTCCACCCCACCTTGGCCCCGCCCCTGCAGGACTTCTATCTCTCGTATGAGCAGCAAGGACAAGATCTGCCTCCACGAGCGGGAGAAGCACCCTCCTCCTCCTGCCCTGCAGAGCAGTCCGGCTGAGGACGAGGAGGAGGAAGGCCAGACGGGACAGAACCAGTCTCAGGGTCAGGCGAAAGCCTCGAGCAGCTCCAGCTCAGAGGAGGAGAGCGAGTCGGAGAGTGATGCAGAGTCAGGTGAGAGGGTTTCAGTTTTGAAGCGAGCCTCTGTGGTCACCGGATGCTCCTATAGATCAGTTTTATGATTTTTACTAGTGAGTTATTAATCCTAATGACCTTTGCACTCTTACAAAGAAAGCAAAAGAACAATCTTAATGACCTTTGCACTCTTGCAGAGAAAGCCAAAAAACGAGAAATCATAAACAACTTGAACAACAAGCGCAACACCACCAATCTGCTTCCTACCTCCATGTCAACAAGCACCACTGCGAGCCAAGTGAAAAGGGTAATCTGGGGAACGATTTAGAGAACACGCGATGCCTGTGTGACAACAGGGACGAATAATAAAAATGTTGACTCTGTGTAGCAGGAAATAAGCAAACCTCCAGCCACTGAAGTCCCGGGCTCATGGAGAACATCTCTGAGGAAGGCAGGCAGCTCTGTAACTTTGGGCTCAGCTGGGCTGTCTGACCCCAGCCAGGACACCAGCAGACCTCCAGAGTCTGGCCTCGGCATGACCCGCTCTGCCTCCAGCCCCCGCCTCAGCTCTGATGCTGACACCAAGGTACACGGGCGCTCGTGTGATTCGTAGATTTATACGCTCATGAAGCCACAGTCGTACTTTTCTATATCTAGCATGACAGGCCAAATAAAAGCTTGTTTACTGCCTCCGTTCACTGAGTCACATAAATAACTGACAAACTGATCTTTCCCCGCACGCTCAGGAGCCCAGGCTTGCTCGAGTACCTCCCAATCCAACACGGAAACTCTTCAATATTCCAGATAGCACCGCTGACAAGTCCAACAGGTGGGACTCAACTCTCTTATGCTTCTGCACTCATGAAGCCAGAACCTGAGTCACTGCATATGTGCCCTTGTCACCCTGTGTCTCTCTTAGCTGGCTAAGCCGTAGCTCCTCTTATACCCGGCGCTTCAATAGTCAGTCAGGAAATGATCTCACTAGCTCCACCCCGTCTTTGCTTCACAGGTCAGTCATGCTGCTCACCGCCCGTCTCGCTCTGCTGTTTCTGTGTAATTGTCACAGCTTATTGCTGTCCCCTAACAGCAAATACTAATTTGTGTGTGTGTGTGTGCAGCTGTGAAAGATGCCTCTGTGTTTCCAATGGGTTCTGTCCTGTTTCCAGCTCATCTTATGGAAAGAGACTGGATGACCCTACCGTGACCTCAGCTAGCACAGGAACAAGCTCTGCTGGACTCAGTCGCCTTAATAGTGTCTTAGCTCAGAGGTATTTTTAATTTTACACTGCACGGAACTTTTACTGAAAGAAAATTTGTTTGGCAGATATGATCGTCAACTTTTTTTTCTTTCTTTCGCCCATAAGGATTCCTCAGGAACAGACGGAAAAGAAGGATCAGTCTGCCATCACCACCTCCAACTTTCAGAGCACCGCCACAGGCGAACCGGAAACCAAGCAGAGGCGCAAGTGAGCGATAACTGTGTCTTTGAGGAGGTTAAATGGCTCTGGATGGTGCCGATTTGTTGCTAAAGGTGTGTTTCGACTCATGTAGGTCCTATCTGACACCTGTGCGGGATGAAGAGGCAGAGGCGCAGAGGAAAGCTCGCTCTCGACACGCGCGGCAATCCCGCCGCTCCACTCAGGTGCGGATACCTGCTCAAATGTTCCCCTACTGAGAGGCTGTGTGTCAGTTTGGCGCTTGATTGTGTTCTCTTTCACATGAAGGGGGTAACACTAACAGATCTGCAGGAGGCAGAGAAGACCGTAAAGACCATGAAGACGGACAACAAAGGGAGTGAAAAGAAGGAGGAAGAGGAGAAGGAGAAAGAAAAGGAAGCAAAGCAGAAGAAGGGAGAGGAAGGGGTGAGAGCCGTTACTTTAGAGGCCTGTTGACTGCTGCTTTTATTTAATGCCATGTGACATCACATAGCAGGGGATGCTGTGTTTACAGGAAGTGAGCTGGAGGTCTCGTATTGCCAGCCTGCAGAAGTCGGACCTGCTGGGCCTCACACAACCTGCTGGCACCCCACGACCTCAGACCTCTGACAGGAGAGGTAGGCTGCTTCCCTTCTTTGTTTGTTTTCTTTTTCATATTTCATAAAACGGTCATTTTTGCTTTCAGAAATGTGTTTGGTCTTAAAAGGCTGCTGTCTGGCTTTGTTCCAGATGTTGAGGCCAATACAGGGGAGAGCGAGACAGAGCGATGGGACAGGGAGCGCAGGGAGAGGAGACAAGCTCGGACCAGGAGGAAGGCACAGAGGACCGAGGAGGTAAATTCTAAAATATTAATCTGTAAAATCAATGCAGGATATGGATGGATATGCTCACAAGAAGAGACTGTTGGTAGCAAATATAGAGGGGAGACGTGTACAGTGAGCAGCAATGAAAGAAGAAAACTTGACTTTAGGGTTTTATGGAGAAGGAGCACAACACGTCATGCTGAAGGGGAAAAACAGTCAGGAGCTCTAATATTCACTAGAGGGCTAAAACTCTTAAAATGCCTCTAGCTGGCCAAAAACCTTTAGATCTCAATAAGTCCGTTTATTTGTTTTGGCCCTCTGTTTATTTATCTGGTAAAAATCTAATGTTAGCTTGTGTTAGTAAGTTATTGTAGTTGGCTAAACAACTTGCATAGTAACTTTAGCCCTGGCTTTGTGACTCATTCACATTCAAGTCTAATAAAAACTGCATACTATGATAAAATGATTTAGCTTAACTCACAGAAATATAGTAGCTGCAAAATTACATTCGGTTATTGGCCCCCTCGGTGACAACATGTTTGCACCACAGGTAGAAATACAGTACTGTGCAAAAGTCTTGATCCACCCCTCCTTTTTTAAAAATATTTTGCTTTCTTGTAATTTTTTAAAGTGGTCTCCAGCTCATTTTCAGAGAAATGTTTTTATTTTTTAGACACTTAACACTGACCTGTGATTCATTCAAGCATAAAAACAGTACCTAACACAAGGGATGAACCAGTGTTATGTCTGCACATACCAGACAGCTCAGCAACGAACCTGATTTAAATAGTATTTTTAGGCACTTTGTTACAAGCAGCCTGTTCCAAAAACACATTATTTCAATTTCTTTAGTTGAATCTATGAAAAATGCCAAAGATAACACAGCCTGACAGGCATAAAATAGCATTTTTGCACCAACAAGATGATTCTCAGAGAGCTGTTAGCTGAAAACTTGGTATATCTCATTATGGTGTGCAGTGTGTCCTTAATTTTCCCACATGACGATGATCCCAAACACGCTGTCAGTGCAGTAAAAGCATACCTGGATTTAACAAATGATTGAAGCAGTGTGGGATCATCAGCTTCAAGGAGCTTGGAGAACTTTTCCTGAAGACTACTTAAAGAAATGACAAGAAAGCTGCCTGAGAGCACTCGGGCTGTAGTGAAGAATAAAGGTGGTCACACCAAATACTGACTGTTCAGATACTTCAAGCTTGTTAGAACTGTACAAACTCGGTTTTTTGTGTTGTATACGGTTTCTATTTATGTTTGCACCTGTTCCAAAAAAAAAATCGCTGCACTTATTCCCCATTTTCCAACAAATATAAAGAAGTGAGAGTTGGCTTAAGACTTTTGCACAGCTCTGTACTTGTTGGGATCTCACGGTTTGCGCGCTATTTCTGCTCACGCCTCACATCTTCTCCTGACCGGAGTTAACAGTGGTTCTGTCTTTGCTTTGAGAGCTTATATAAGATTAGTTCTGTGTTCTAGCAGTGTGTCCACACTGCAGCTTTTAGGCATTTCTGTTTTTTTCCTAACAAGCGAATTGAGAATGAGGTGCCCTTTACAGTTTTATGGACACAGAGTGCAACACAAAGTTAGTGGAATGCTGTGGGCAAGACTTGAATGTGCTCGATCTCTATAAAAACATATTGTACTGTGCGTGTCATCTGCAGGGTGACGACAATGATCCCAGTGGAGGAGAGGAGGAGTTGTCCTGCAGCGGGCGCGATCCACAGGTCTGTGTGTGCTCTTGTTTTTTGATCTCATTAGACTGAACCTAAGACAGGAGCTGTAAGTTGTTTGCTTTTTTCCCCTCTTGTTTACAGACAGACCAACGCTTGATTTCCAGGTATGAATCCAGCCTTTGATTGAGCTGAGCTTTCTCCATTCACACAGTGTGCATGATGGCAGCCTCGCTGACCTTTGTGTTCTCTTCCTGTAATCAGGTTGGTCTCCTCTTGTAACAACCGTACCCAGGGAGCAGAATCTGAGACCAAGGATTTTAAGAAGGTCAGTAGGCAGGCATTGATATCGAGGTCGTGCGACGTGTTCGCTTTACTTGTCCTAATTCTTCATTGCTCGTGTGTCAGCTGTTTGAGGAGGTGTCCCGAGAAAACAGCCAGCTCCAGTCTCAGCTGCAGGAAACGCAGAGGAGTGTCACTCAGACCAGGTTGGACCTGGAGAAGGCCACACAGGTGATGACGAAGACACACAATAGGTTAAACAGAAACTGTATTTGTCATCTTGCACCACACAGACAAAGAAAGCATCATAAAGTGGTAGAACTAGTAGGGCAGGTTCTTAGTTGGTGCTTTTTTTTTCCCCCACCTCATTTCAAATATTTTCTAAATATAGAAACACGAATAATATTCCCTTTGTTTTAAACGTTTGACTACATTTGAATCTTGGTTTCATGTCTTCTGTCTGATTTTTATTTTTTTTTTCCCCTAATTCATATTTATCTATATAGCACCACTTCACAACAGTTGTTTTTGTATTGTAAGGTAAAGACCCTAAAATATTAGCGAGAGAACCCCCATTGAGATGATCCCCTATGAACAAGAACTTGGCGATAGTGGGATCGCAGAACTTCCTTTTAACAGGAAGAGAACTCCAACAGAATCAGGCACAGGGAGGGGCAGCCTCTGCTGTGACTGGTTGATGGGAGGAAGGAACTACAGACACAAAAAAACCCAGTGCAAAATACAAACTGCATTAGAGAGCAGACCAATGTTAATGGCAGCATGTTAATGCATCAAGACTGAAATGGGGGTTTAGTCCCCAGCAGCCTGAGCCATAACTGTAAACTTTATGAAAAAGAAAACTTGTGTCTGTCTCTTCAACTCAAACTGGGAGCTGGTTTTCTGCCTCCTGTGGCAATCACACATAAGCCTGCACTGTGAGAGTAAAGTGCTCTGTTGGTGTAATGTTATTGGGCCTGATCATTCAGGCCTTGTGAGGAAACTGATTTTAAAATGCGGTTCTGGAGTGCCACCACCAGCAGTGAACTCCCTCTTTCATGTTCAGACTTGTTGTAGGTTGAATCCTTTGATGTTGTTTTGCATACGGGCTTTCATGTGATCATGTAAAACTACCATTGCAGGTTATGTAATCTTGGCTTATTGTATTCAACAGAGACAGGAGCGCTTGACTGACTGTTCAGCCCTGCTGGAGCAAGAGAGGAAGGTAATGCATCCCTGCGGATGATGTTACTTATTGTTGTAGCTTCATCTGCCTCACTGAAGCCACTCCTGCTGTCTGTTGTTGCTTTCTCTTCTCTACCCACTCAAACCACTTCCTCACTTGTTTTCACTCGACTCGTTCTTCTCCTTCTACATCACTCTCTCTCTCTGCTCCCCACCCCTTCCACATCGTATTTTCCCCGGCACCAGGACCGAAGGATGTTGGAGCGGCGAATGGCCGAGCTGGAGGAGGAGCTAAAGGTGAGGAGATGTCCATCTTATTGTGGCCACGGACACTTTGCATGCTTCTGCTCGATTAGCTTGGCTTTAGCTTGTGCTGTCCAGCAGTGTGGTGAAGGCACACTGTAGAGCGCTGTTTTACACTGTGTTCGGGCGGTGTGATAAGGGTGGTGGCTATCGGAGCTAATTTGTTCATTTGGTTGTTTAGCAACTTGATGCATCTGATCTGTGTGCGGCCATAACTGAGACTGCGAACAAACGTAATGAGTTTTGTTGTTTTCCCAAAAAATAAGAAACTTCTTTGTAACAGCAGAAACACAACTTTTAACAGAAGAGTTCAACAGATGAATAAAATACAAAATGGTTCAATAAGGTAAAGACTGCACAAAAGAAGGAAGTTTAATAAATAAAAAAAATTGCCAGCAGCTTAGCTGAGCTTGAAGAATACAAATGAGAAGAGGCTAACGTCAGCAATAATTTAGGGTCCCAGCTGTCAGTGTGCGATATAAACAAAAGTGCCTACAGGAGCTGCTCTGCTGTGGAAACTCGTGCCATGAAGCTCCCGGCAGACAGTTTTGGTGCTGATGTTAATGACGGAGGATGTTTGGAACTCTCCAGTTCCTGAATCAGCAAAGCGTTGGTGACATTTATGCACTCAGAGACCCCCCTCTGGAACTTTGTGGTGTTTCACTTTATGGCTGAGTGGCTGTGGTTCCTTTAATGATTCCACTTTGTAATTATAATTTTCTAGGTCTCTGCCATCATGTTACCACGAGTACAACATGGTTTATTAGACTGATATCCAAATCCCTGACGCTCTGTAGAAGGCGCACATGTAACATCATCACTATTATCATCATAGTGCTGTGAAAAAGTATTTGTCCCGTTTGTGCATATTTGTCACACTTACATGTTGCAGATCATCAAACTAATTTTAATATTAGGCAAAGATAACATGAGTAAATACAAAATTCAGTTTTTAACTGATGATTTCATTTCTTAAGGGTTTGGTCCACTCTTGTTCGCAGAATTGTTTTAATTCAGCCACATTGGAGGGTTTTTGAGCATGAGCGGTCTCTTTAAGGTCACGCCAAATCATCTCAGTCAGATTTAAATCCAGACTTTGACCAGGCCACTCCGAAACCTTCATTTTGTTTTAGCTTTTTTGAGCCATCCAGATCATTGTCCCGCTGCGTAATCCGACTGTGCTGGAGCTTCAGGGCACAAACTGATGGGTGGACATTCTCATTCAGGGTTTTCTTGTAGAGAGCAGAATTCATGGTTCCATCAATTGAGGCAAATCATCCAGGTCCCGAAGCAGCCCCAGACCATCACACTGCCACCACCATGTTTGGTGACTCAAACCTTCCAAAAAGTTCAACTTTTGTCTCATCAGTCCACAGAGTATTTTCCCAAAAGTCATCAAGATGTTTTTTGGCAAATGTGAGACGAGTTTTTGTGTTCTTTTTGTTCAGCAGTTGTTTGCTCCTTGGAACTCTCCCATAGATGCCTTTTTTTTTTTTTTTTTTTTTTTTTTGTCCAGTCTCTTTCTTATTGTTGAATCATGAACACTGACCTTAACTGAGGCAAGTGAGGCCTGCAGTTCTTTTTGACCTCCTGGATGAGTCATGGACGCACTCTTTGAGTAATTTTGGTAGGCCAGCCACTCCTGGGAAGGTTCACCACCAAATTTTCTCTATTTCTGGATAATAGCTCTCACTGTGGTTCACTGAAGTCCCAAAGCCTTAGAAATGCCTTTGTAACCCTTTCCAGACTGATAGAAGTCTGTGACTTTATTTCAGATGTTTCTTTAGATTGTGGGATGATGCGTTGCTTTTCGCTTGCTTCACTTTGTCAGACGGGTTTTATTTAAGCGATTTCTTGATTCGACCGGTCTGGCAGTAATCAGGCCCGGGTGTGGCGGGTGACACTGAACTCAGCTTTCCAAAAGATGTGGTTAATCACAGTTAATTCATGATTTAACAAGGGGGGGGGGGGGGCACTTACTTTTTCACACAAGGCCAGGTAGGTTTGGATGGCTCTAAATCATCATTTAAAAACTGCAGTTTGTATTTACTCAGGTTATCTTCTGTCTAATATTAAAATCTGATCTGAAACATGTAAGTGTGACAAATGTGCCAAAAAAAATCAGAAAGGGGGGCAAAGACTTTTTCACAGCATTGTATGTGCTTTGTTTGTCCATACAAATATCACACATCTGATGGGTAGTAGTGTTGCATACTCAAAGTTTGGAGGCTATGGCAGCAATTTAGAACCAACCTTCTGGTTCTAAAGGAGTTGTGGACTTACTAATAACCCAGCTGTCAACATGACATGAATTCTCTGCATTAATCTAAAACAGCCTTATTATTTATATCAGCCTTTGTGTTGCCCCAATAGTTTCAGTTTATACCTGTTTAAAACGTTATAGCACAACACAGTGCACTGATAGCTGCTGCTTTAGTTTAGGAATAGTTCATATTGAGCCTGCTGAGTTACAAGTTAATGGAAGAGTCATTGGTGATCTGTTTAGTTTCATTTCAGTGCGTCACTGTGCCTGCTGGGAAAACTGCAAAAGGAGCAAAAGCTATTCCTGATTTAAAAATTGGTCCATTTCCTCTTCAGCGTCGCTGTCTTGTGTACCTTTTAGCTTCCAGTGGTTCAAGGCTCTCTGACCACTTGTGCATCTGTACCACACACCCCCCCCCCCCCACCTCACAGTGTCAAAACAGCAACCCTACAACTTGAAACCCATTTTATGGGAAGAGGATGAAGCTGCAGAAAGCAAAATCTGGCAAGCTGGGCTGGTTGTTGAGCAAAGATTGTGTTGGTGTAGCCAACAAAAACAAACCTTCATTACACTCTGAGCTGGTGCACAAGGACACGCGCCACATACATGTGCAACAAATGTCCTCCCTCCACACCTCAGGATGTTACAGTAGAACAGTCCGACCCCGCGGGACAAAGTCACAGTTCAGCCCACAAATGACAAAAATAAACAACTAGCATTCTTCTGCCTGACCTCAGGCATTGCCTTTGGGCTTTGACACTGTGGTCTTCTGAGCCAGAGACCCAGTTCTGATCCTCAACATGAAAGTGAGGTCAGTTTGACTTCCATTGGGCCATGTAAAAATAGCAGGACTGAGAGAAGGAGATGACCTTGTAGGGGAGACTGGACAAATTTATATTGTGTATGGCTTTTGGCTCCATAGTGTAGATTAACACATTCGACTAATGCGCAAAAGATCCTCAGTTCAAGGCCGGGAGAAGACACAAATCCGTGGGAGGGTCGCGGCAAGAAGGGCATCTGATGTAAAATCTGTGCCAAATCAAAACGTGCAGCTCCTTCTGCTGCTGCGACTCCTTTTGAATAAGTGAGCAGCCGAAAGAAGCTTTATGCTTTCTGCTTTATTTAATGGCAGAGTCACAAACCTGTTTATTGTACTGCATATCCAGTACCTCATTAATCCAGTAATGTGACAGCAAGAAATGTACCAAATCAAATGAAAACTGCATTTCTTTTTGTGTAAAGGTTTTTGTTTTTTTAAAGTGAGTTTAATCTTTACCACCAGGTACTGGTTGACCTGAAGGCAGACAACCAGCGTCTCAAAGATGAAAATGGAGCACTGATCCGTGTCATCAGCAAACTCTCCAAATAGATGTGGAGGGAGCGAGCGAGAGAGAGAGAGAGAAAGACACTGAGAGCAGGGATCCCCTCCTCCCTCCACCCACCCAACCATCCATCCCTCCCTCCTGCCATACATTCCTCCCAGTGCCAAAGAGCGAGAGAGAAGGGGAGAGAAGCAGCAGAATGTCCTTCGTACATGAGCACTACAGCATGCCTTGGATTGTGGTGCTTCTCTGTGAACAGCTGGAGTGTCTTTTGTGTGCCTTAATGCCGGATAGTCACAGCAGAGATCCGTGGCTATGGCCAGAGGCTCCCACAGTAGCATCATGAGACCCGACAACAGCCAGAACACTTATGTCTGGTGCAACACACAAAACTGTCATGGGAACGCGAACATGCGCGTGCACACACACACACACACAAACACACACTCTTATGCATGCATCCATAAATTCCTCGATGCACATGGATGCACACAAGACAATTCGGGCCTTAAAGCTCCCACTTAGTATTTATTTTTGTGAACACAGCTCACATCACACATTCACACCACCCCCCCCCCCCCTCACAGTCCAATTCAATTGTGTTGTCAGGCAGGAATGTTTTCGGTGCATCCTTCTTTTTTTTTTTTTTTGTTTCGTTTTTTCTTTAAGAGACTGAAATCTGAAACGCCTTTCCAGCTCTGCCTTTTTACATTTAGCAACGTCCTGACAACGGGAGTCATCCATGAAGGTCTGTTGGGTTGTTTTCTTTCCACGTGCAAGTGTTTGAAGCCACCTACCTCTCCACCCGTGCACTTCCCCACAACATTTTATATTTTTGTGACCACAGACACACTCCATGCTCTTCAACACTGACCTCTGAACCAGGTCAGCCGACGGCAGCACTTTATTCTCTGCAAAGCGATAAAGATCTGCGAGGCTTTGCCCGTCCTCCAGACAGCACCTTCTCACGACTGCTCGCCTTTTAAGCGAGCAGAGTTGGAAGTTACCAATAGGTGAAGATCAAAGGTCACTGCACATTCTATTACGCTATGAATGGTTTTGGTTATCATTGGAAGAAATATTTTCATCATTTTTCGGCTTCAATTCCTCTCACAAAGGAGCATGGTTATGTACAGTTTGTGTATAAATGTTAGCCTTGAGCAATAGCCTTTTGAAGTAAAATTCCATGTAGCCTTGCTTCACATGTTGGTTTTCTAATATATTAAATGGATGTCTGCACCCAAATAAAAGTGTGTTTGTAGCAACTGCTTGATTATTATCCACCTCAGTTCAAGCAAAGAAAGTCTAACCAAGTGCTTCTTATCAGTGTACACAACAGTCAGGTCCCAGATGGATTCCTGCCTGCTTTGTAACTCTAGTCATTGAGTGGCTCACTTTTATGTTTTGTGGTCACCTGTTTGTTTGCTTTTAGCTCTTTTTTTCCCACACTATACTGTATCATCCATGTGCACAGTGTCTGTTAGTCTTTTTGCTGGTAGCCAGATGTCCTCCATCACTGGGGAGAGAGGGGGGAAAAAAAAGAAACTGAACAGCTGTAGCACACCAAGAGGCCTAAAAGAGGAAGCTGTCCAACATAGATGTATTTAAAGCGTGTTTGTGCTGTTGCGTTAATCTGCTTCTGCTCCCAGGTAGACAGTACATCACAAGCTGCTTGACGTGATAGAAATTCGTGTCATTACATATGCTGGAGTGCTCAGGCATATGGGGGAAAGCTGTGTGAGTCCTGGTGCTTGAGCTCCTTTCCATTTGCACTAAAGTGTAGTTAACGAGAGCTATCCATCTGTTTGTCTCATCTGAGAGCAGAAAGATGGACCACTGTCCTGCGGGCTAGAAGCACTGACAACAAGCCGAGCTCCTAATAAGGAAGGGCAGGCTGGCCGAGGCGCTCTCTCTCTAAATATCCCTCAGGTCTGAGAAAGCGAGAGGAAGGGAGCTGGGGAGGAAGAGGGAAGCGGATGGATTGCAGCCTTATATGGACAAAGCACTGCTTTTCCCAGGGTTTGTGGCTCTGACCCCCGGCATGATGCCAGATGCTACACAAGCAGCTCCCTGGCGCCACAGAGAGGTGCAAGTAATACAATGCTCCATTTGAGCTGATGGTCAGGAATTGATTATATTTTTTGATAACTTGTTTTCAGGACTATTTGCAATAAAAACAAACCTGAGACAATGCTCTTATAATCGGGGAATCAAAGCCAAGATCAACATAAGACAAAGCAGGCAACTGCCCAAGATTTTCAGCCCCTCGAAAGGTTTCAGTTTGTGTGACCAATTCCTTCCAGTGATTGGTTAATTGGACATTTTGGACATGCACTGTAAGACAACAGAATTGGTAACAGCTTAAGGTGGCTCTGTTATTGCAGATCTTATCGTTCGGTGTCCAAGCTTGTAACAGACTCTATATATGGAGAAAAACATGTTTCACACTAAAGATTTTCTCCTTGATGGATTCACTGATTTACAATCACATTTCCATAAAGCTGGGTCTCACAAAAAAACACACTGGGTCAAAAATTAGTAGATGTGGAGACATCCTGAGTTTCAGTCCCAAAATTCTCATAGTGGAGCTTGTAGAAACAGAGCAGACCTCTGGTCCAACTTCACCTTTTGTAACGTGCACAGAGAGAAGAATAAAGTCTGCAGAGGTTAAAGCTCCCACAGCACTTGTAGTAAAGAGAAGAACAGTGACCAGCATGGGGATAGCAATGAGCATAAACCATGGTGAATCTATTTCAGCTGCTGTGGTGCAAATGAAAGCAATAACAGGTGCAATGGAGAGGCAACAATAAGACAGCCCCTGAAAAGGGGATAGATTTACAGGTGGAGGCCACAGACAGTTGCTTTCTCTTTTGCTGGTGTCCTTGTCTCTATGACATGATAACTGCAGCCCATTCAGGTTGCACAGGTAGTCCAGCTCCTCTAGGATGGCCAATGGGAGCACTGCCAGAGCTCTGCAAAATTACCTCCACTTTCCAAACTGAAAAACAGAGGCCATGCGGATGGTATGTGGGCCTGACAGCCTTTGGTGGGACCTGTGCTCACAGCCCAGCGCCATTTCATTAAGTTGACTTTGGGCCCCTGTTGTCTTTACCTAAGAAACGAATGTTATGTTTCCATTCAGTGATTGTACAAAGTGAAATTTTATGTTTTAGTGAATAACAACGAAGCCCACAGCAGGATGTGACTCAAGGTGCCCACTTGCTTGGATGTCCTCACACAATACAAAAAAAGAAAACAAAACAGGGACACTCTCATAAAAAATTTGTCCCAGAGCTAGCAATCAAAAACTCTACAGGATACTTTTTATGTAGCCTTCCCTTGAACTCATCTAATAGCATCTATGTGGCTGCCTCTGGCACTTTTCTAGCCTTACTGACCAAACAAAAGCACTTTGCTCCATACATTTATCTACCTCACATCTATGGCAAATTTAGAATCATGGATTAACCTAAAATGTATGTCTTTGGTCTGTGGGAGGAACCTGGAAAAATCTCACACAGGCAGGTCCCAGCTGACGAGGAGATTAAGACCAGGAACCGTCTTGCTGTCAGGCAACAGTGCTAACCCACTGTACCATGGTGCTCCATCTAGGGGTGGTGGTGGTGCCTCTTAAGTATTTTTGCCCACAGCCCACAGGACAGGGGCAGCCCTGGAAACCTTCATTAAAAAAATACAATAATAATACAAAAATACAATGGTACAAAAATACAACTTTTTTTTAAGTAGTTTAAAAGTTTTTTGTTTATAAAATAAAAACAATTTAAAAAAAAACTAACTAGGACTGCAAACGAGCCAGACTGGTATGAGAGTCAAAAAGAGAAAAAAACTTAAGTGCGACTGTGGAGCTGATGGGAAAATGACATGATTTAATTTGGAGAAAGTGACGCGATACTTCTGTGTTTACAGCCAGAATGTAAACGCTCTCACTGCGACCTGAAGAGTATTTCTGGCTGCCTCAGCCAAGCGGTGCTGCTGGTTTAATTGTACATGTGCCAGCACAAGATAGCGGACACACAGGCCTGTGACAAAACTGGCCTTTAGACTATCCACATTTAAATAGTTTAAATGCATCTTTTGTTTTTTTATGCACAATATCATGATAATATTCTAACAATGCATCTGGTTTTAAACAGCCTGCCTATATCCCCCCCACAGTGAATCCACGCCATGTTTTACATCGGACCAAAACTAAATCCAGGTTTTCTGTGCTGCACAAAAGAGGCCCTCCTCCTACAAATGAGATGGTACTTCTAACTGAGATCCACTTCACCAACAACTTTCCAGTTCTTTGCTCTCACTAGATAAGAACTCTGAAACACATTAGAGCACATAAACAATTTTTTTATGGGTTTATGAGAATAAGCGGTTTAGGATCTTGTCCGGGTCTTGCCTGCACTTTGGTTTTCCTGCATTCCTCTTTGTTGCAGAAACAGATGCTTCCTCCTGTTCACGTGAGAATAAAACATTCCCACTGAAGTAGCGCGTTTAAGGACTTGTGTTAGATGTTTGTGCAGGCTGCTGGCAGCAATAATTGAGCTTTAACTGATCACCGCGTGAATGTCTTTGGAATAATGAATTTACTTGTTCGGTGATTAAAGAGTTCGTTTTTGCTGCTGTTGTTGCTTTTGCTTTGTTAGGCTGTGTGCATGAGACATTTATGGTTATCTTTAGACATGTCTTGTGACACAAAAGTGTCAAAGTCCACAGTCTGCAAATAGCCTCACTCACACGAACCTGTGAAAAATAGAAGTCCAGGTCCGCAATAAGAAAAAAAAAAGTGCTGATCTGCTGCCTCATTTTTGCGTTATTAAGTTTTCTTATTTATTTATTTTTTCACTCCTAATTAAAAATTGTTTATTTAGTTGAAGACTTCCTGACTTCTTGGTTTGACCTGAGCCTTTAAAGTGAAGGTCACCTCCTCATCATCATGTCCTTTTACTCGGACCCTTACATCTTCACCACCGACACTCTCCCCAGTGACCGCCGCTTCCTCCCTCCTCTGGCAAACGGGCGCCTGGGCTGGAGGGTGTACAATAATATCATGCACATGGGTGGTGTTTACAATGGGGAAGGTGGACGCTGCCACAGAGCAGATGTCCCCTGTCCTCTAGCTGTTAAAGTGGAGCTAGAGGAACCTGCCCAACACACCTACAGCCTGGATACCCACAAAGGTAGCCTCTGCGGTGCAGGTGATTTCTCTCGTGTTGTTGCTGATCTGATCTCATACTTTTCTCTCCTCTCCTCGTCCAGGTATTTTTACTCACACTCTGAGCTCAGCTCATATAACTGCCACACAGTCTCTGTACTCTCACCGACACTACTCCAACCTGATGGTGATGGAGATCCTGATGGTGCGTCAGGAGGCCTCAAATGAGCCTGTCACAGTTAAGCTGGTCAGCTCGTTCACACCTCAGAGCAAAGACATCATGTTTGAGTCTGGTCCTGATTACAGAGGAGGAAGGTGAGGCTGAAAACATTTGCTTGAGTTTGTAGTAAAAGGAACAAATATTGCACAGTTCTAAATTCATCTCTTTCTCAGCCACATCCAAGGGGACACAACCACAGCTGAATACCCAGGAGGTTCTTGTCCCACAGTGCACCTCATCTGGACCCCCATACCCCTGACTCTGACGCTCCCTCTGGAGCACAGCCAAGCTCGCTGGGGCTTCATCCTGGTCGCGGCCGACACTTTAAACTCTGCTGAGGCTAGTTTTGATGAAGGCCTGAATCTGATGGCAACTGGGAGCCTGCGCCCGTCTCACGAGAAAGCCTGGCAAGAGCTGTGGCTGCAGAGCAAAGTGGAGGTGACGGGGTCTGAGAGCCTCTGCAAGGCCCTGATTGGCTGCATGTTCTACCTCCTCAGTGCTTTCCCTTCCATACATGACACCTCCAGCTCTTTTGGTGGCGTCAGTCCAGGAGGGCTCTCTAATGGAGGAGAGGGCCAGGACTACTGGGGCCATGTTTTCTGGGACCAGGTGAGCCGAGATGCAGCCGATGGCTGGATGGTTATATGATGTGTCACACAATGACTCTTCCTTCCTGTGACAGGACATCTGGATGTATCCTGGGATAGCCCTTTTCTACCCCAGGCTAGCCCGATCTGTGCTGGAGTACAGGGTGGGGACCATAGATGGTGCTAAAGACAACGCCCAAAAGCAAGGCTACAAGGTATAAGATGATCAGTGGAATGCTCTTTTCTGCTGTTTTTCTTCTCTTAAACTCTAATCAGTTTGCATATGGAATAAACAGTGAACTCCGGCATGTTCATTATCGAGTTTTAGAGCCTCTCAGGTGGACTTTGTTACCTGGACAGGTGGCAAAAGAGTTTACTGTGGCTCTATCAGAGTGGTATTAATATTTACAGTACGTGCATAGGCACGTTTTTCAAATGGTGAACTTTTTTTTTTTTTTTTAAAGATGATCAGCTAAAAGACAAAGTGAAAGTTAAGACTGAGAATAATTGAACAGTTTCCTGGAAAGATGTTGTGTGAGCAATAATCTGTAAAATCAGTAACTACTTAGAACTGGAACAAATCTTAAAAATATTTTGAATTTCTCAGGAAGTTCATCCTCACAGATCTATTTCAGCTAAAGAACTCATTGTTGGATTGTGAAAAAACAAGCTGCGGGTACAGCAGCGAAGCAGGGCCTTTCAGAAATGACCAATGCAGCCGTAAAATCAGATATACTGTGAAAGATAAACAGGAGGACTTTGTTGAATCTCGGTATCCTTTCTTCACTTACTTGGAAAGCGATTATGATCTTAATAGCTGCTGCGTGTCCTGGTGCATTCACAGTGCCTGGTTTTTAGTGGTAGAACTAATGTTCTCTTTTATTAGTGGTGCTGATTTTTGTTCTTGGAGTTTTCCAGTGTCTGAGCCTTCTAAGGAAAATATGCTGTCTTTACAGGGACTAAAGTTCCCCTGGGAGAGCGCTGTGTCAGGGAGAGAGGTGTGTCCAGAAGACATTTATGGACAACAAGAGATTCACATCAATGGAGATGTCACATTGGCCTTCCAGCACTATCTCTACCTCTCCGAGGTACGCTCGTTCATCCCCGCTCGCTGTCCCTCTGTCTGGCTTCATTAACTGAGCTCTTTGTTGCAGGATCTCTCCATGTTCACAGAGGGACGGGGCAGCGAGGTCATCTACGGTGTGGCTGATTATTGGGTTTCAAGGGTAACCTGGAACTCCGAGGACCAGAAATATCACCTCCTGGGTAAAGACCATTAGTAGGAAGATGGCACTTAACACTGAATTTATTTAGCATGACGAGGTTATCAGTTTATTGCTTGACTAAAAGCGTCTGACTCACACTTTTCCATTCAGGTGTCATGCCACCTGATGAATATTACTACAACGTCAATAACTCTGTGTACACAAACTCAGTGGCCAAACTCAGGTACTTGTATTAATGCTTAAACTTATAACTATTTTACACCGTATGATTTGTCTTATGAATGCCACTAATAATAGAAATATCTTGTCAGTCTCCAGTTTGCTGTAGAACTGGCTGATCTCTTGCAACACCCTGCACCCAAGGAATGGCAAGCAGTGGCCGAATACATTAAGATACCTTTTGACCAAGAGTACCAGTACCACCCTGAGTATGACGGCTACATTAAAGGTTAATATTTTGCCGTTCTGACACCAGCAAGCTGAGAATATCAAATATCCATAACTTGATGCCTGAGTGTCCTCTGGGTGCCACACAGGTCATCCCGTGAAGCAGGCGGACACAGTGTTGTTGGGCTATCCTCTTGGACTGCCGATGTCCCCAGAGGTTAGAAGGAATGACCTTGACGCGTACGAGCCGGTGACGGACCCTCACGGTCCAGCCATGACATGGGTAGGGAAGACGTGGCATCTTAAACTAAATTTAGTTTTCCTTTTGTAAATCTACAGTCCACAGTCTCCAGATCTCAATCCAATAGTGCACCTTTGAGATGTGGTGGGAGGTTCACATCGTGAATATGCAGCTGACAGATCTGCAGCAATTGTGTGATGCTATCATGTCAATATGGACCAGAATCTCTGAGGAATGAATAAATGCCGCAGAGAATTGAGGCGGCTCTGAAGGCAAAAGGTGGTGCATTTTCACATTAAAGTCTAAGAAGAAGAAAAAAAAATACTTATGAAAGATGGCAAAGTACAAGCGATATGTGACGTGCAGCAAATGGGAAACTTTTACAGTTCACATGATTTAAATGTAGGCATTAAAAAATATAGTGGCCTGCTCGGAGTCTACGTGCCAGTGTGGTACAGTGACTGACTTTTGTGTTCATATTTGAATCAAAGCCTTTTTCTTTCCATTTTCAGGGTATGTTTGCAATCGGCTGGCTCGAGCTCGGGGAGGCTGAGAAAGCTCAGCTTTTACTTGAAAAGTGCTTCAAAAACATCCAGGGCCCGTTCCAGGTACCTCCTGGCTCCCACACCCACATAAACACACCTAACATTTACTCAGTGAAAGACTGATTGCCTTTCCACACAGGTATGGAGTGAATCATCTGATGGCTCTGGTGCAGTCAACTTTCTCACAGGTATGGGAGGATTTCTGCAAGCTGTGCTGTTTGGCTACACTGGTTTCAGGTCAGTTAGTATTCCTGCCGCTGGGCTCTGTAAATAAAGACCTCGGTATGTTCAGTCCGCAGCTTCACACACTTGTTTTATCCTAGGATTCAGAAGGACTGCCTGGCGTTCTCCCCACTTCTTCCCAAAGACGTCTGTGAGCTTTGTGTCCGTGGTGTGAACTACCTGGGCAGCCAGATGGACTGGCTGCTGAGGAAAGAGGAAGTCTGTATCATACTGAGGGAGCAGGCAGGCAGTGCAGGCAACACTAAGCCCTGTAATCTACAAGTTGTCCTGAAGGCATCAGGAACTAAAATCCCTCTCACACCAGGTAAAACAAGCTCAAACATGCAATTACAGGAGCCGGGTACCGTTCTGCAGAGCAAGTTTTATTCATGAAAATAAATTTGACGGTTTCAGTGCTAATAAAAAGCAATAACGTGTCACAGTACAACAAAGAGAAATAATCATTTTACTATTGATGCAGTACAGACAAGAACATGAGTGTCATAGTCAGAAAAATGAGTCTTAAACTTCAGGAGAGTAATCTTCAACTTATTCAGGGTGATGTAAAATAATGTGAGGGGCACGAACTCTTTCTGCTTCTGAAGTTTGGCCTGGCAGAAGAGGTTTGAGAAGCACTGTGCAAACCTAAGCCTGATCCAAGCTTACCTGTGTACGTCTGTATTTTCAGGGCAGCCAGTAACTTTCCCTCGAGAGCCCGGATATGTTTGCAAAGTGACCTCGACTGCTTCCTGCTGGCCTTTCTGAAACGGGAGCGTCGATCCTCCAAATCATTTCAAATACAGATTATTTATTTTTATTATGCTTCGCTTGATTTACCAAATGTATTCAGTTCAATAAAGAAGGGCAGTATTAATTGAAGTCTGAGCAGGACTTTTTGAGTTAACAAAGAAAAATGCAGAGAAGAAACTTTGAGTTGAGTTATTGAGGGTTTTTTTTAAGTTTTATAGAATATCATGTAGAGCCTCTTTTCATAGATTCATGTGTGTGAAGGGAGAAGTAAAATCTAAAAGGAAAAGATTACAACACATGGCATTTTAGCTTCTTTTTTTTTTTTAAGCCAAAAACAATATTTATTGCAATTTGTTTAATTATTTTAATTATATTTGGATATTAAAAGGAATGTGGTTAGCAGAATTATAATAGTTCTGTTTTTTTTTTAATTAGTCTTTCTTTTTAGTTTTGGATGCTGACTTTGACATTTAATTTTTTTTTTCATTCATTTCTGTGTTTGTTTATATTGTAACAGCTGGCATTTGTCAAGGAGTAAAGGTGGGAATCACCAGATATGATATTCTTGTGATTTTTAACATTTTGTGATGTCCTGAGTATTGCAATAACATATATTGTGATTTATCACCTTTTTTTCCCAACTGCAAATTTAAAGTTAATCTTTGTCAATATCTGTTTTATGCAGTAAGATGAAGTTGTCTTATTTCAGTTATTTTGTAAAGTGCATACCAACACTGTAACTAAAACCTCAATCAAAAGTGTCACAGCTCTTGCCAAAAAAAAAAAAAAAAAAGTTCAGTCCCAGACATCCCTCTCTCAATAAATATTTCCCTCAATCCTTCTCAAATTTGACTACATTAAAAAAAAGACTAATATATACTATTTTAATTTTACTAATCAAAAATATTTTATTAGTTTTAGTTAACTATAATAACAGTGGTGGTTAGACAATATGCCATACCAAAAACAAACAAACAAAAAATACTTATAATCCACTTTTATATATAAGACTGGAAGGGTGAAGGCACAAAAGATCATGTACACAATGCGTTTCTGTTTACCTTTGCTTGACCTTTCTGAGATTCATGACTTCAAACATCCTGTAGCTTTGCTTCCTGAAAGGAGAAAGCAACAATTCCAGTCTGCAGTAGACACTGGAGAAAAAAAAATCGGAAAGGTCATCACTTTTTTTACTTTAATTCTAAATTCTAATTCTAAACAGCTAAAAATCCATCTTCTTCTTGATTTAGGATTCAGGCTAAATCCTTAGGTGGTATATTGCTACCCTCTACCATTTAATCATAAAATCCCCTGTAGTAAATTATTGTTTATATAATCCAACACCATGTTTCCTGCATGTGTTTACCTGGCACTGTGCACATCCACACTTTCCATCTTGATGTTTACCAATTAAAGCCAGCCGAGTTCTAAGCCCACAGATTTCAAGTCTGGTTATAAATAAAAAGAGTAAAATAAAAATTAATTTCTTGATTATTTTGCTGTCCTGCATATGTTTGAGTGGAGGGCGGTCGGAAGCGTGACAAATCCCCGATTGGTTTGTTTAAATCTGAGTAGCGCCGTAACTCCGCCCTGAATTTCTACTTGGGTTCGCACGTTTTGAATTCACATGTCACGAGTTTCCCCACTGCGCCCCACCCCCAGCTATTGTATCCAAGGTGAGCTCCGCCCATCCAAATATTCCAGTCCGCAAATCGAACACCTCCTGTCGTCAGAGCGCTTTAGGATTGGTTGGTGAGGTTTGAACAAGTTATAAACGGTTTCAGCGGGACTCTACGGAGGGTTGCTGTTGTGGGACATTCATTAAAGTGGGAAGCCTCTTGTTTTACCAAATTAATTTTTTTGCGCAAGTATGCGACTGATGTAGCTTTTAAAATTAGCGGAACAACAAGCATCAGAAACTCGGAACATCCAAGGTAAATATTTTGACATTAAAGATAGCTGCGGTGATTAACGTTAGCTGGCTATACGTGGTACTTTTAAGACAGCAGAGCAAGCTGTAGATAAATGCTATAAAGAAGATGTTATGCTACATTAAGCGGATGTGTCTTAAAATGACTGTCGCCACAGACTTAGAGTAGTATTTAAGTATCGGTGGCACTGTCCTAAGTGTTTTGTATGCGCTAAGCTAGCTTGCTCATGTGGAAACCTTAGTCTGCCAGGGATAACTTTTTTCACTTCAGTACTTGATTCAGTGCTTTTGCAGTATTTAGTTAATGTAACCCAACGTGTCAGTTGTCTGCAATAAGCTATACATGTAAATATTTCTTGGTCGCCAACATTGTTAAATACCCACCTTAATTCTCATACGGTGTAGTCGCGGAAGTGGAAGATAATGCATGCAGAAACTGAACAGTGCACCGTCTGGAAATTCAGCACATTAGTTAGCCTAGTAGCGCCTGAAATCTACATATCTGTCCAAATTTTAAAGTCATATCATAAAAACGTTTTAATCTAGAAAAAAAATTGTAATAGGAACTTGAAATATTATATTGTTTATTGAGGTTAAAAGATGGTTAACTTTTCAATAATTTCAAAAGGAGCTGCAGGGTCCCTTTGTTTGAAGCCCATTTGATGCTGATATTACATGTGTAATACGTACACTCACTGGCTCGCTTTATTAGGTACACCTTGCCAGGACCAGGTGAAACCCCCTTTTGCATTCAGAACTGCCTTAATAATTCTTGGCATACATTGAATAAGGTGCTGGAAACATTCCGCAGAGATTTTGGTCCATATTGACATGATGGCATCACACAGTTGGTGGAGATTTGTCGGCTGGACTTCCACGATGCAAATGTCCTGTTCTGCCACCACATCCCCAAAGATGTTCTATTGGATTGAGATCTGCTGACTGTGGAGGCCATTTAAATACAGTGAACTCATTGCCATCTTCAAGAAACCAGTTTGATGTAACCATCAGAAGATTGTTACATTGTGGCCATAAAGGTATGGAGAATATTCAGGCAGGCTGTGGCAGCTGGTACTAAGGGGTCCAAAGTGTGTCAAGAAAATATCCTCCACAAATTACACCACCACGTCCTGCTTTCATGTTCTCTGCTAATTCTGACCCTACCATCCACATGTTGCAGTAGAAATTGAGACATCATACCAGGCAACGTTTTTCTAATCTTCTATTGTCCACTTCTGGTGAGCCAGTGGAAATTGTAGCCTTCGTTTCCTGTTGTTAACTGTTGTAGCCCATCTGCTTCAAGGTTGGACATGTACACTCAGAGATGCTCTTCTGCATACTTTGATTGTAAGGAGTGGTTATCTGAGTTACTGTTTCCTTCCTATCAGCTCAAAGCAGTCTGGCTATTCTCCTCTGACCTCTGACCTCTGGCATCAACAAGATATTTTCCTCTCAGTGATCTGCCGCTCCCTGGATATTTCCTTTTTCAGATCATTCTCTGTAAATCCTAAAAATGGCCAATAAACTATGGGGCATACATTATGACCAATATCGACCTGCTATGAATTGTCAGAGGTAGGCCTGTCGCGATAAACAATAAATCAATTAATCGTACGATAACTTAAAATGAGGTAGACAATTTTTATTTATCG
>JAVDPK010002006.1:0-32823 GCA_034780415.1 Cichlasoma orientale
TTGAAATAATGTTGAAATAAAATGTTTAAATGTAGCATATTTTTCTCCTAGTCCTTATTTTAAATAGGTCAAAAAAATTCAATAATTATCGATATCGACCGATAGGAAGTACTTATATCGTGATAAGTTTTTAGCCATATCGCCCAGCCCTAGTGCACTCTGCCTCCCGCCCTTATGACAGCTGGGGCAGGCTCTGGCTGCCCACAGCTTTTTTTTTTTTGGGGGGGGGGGGGGTTTAAAATGGCTATTTTTTATTGTTTTCTAACATTTTACAAACAAAGGGATTTAACAGAAGAAATTAAATTATAAAAAGTCAACGAAACTAGAATTTCATACACAAACACAAAAATATTACTGTCATTATTATTATACCAAACTCTGGACTCGTTTCATTTTCAAGATTACATAAATTGCTGTCACTATTTATGATATGTTAAAGTAAAAGTCTTTGAATACATATTAGACTCTGGGCAAATACAATGGATTTGTAGTCATTCACCGACGTCGTATATACAAAACTATTTACAGCTTAATCGAGGAAAGTAATATAAATACACATCGCGTAAAAGTACAGTAACAACACAAATTTAATTCTGTAAATGTCTTAAATTCCTCGGCAGCTATTGACAGATACACGTGGTTTTTAGCCTTTTAATCCCAAATTTAGCTAAAAAAAAGATTTTAAGTATACTGATGATATAAACATGAGGTGTCACAGATCCTAACACTACGAGTATTTAAATTTAGATAAGGTGGATAAAAAGCAGTGTTTTCATGTTATCACATTATTTACTAATGTTTAATCAGGCGATAACGTCAGTTCGTGCAGATTAACTTCAGCAAAAAGTTTATAAATATCACGCACACAAACTAAGGCAATGGGATAAGAGTAATAAAGGCCATACTAGTGTAAAAGAGAAAGATTTTCCTTTAATTCAGATTTATATGTAGAAGAAAGCCTCTCCGTGTTAATGGGTAAACTCTAACCAGGCGCCACACCGAGCTTCAGCCCGCCTCTCCTTGCTGCGTCACCCGAACGGATAGCACAGCCGCCATCTTTGATTAACCACTGCTAAAAGCAGCTAACTGCTAATTTTCTCAATTTGCAGCGAAGATGAAAGCTTGGCTGCTCGGTATCAAAAGGCAGCTGTACGCCTCGAATGCACTGACATGCTTAGATGCCAAAATATGAACATATCCCTAAGTTCTATTTCTGACCGCCTACCTTTGTCTCGGACGTCCAAATCAGCGTCACCTCCCGAAGAACACTGCTACGTCGATTTTCCTGCATTCTCAGATAACTGCCACAGCCGCCGCATACAACAACTAACCCCACCCACTCGGAGATCCGATTGGCCAGAACCCTAGAATGAGGTAGTTCATTTGCCAATCCGGTCGCCATTCAAAGTGGCACCCACCCTACACATTTACGCTTTCACCATAGACTAGGGGTGTCGAACTACAGACGCAATTTGACCTAAAGTGGGCCAGACCCATAAAACCACTGACAACTCCCAATATCCTACACATAAATTACACTTTAAAAACATTCACATTTAAACATGAAATAAATCAGAAATTTATATATATATATATATATATATATATATATATATGAAAAAAAATTAGGAAAATAAATGTAATTTCAACAGTAATTTTTTTTCTTCACAGCAAGTTTACTGTTGTTATATGTATATTACCATTTACAGATCACAGCAGCTCTACAGTGCCCACAGCTATCCAGTTTTGCAGGTATTGCACCTTAAACAGCAAATTTTCAGACCCCTAGCAGGCCTGTTTCCAATGATTTTCACTGAAAACTGCAGCAGTTTTATTAAAGACCCAAAAAGCAGTGCTTTCTTAAAATATTTTTTATTCACTTTGAGAATAAAGCAACCACATTATATATAAAAAAAACAGTGTTCACATATTTTAACTGAAAACAAAACATCTCAAAACATTTTCTTCTTCAGACCTGAGTGTCACCGAAAACACCAAGACATGAAAACACATGAAATTTATTGTAGCTATATGATTTTTTTTTTTTGCATTGTTAGGTTGCATGAGTGTCGTCTGTGTTTTTCTTACATATGGGTTTTAATATGAAATGTGTCCTTTTTTTGTGGCTTTCTCAACAAAATGGTAATACTTAAAATGGAAGCTTTGCCCAGATCAAACAAAAGGTTTCAAAAAAAGTGGCAATTACACACCAGAAAATCTAATAGTCTAACCGTTATACATGTAACACTTTGTCAATTGCATTGTAGGCAAACCTACTGAGATAAATATTCAGTGCATTTACTGTTTCCCTGTTACAACCAAGAGTTAAAAAAACCTCTGCTGCGTGAGCAAGAAGCTTTTCTTTTCAAGCACATTTTCAAATATATGGAGGGGGACAAAAATTACAGCTGTATGGCTGATTTGTTGTGCTACATTACTGTAAAATAACAGCACTATCCTAAACAATTAAAAGTTGTTGTTTTTTTAAGTATAGGTATAACCTGCTTGTCTTGCTAACAAAATTTAAACATTAATTCAGGTATTGGCCTTCATGCTCAAGAAGTGGAGGTATATCAATAACCTGCTGGTCACATATGATTTTACAGAACTATAAAAAACATGCAAACATGTTTTTGTTTTTTTTTTTAAATCATGAAAAATGGCATGTGAGTAGATAAAATCTAGTTAAATACCCACCAATTTAGTTAAAAGGAATGGACACAAAAGACAAGTTTAACATGATTAAATCAGACTCGAGTGAATGCTAGGGTTTACACATTTGAAACATACCCAGTTAAATTTTAAAAAAACATGAGTTATTATCTTTTATACTGTGTTAAAACTCTGTATACTGTGCTCAACAGGGTCTAAGTAAGTCTGAGTGTTTTTCCTGACATGATTTCTTGTCTGCTGAAAATTATACATTTCCATATATGATTCTTATTTCTTTACATTTAGCTGTGATCACCCTAAAAACTACAACTCCTGAGGAAATATGACCCAAAAAAAGAAAAGAAAAAAAAAACTCTAGACAGATGCTCTTTTTGATGGCATTTCCTTCATTGTGACCATAGCGGACAGATATGTTTCAACCGTTGGTGAACAGATGAATGTTCTTGGTATGAACTTAGTGTATTCATTCAAGAACCAAATATGAATATTTTACAACCATTTAAAACAATGACTGCAAGACTTAAAAAAAACTTAAAGAATAAAAGTATAAGCTTTTCCTAATTTACATCCTTTTTTTTTTTTGCAAATTTGCAAATATAATGTTCCAATGTTTGTTTTAAACATTTTTTAAACATTTTCTTAAAATCACCAAACACAGCAAATATAACAGATATACACAAGGGATGAAGCCATTTTTATGGCTATTAAAAAAAATAAAGGGAAAAAAATATTAAAAGTAAAAAATATATTGAAAAGATGGCTTTGGAGACATGCACTCTCTAACTAGGCTGTACAGTCTTAAAGAAATGACCATCTGCTCCAAAAGAACAGAGATTTAACCCTAAAAAAGGTAGAAAAGGGGACATTTTTCTTTTTTAAAATCATTCAATTAATAAATAACACCCTATAAAAAACATTATAAAAAGAATCAGTAAGAACGCCTACCAGGTATGTGATAGAGAGCACACACACTGACATCCTCTAAATCAGGTCTTTTCACGACATATTTGAATTGAGCAAAAAAAAAAAAAAAATCTACATTTTCCTGTAAGTCTTATTTTAGTCTTGGTAATTATTGCCCCACGAGTACAACATAAAACCCATTTGTTTCCCTAGTACATTTCTCTGCTGTCACACTGAAGACTATAAAAATGTTGGGCGGCTGGAAAATATCATACAACACTTTATGTAACAAGATGGATGTTCAAGATGTCAAGTAAAATGTACATAATGTGGTCTCCTGATCAGAAACTTATTTGGGCAAAGGTGGCAGTGGGGGAGGTGGCTCTGTGGGCAGGGGTGGGGGCCTAGGGTTGTTTCCTCTAGAGCTGCTGGAGTACCGATAATCACCATACTGGGATCTGTAGTCAAACATAGACTGCTGGGACGGCTGCACACCCTGTGCACTCAGCAGTGAGTTTAGCATCTCAAAAGTGTCCTGGTACTCATTGGACTGGGCTCCGCCGGCTGCACTGTGTCCATTAGTGTCAGTTTTGTCGCTTTTGGAATGCGAAAATGTTCCTTGGTGGTGGGGGAGGCCCAGAGAGGGGAGAATGTCAGAACCGTGACCCAAAGTTTGTCCAGAGGAGGAAGACAGGGAAGGTAACTGGTAAGGATTCCTAACAGACTTACTCACTTTGGAGGGTGGGTGAGATCCTGCTGAGGGATCCTGGGAGTGTGTCCTCTTGCGTGAGGCAGATGACGATGAGGATGAGGATGAGGAGCTTGTTCTAGAGGAGTCACTTGGTACTTTTTTGTTGCTTCCCAGCGCCCCGCTGGAACTAGATGAATGTTTGTGTGAAGAGGAAAGTGAGGCACTACTGGAAGAGGAATGGTGATGATGGTGGTGATGATGGTGGTGGTGGTTAGACCTCTCCCTGTGCTTGTCCCTGCTCTTGCCATCCTCTCCTGAACTTCCCCTCTGCTTCTCAGGCACTCGGATTTTGACTTTGATGTCAGGATCCTGGCCTCGAGCACTGCTGCTGTGTCCGCTGCTTCCTGCTGATCCTCCAGCAAGAGGAAAACGCATTTTTAGAGAACTCTTGTCATGCCTCTCCTTCTCCAGAGGGATTTTAAGAATGATGGGTGAAGGGTTGGCTATATCAGAAGAAGAGCTGGGCGGATGATGGTGGTGCTGCTGCTTCTCTTTCCTCTGCTGCTGGCCAATGAGAGCCTGGGCTGCATTGGCATAATCTCTCTTGACGCTGGCCTCCATGTTCTCCAGCTTCCTCTTTTGGGCAGCCAGGACGTCAGCATTCTTGGCACGGTACTCACTCAGCGACACCTTAGCCGGAGCGTGGACCTCATGGTTAGGCTGCTGCTGTGGTTGCTGCTCAGATCCAGCTTGACCTTTTCCACTCCAAGTCTGAGCGCTGCCAGCAACACTTCTGTCCTTGTCGCCCACAGATGAAGAGGAGGCAGAAGGTGGAGCAGAAAGGCTCATCAGGCCTGCCACGGTACTCTCTGACGAGGCCATGGAAATCATGCTGATCATGGTGTCCCTCTGGTCACCCTCCTCCTGGACTTTTGGCTTGACTTTTGGTGTCTGGCCTCCAGCCTGAAAGAAGAGAAGACAGTTAAAATGAGTCAATAAAAGTGTCCACACAATGCTTTAGGAATTTCTGCCAGAAAAAGAGCAGCTGAATGAGAGTTGTACCTTCCAGTTGCGAATTCGCTTCAGTCGGCTGGGTGTTTTCTCCAGGATCTGCAGGAACTCGTTTGTAAGCTCTGGGAGAAAGTCAAATCAGCTCTTAAATTCTGATACTGGCTTTGGACTTGTCACTTTTTTTGTTATAATATACATATAAAATATAACTAAGAGCATTTATTGCACATACCGTCCAGCAGCTCAAGAGTAACTGTGGGGTCGACGTATTCCCACCAGTGTTTGCCATCTGTAGACACGGGAATCTCCCAGTTGGACCATTTGCAGGCAAGGTGGATGCACACACAGGCCACAACAGGCGGACTATACTGCAGGCAGAACGTGGTCAAGTGCAGGCTATATGGTAGGATACATCCAAGAAAAAAAGCAAAAACAGACATTTAGTGTATTCAGCTTAGGAGGATTAAACACAAACTTAGCTGAAAGCCTAATGTTCATATAGAAAGACAACCCATGTGTGAGTGAACTGTACATACCTGTTGGTGGCCATAAAGTATGAAGTTTGGGCCAGATCTTTACTCGCTGGAACATAGAGAAACACTTTATGCACAAAATAAACACTTGCAAGAATAAAACTGTACAAAATTGAAAAACTGATGCTTACCCCTGACAAGCTGAGTGCATTTGACAACATGAGTGTGAGGATGATCGATGGTGATTTCAAAAGCTGCAATACAAAGGGAAGAAAAAGCAGGTAGAGGTTAATAAATGCAATGCAAAAGGCATCTTATACTTATGATCCATATGGAATATAAATCCAGTCCCATTGGCAAAGATAACACTAACAAAGTCCCTGAAAACCAGAAAATTAGCACTGTGTTAAATCAAACAAAGTGGTGGCGAGTCAGAGTGGAGTGTCACTTTTCATGCGAAAACATCCCGGACAACATGAAAATGTCAACACCTGAACATGGAAAAAAAAAATTTAATGGCATGTACGAGGGGGAAAAAGTTGTTTCAAGGTTCACAAATCCCTCTTTAAATGTCTTAAAAAATACGCAAATGAAAAAGGGAAAATGTTAGGGCTGTGACAAAAATCAAAAAGCTGAAACGTAAAAGTGGGTGCTTCAGTTATGAAGCATAAATATCACTTTCCAGTGCTGCTAACAGCAAACTGCAAATAGAAGTAAAACAGGTTAACTCTATTCTTGCAATCACATGTTTTCTGGAGGGAAATCAAGGGACCCAGTTCTTCCTTCCAAACTTACCCAAGGTCTGGAGAATTATGCTCTCAAGAATGACCAGGTCTTGGGCTTGTTGCAGGTAGGCCTGAGGTTGAGAGGACAGGCACGTTACTCACTGGGAGGCCTCCAATTGTTGAAAAACAAGAGCAACTGGACACGCTATGTGACTAACAAGTTATGATCGTTTGTCTGAAAGGCTTTCTGGCGTATGCTTGTTGAAGAAGCCTCAGATACAAGTCATGAAATGAGGAAAGCTACATAGCAAGTACAGATGCTCGAGTTTTACAACTGCTAGACATCACATTGCCTGCATGACTGAAAACCTACACAGGCTAAGGTGCATTTTGCCTTTTGCTCTCTCAACCCATGTAATCAAGCAGCCTCAACAGCTCAGAACAAATACCTGATCGAGTAAATGTTCTCAGATTACATGCAAGTGAAAAAAGAAGATCGTTGCTTGCCTTAAGAAATTGCTAAACTTTAGTCGCTGATTAGGTGGCCCACTAACACCAAAGGGCTAGAGGTAAGACTGTAGGTTCTCGCTTCACACACAAAAGAACCCTCCCTCGCACAACTGCAGCAGAATACTTACATCACTGCGAACATCTGGTGAAGGGTCCTGAGGATTGAGGCAGGCATGGGCCACCTTGATGACATGCTCAAGCTTTCGGGGCTGCTCCTCTACCTTTGCTGCCAGGAACAGAGCAGCGGGTGCGATGACCTGGTGAAGCAGTGGTGGGGATTTAAAAAGAAAAAAGTTAAAAAGTTGGTTCACATCAAGTGACACCTCCCACTGCCTCAGCAGAGCCAAAAACATAATCAAGGACAGCTCACACCTTGGCTTTGAACCGTTTGACCTGCTGCCCTCTGGCAGACGCTACAGATGCATCAAAGCCAGAACAAACAGACTCAAAAACAGTTTCTTCCTCAAGCAATAACCACCCTGAATTCACACACTCACCCAGTCTAACTAGGCAATACCCGCATCTCAGTGCAATATTTATATTATTCATAATGAACAATATCTATCACTCGTACAATGTGCAATATTCATCCACTGTACATCATGTTTACATGTATATATTTATATTGTTTATAAATTCTATTCTATTTTATACAAGTGAGGACTTTCTACAGTGTGGCAATCTGATTGTACATTCTGTATAATGAAAAATAAAGGCATTCTATTTTAAGTGTAAACAGCTGCATTAAGACAAGCAAGAAAAACGTTACTTACGTTTCTGTGAAATCTGGTGAATGACTGGATCATGTAGAAGCGATGCATATATACAATGGCTGTATTAATTGTAAGTTGAGAGCTAATAAATGAGAGTTAAGGAAAACAGGTAAACAGTGGAAACAAATTACATAACACCTGTAATGACTGCATACTGTGAAAACGGCTGGAGTCGTCTACGTGTGAAATAAAATAATTAAAGTTTAATTTGGGTAGTTAGGTTTAAAATATAGTGTAGATAAGCATGTTATCCCATCAGCCACAGAATAAGAAAGTTTAACAGCACATTAGCCACAGGCTAGCCTGGATAAGACGCTTAAAAACACATAAAACAATGTTCTCTAAAACTAACACATCTAAAACACTTATTATGAAACATACTACATCACTATATTTCTAAAGATGACACGCTATTCCTCTAAATAGCGTTTCTTCCTTGATATTTACCAGCGGTAAAGCTAGCGCAAACATGTTAACATCCTAGAGGCCCACCGACTACACAGGCCTCGGCGGCCCAGCCGGGTTTAGCCCACTACGCCGCTATCGTATCACGCTTGTATGCTCACGTAGACCTCGTGAAACCAAATTCCACGGCGTTAAAAAGATGTAGAAGACAAAAGCAAAAGAGAAGCCGTCGAACAAAGGACGACAACAACAAACTAACAAACACCAGCCGCGCTCCTTCTCCGAGCCGGCTCGGGGGAGAAGCTAAAGTTAGAGAGCTAACAAGCGCTCACGACAAAAGGATACACATTGAGACGCTGTCCCATGTCCTGGAGCAGGTTCGCCGCCTGTTGTCTGTACGAGAGCTCCTTGTCGGGATCAAGTCCAGCTCGCCGAGATGGGCTGTTGTCGATCTGCTGCCGGATGAAGTACCATTTGTTGTTACTGCTTGCGGGGAGAGAGCGAAACGAAGCCGCCATCACTGAGAAGGACAAGAGTTTAAAATTTCTGCGCGTCACAGGAACACACGTCACAGCGGGCGGCGACGTCAGCGCGCGTCCACCCGCGGTCCAGTAGATGTCTCCAAAGCGAAGAGATGTCTTAAAAACTTAAAAACAGCGACGAGTTTCTTCTGCAAAATGAAAGAACTGTATGACAAATGAAAGAACGCTACTATCCTTGGCTAAAGCTCCTGTGCTCATTCCACCGCTCAGCACTAGGGGTATATCCGTTGGTCCTGCATTAATACACGCCTACTTTTCTTCTCTGGTACTTACCAAAGTTGGGCATACCTTTTATTCATGGTGCTACCTTACAACCCCCCCCCCCCAGACCCCTCCCCCGGTCCCAGGCAACAATGCAACCTAATAACAAAGCTATTATTTAAAACAATTAAAGCAACTACAATGAAACAGAACACAATTCTCATTTTTAAAGTGCTGCATTAATAAAGTTGCTATTATCATTAAATTCACAGAACCAATTCCCCAGTGCATGCTAGGGAAACCCACTCAGCATCAAGGCCCACCCCTATAGGCAACAAATAATGCGTTCCAGTTGAAGTTGGAATTTCATAAGCAAAGCAAATCTTGTTTTTCGATTTTCTGGCTTTACTGCTGAAAAACGCTAAACTCTGGAGTAAGATCATTCCCAGTTCTGGCATCCAACTTCCGAGGCAAATGGAACACAGCACAAGCCTTTCACTGCTTTTGAACTTGCCTAACACACAAGACCAGTGCATTGGTGGTCAATGATATGGGACTCCAGCCCCACAGTTTTGAGCCATCTCTCCTTGAGAGGGGGGGCTTTATTAACAAACTTATCATTATCAGTAAACTTTAGCCTACAGACACATTGTCCCAGTGTCTGTTGGGAGATTCCATTCAGCCCACATACAGGAGAATTCTAACCCCACCAGCACAGGACATGTGGTGACTAACTCCTTAAGGCCCAGACAAATAGGTCTGGAGACCAGTCAAAAACCCCATCAACCACCGGTTGCTAGGGTTAAATGTGTATTCCCCGGTGCCTTCCATTAAAATTCAGCTGTTTAGTACTTGCTGGAGGGTGCAAGGAATTTGGGTAGATGGGTGGGGCAGTCTCTGGGCCTTTGTGCCTGGGGCTTTACGTTTTGAAAGCATGCAAATGTTGGGCAAGAAATGATTAGCAATGGTCACTTACGGAGAGCTGAGCTTTCATTTTCATGCATTTGCCTGTTCAGCACAGTCGTGGGCCATCTGTTCATAACCAAACAAAGTTCTATACTAGCCCTAAACTCATGCCCACTGTCCCAGATTTGTAGGACAAAAATCAGCCTGTGTATCCTCAATCATGCCTATGGACCAAGTCCCCATGATCAGCAGATTCAAAAGGTGGTGCTGTAGCTGGAATAACAATCAAGTTAATTATCTGCCTCGATACATTCTTAATCAGGGCAGATAATCATCTGAAGTGTGAAGTCACTTGAATGGTTGATGAGTGTAATTTCCCAAAGAGATGATCAATCACAGTTTGCACATCAAAGGAATGACTGTAAAGTTTCAGGAATTGGGAGACCCCTTCCCAGTCAAGCACACCAATCATGTGCAGCCTGATACAAAGGAGTTGATTGAAATCACCAAATTTTTTTTATAGTCTTGTATTTTATTGCTTTTTTTAACATCATGGCCAGGAGACTACAGATGAAAAATAGCCTTGGGCTAATTCTGGCTTTTTTAACTTATGTCTTATCGTGTGTTTCATTAAATTGCACTGTCCCCTTTAAATAAATTAAATCAAATCAAAGTAGTCAAGGCTCTTAAAAACTACTCTGAATTATTTGGCAGAATGTGCGTTTTTATTTATCTAGAAATCAAGATATGGAAGAGTTAGCACAGCCTTCTTTTTTGAACATTGAAAATTAAGGTAATGCATGAAGAGATCTGACTTGATCTCGATCTGACTAGTTGCATTTTGCCTGATGTACATCGGAATTCATCAGTAAAGTTGCATTTTAGCCAGGGTTAGGGTTGGAAACTTTGACCTTACCTTTAAAAATACTCTCAAACATACAATTTTTTGGCCTTGCAGAGCATTTATCTTTTACCTTTTGGATGTACCAAACAGATAGAACTACATAAAAAGCGCTGCACTGGTTGCAAGAGGTGGTGAGTCCTGATAAGATTGTGACTAGGATGAATATTAATGGGGTATTCATCCATAATTACAGGGTAATTAACCAATGTACATGTAATGCTTTGGCAATGATAACAATCACCTTCCTCCAGTGAAGTTATTCATTTGGAAATCAGTGCCATCAATTGAGTAACCCACTCCCCATCAGGCACCCAGGACACTGCACACTTACTCACTATGCAATTGACAAATGCACATAATCTGTATAGCCCTCATTTCTGACTCTTAGAATGACCATAACTGATGCAATGTGTTATGATGACTCATCCTCCTGTAAGCGTGTCTGAGATAAGATTTGTAATAAAGTTTCTTGATTTACTTATTTCACTTGCATTTATTACCCATCCCTACTCCTTTATCACTACAACAGTGATATAAAAGTTAAGACTGGTGGCTGTTTATATCATAAAATATCTTCTTCACAGGGAACATTATCAACTGGTAAGGCAGTTACTAGAGATAACAACAGTGAAACACAACATAATTCACCTTTTGCTTGTTTGTTAAAGCACTTTGTCAACTCTGTTTTAAAGGTTCTACATTCATAACAATTTATTATCATTTTTATTATTAAACACATCTACAAACTCATGTCCCAGAGCACGACGGGAGAGAGCTACTTCCAACAAGCTGCAACATCAAAGTGGGAAATGGCAAACAGGTGAGAAATTACAAGGAATAACTTGAATCCTTAAACCCCAAAAGTAAGGCGATCCAGCAGATCTCATCCCGAAGAGTTACTGCCAGGGGGCCATTTTGGGGGAAAACCAGAGGGGGTGGTTGTATCTTTCTAAGCTGTTTTCCTTTCATAAAAATAATTCAGGAATACCTCATCGTTTGTATTATTAATCTTATTTAAAATTACATTAAATGTAAATTTAAAAAACATATGTGTATAGGTGTCTACGTATGTTTTTTTTTGTTTTTTTTTTAAAGTGTGCAGTCGATGCACACATTTAATCACTGAATTTATTTTTTTTAATTAAATGTATTCATTGGGACAATATTCTCAGGCAATCAAGCATAATACAAAAGATGAAATGCACTTGTAATCCCAGGTTTCCTGTGGAGAGGTCACCTGCAGCGGGTCACATCTCTGCAAATCTCCACGCAGGGAAGGAAACCTTTTCCTTTTTCTTTTATTTAGTTAATGGGAGCTTTCACACTGAAAAGCCACACATATGTCACGGAACTGACTCGTGCATTGTCATCTGCCCACGCAGCATCATCTGCATTGTCACGGAGCACGGATGGTGAAAGCCCACTCCTGATTGTATTGTATTTGGGTGGTGGTGAAGGGGGGTTGCCTCTGTCCCCCCAGCAAACTGCAGCCAGTTTTAGCTGCATATCAATACAAAGTCGTTGAGAACGATCACCCTCATTCTGTCATGAAACTTATCTATGCAGACGAGAGCGGCCTCCTTCTGTACGACCGCAGCTGTGAGGTGGGGGGTAGGTTTCGGTTGACGGGGTGGGGTGGGGGCTGGTTTGGTCAGGGCGAATTAAGCAGGCGTGATGTGACTCTAAAACCACCTTAATCAGTGTGAAACACAGATAACCCCGAGTGGGCAACATTTTTAACAGTGAGGATAAAAAAAATTAAAAAAAACCCCACAATAAATCTTAACACACCACAGAACTGCACATACTGTATGAGACTATTGGAGCTAAGCAACAGTACACACTATGAAATAATAAAGATAATCTCATTGGGCTTTATTTTTGACTGATGTCTTTTGATCTTCTTCATTGATCTTTTACTACAGCTCACTGGTTTTTAATAATCTGGATATTGTTCAAACATTTTAGCCACATTAAAACCTGCTCAGGATAACAGTTTCGTTTGTAAAATATCTAGATTTTTATCTAGAGTTTAGACTTTAACATGAATAACCCACTAATAAAATGTATTCACCCTGAACACCTCAAAGGTTTGTGCTCTGCAGTAGCAGCAGGAAGGTGCTTTTCCCGATAAAAGGTATAAAAAACTTTTTTTTTTTTACCAGCTGCAACAATGTTAAAACAAAAAAAAAAAAAAGGCTGTCACAACTGCCCTGTAACTGTTATAAAAAAGGTGGTTTTACATTATTATTATTATTATTTGGGGTTTATAGTGCAGCCAAAACTCAAATGAATCTTTTATTGTAGCAAAATTGAATTTCTTTATAAAATAAATGCAACTGTGAATTGTTATTTGACTTACAAGCCAGTTCCAACAGTAGGGGGCACCTCTAAAGACAGTCACATGATTTTGGGGCTCCTGTACTTTATGCCTGTGCTGTTTAAAGATTTTAGGGTTTATTTCTCCGGTGCTTTTGCACACGGCAAAGAACTGTCAGATGCTTCGTACTGCGATGTGTGTCCGCCGCCCCCCTTTAGTTATCTGAGTCCGATCCCTGTGTAACATCAGCGCCCACCAGGGGGTCATTTTATCCCCGATGCTCTTAGTCATTTGCATCATTACTCTGTATACACGGCCGCCTCCTTCTGTTATCTCTGAAATATGTGGACAACCTTACAATCACGCACCTTCTGACTGGGGTCTCTAACTTGCCTGACACTGGGTCAAATGTAATCTCTCTTAATGATCACACACTTCAGGAGAAATACGAATACACAACTCCAGCCAAATGTAAATAATCTGAAGAAAAGAGAAACTAGATTTTCACACTATAAATTTAGATGCGTTGTTCTTTAGTACTAAAATGTCCATATTGATGATTAAACACCCATAGTAACAGTAATAAAATGAGGAAGCAGATATCAAAAATTTGAAAATTTATTTTAAATCACAAAATGTTATAAAATGGACAGATAACTGAATCAGTGTACCAGTGATACCCCCACCCCCAGTAATCAAAAGTACAGTTAAATACACAGTGAGAACAAATTACAGTCATATGAAATAACATTTCTTCCTGTTCCAACTATTGTTTTATATGCTTTAATCTGTCATTGCTCCCATAACATGGCTTGTCATAACTGAAACATCATGAAAAAGCATCAAAATGATATTATGGAGCAGTTGATCTTAAGATTATTAAGATTATGTGGTGATTAACTGATACATGGAGGAAAAAAAAAATCAGCTTTCACTGTAAAGCAGCTGCTTCTTGCGTTATCTGCTTGATATACACTTGAAAAAAATGGACAGTATTGCTGCTGCAACCATGAGCAAAAATCTTAAAACAGCGAGAAACTTCTGGATTATTTAGAAGCTCAAACTGTTCCTCTAATTCTGACCAAAAAAACCCAAAAACAAGTTAGCAAAACTGTAAATTATGAGCTCAAAAGTCTCACAGGACAAAAAAAATGGCCTTCTTGGACTTGAGGTTCAGTTAAAAAAATAAAAAATAAAAAGCAGTGCTTTCCAAACAGATGAATTGATCCAGCGGCCCCATTTATCATTTATTTAACTGTAATTTTGATTTTTAAGGAATCCTATTTGTCATCTTCAGGTGTACAGTCACAAAAACCCTTTGCAAAAAAACCCCAAAAACAAAAAAACAAAAAACCCTTCCAACTTTATTTACACTTTCCCAAATCTTTCAGCTCGCTTCATTTTCTTCGCCTGCAGAGACAAAAAGAAAGAAAACATTAATTCATTCACCGTGGTTAAATTATTTGGTGATAAAATACGAATCGCACAAAAACAAAATCTTACCTCTACGTCCTCTCCGCCGACCGTACCGCCACTTGTCAGGATCCCAAACCTCTCCTTCCTCTTCATCAGCTTTTCATCCTCTTCAATCTGAGAAAGATAAAAACTTTAATGCTTGGTGAAAATCTTTTCTTTATATTGTAGCACCATTGTGTGATCAATGTTCATATCACTAAATAAAATGATGAATTTGCAATGAAAAATATTTCCTGTCCCCCCCCCCCCCCCCAAGGAAACGTAAACTAAAACTAAATAAAGTGATATTTCAGGGCAAGGACTACAACAAAATATTACACATATTTTATGAGCAAAGAATATAGAATAACCTTTAAAATTGTGGGAATAAAGGAAAAAGTCAGAACTGTTTTAATGTCCTGTGATATTCATGAAGTACATCTGGACTCAAAACCCGCAGATCTGCAACCCAAGCAGCAGCTCCTGTTCTTCAGTAATTATCTGAGGTTACCGTTTCTTGGGAATAGACAGATTTATTAATTAGCCTTGATGACAGATTTAACTGAGAAGCAGCAGCAGCAACAGCTGTGACCAACCAACAGGGTCTCGTGGCAGTTCGTGAATTAGTCAAGATGATTAAATTAGGATTATGCAACAGGTTTCAACCCACTGTTCTTGTCTGGCTCCTGAAGGAGAATATGACCTCAAATGTAAGGCTCCAATCAAAGCGGGGGTTTGTGATGAGGAGCTTTTACGTTTGAGAGAATCCCGTTTGTGTCAAAGTTGAGATTCAGAAGGGCAAAAAAGTTCAAAATCATCTGTACTAGATCCATCAGGGTTCCTCAACCATTTTAAAACTCAAAATCAAAGCTTTCTAAGACTCTTTGCTGAGGTCTCAGATATTCAAGCTTTTAGAAACAGGTCATAGCTAACAGCTGGGTATACAGCTTCTCAGCTCTCCAATAATCTATGAGTGACAGCATTTAATGCCACAACAAAATGATTCTGTTTCAATTTTATGAGATAAACGAAGACATTGGGAGATGTGTCTTTGATCTGTGCACTCCAGCATTTATTACCTAAAGGTCGCCTTAATGTTTTACAAAGTATTGGTCAAAGTATCATGAAATTCTGCATTTCTGAGATGCTTTTTAGGCACATGCTACATCTGTTGTGTTATTATATGTATCACATTAGCCTGAAACATGAAAGAGTTAGAATGATGAATAAACAGATCATCTACAAAGAGTAAATTTTACAGGAAATCTAAAAATGTTATTTTCTTTTATTTTAATTTCAGGCCTTTGAATGTCCTGCAGGAACCCAAATTCATGAATTTATGCTCCATGGAAACAAACCACGCAAGCTCACCTTCTGAGAAATAGATGAGACGTTCACGCCAAATCTTTCTGCTCTCTTCTTCAGCTGATTGACGTTCACCTTTAACAGACACAAAAATGATGAATAAACATAATTTCTGAACCAAACGGAGCAAGAAAGAAAGAAATGATCAGCGGTTAACAAAAAGAGGTTTGTTCAACACTTACAGCTTTACTGTTTGCAACTTCGCCTGTTTGGAAGACAGAAAGCAGAAAACAGTGAGGAAAAAAACAAAGAAAATACAAACAATGAAAGACGCCAAAGCAATCGAATCCAAGTAACCGCAGAATAGTGCCGTTACAGGTTTACATGCTGCTTTCTATCTCCAAACAAAACAGATTAAATCCACAATTTTTAGCAGCTTTTATTTCAGCACCGACTGTCAGAACAAGGACGTCTTTTCAAACTTATCAGCTGAACCTGAAGTCTCACTTTAAATGGAAACTGCTGCATTAACAATTTTTCAGAAGCAGCTTTTTTCTATTATTTTTAAACTAGTTATATAAAAGTTACATACAGAAACACATTGATCTCATCGTTCTCCACAGGCCACTGAATATGAAATAATCAAACAGTTCCAGATACTACCTCAAAAAAAAACAAAACCAAAAAACCTGACTTGGCTGACCTCCAGCTCAACATCATCTTCTCAAACACATCCAGACGGCTTCCAGCACGACTCGTATTTTTTAGATCGTGCTGTGGAAGTCTGGTTCTGACCAGTGAATCTGCGCTCTTTGCGATTTCGACACGGATCATTAACTTAGAAGATGAGAGCTGTGATTCCAGACTATAAACACAGACTACCACTGTAACGTCCTGAGGCATCTGAGGCAAAAGCATTCAGCAGAAACAGTCTGAACTTTGCTGACGCACACAGTGCATTAAAACACAGGAGTTTAACCATCTCCTGCTCTACTCCCCAGGTGTGACTCGTCGCAGCCTCGTCAAAATCCACAAAATGAAAATCCAGTTAACGGGCTGTCGTTTTGCCAGCGCGTACAACAGAGGCACAAATCGAGTGGTCAGAACTGGACTTCCAGAGAGTGATTCAAAAATAGAAGCTACACTAAAAGCTGTTTGGAGCCGTGTGAGAAGCTGAGCCTGAAGGGAGACCTGCTCAATTTAAATCAGGCCCTTACATAGAGAAAGTTACAGCAACTATTTTATACATACATCAATGCATTTAACATGAGCTGACACAAACCCTCTGCAGAATTTTAAACTTTCATCACTACGGGGAAGGAGTTCACTAGTGAGTGTGTTGAGATATTTCCTGATGTGTGATTGTAACTCTCTATTTTTATTTCAGCAGCCCCCACTCCCTCAATAGGCTTTGTTTTTTCCCAGGTGGCCATTTTAACAAAGAATCTGTTAAAGGTTAGAGTGACTCATTGCACCACCCTGTGGTACAAATTGGTATTACATGAAAGGCCAGCTGGGCCCTAGTTCGGATTAAGTCGTTATCTCTTCAACACAATACACAATTTTTTTGGGATAAAAATTCATAGCGGTTGCTTGTTTAAATTACGTTGACTGTTTTGGTTAATTCTGGAAGATTTTAAATTACGTTTGAACACGTTGATTTACAATAAATACCTTTATAAAATTTTCTTTTATGATTTTTTTTTCCTGCAGTAGTGCAAGTTAGGGCTTTCATGGTGTTTTTATTTTTGCACTATAAAAAAAATAGGCATTTATAAAGTTATAGCAATATATCACAGTAGTACAAAATAAAACATTTCATAATGTCATACTGCAATGGACAGTATGCATGTTTGTATGTTCCCTAGCTCACCTTAGATAAGAGGACTAATCTTGATGAAACTTTGCATGAGCATTGCCTTGGGCACTGTGAGTGCCAACACCTATATGACGTATACAAATATTTTACACAAATCCCACTTCGTGTACATTTGACAGTTCAACTGAGCAGCAAATCGATGATTTGTATAGATTAGACTGGTGTGTCACAATATAATCTATCACAGCATCACATGATAATGATAATGATGTATGCATTTTCCCTTTTGCTAGTAATAAAGAAATAAAACATGAATAAAATAAAAAGACAACTAAAGCAATAATCTCCTCTTTGGCTCTGTTAACCAAAGATTAATATTTTACACGTGCCTGCAGAGCAAGTCCTGAACCTTTTAGGTGAGGCGTAGCCAGTTTTTGATGCTGCTGTTTTTAAACTAAGTTGATAAACTGCATACTGGTTATGATGCTACGTGGTAATCTTGTTTTGAGTGGTGTACATTGGTAAATGTGTAACCATTAATGTTACAAATTTACTTTGTCTCACAAATGATTGAGTGCCGCGACACTCAGCAAGCAGAATAGGACGAGCGTAATAAAATAAACTGGATCAGAATCGGGTTAGTGGATTTTCTCCTCAGAAACAGAAACACCTTTAACAGAAGGTGTTGTACTGCAGTGCCACATAATCCAATTAATCTAAAAAAAAAAAATTAGATTCATTTCTGTTTAGTAAAGTGTGAAGAGTGACAACAGACCTGGGGAGGGACTTGAAGTAGCGGGTAAGCCAAACCTGCAAAATAGAAGACCACACATTTCAGTTAAATTGACATTTTATTGAAAGATAAATCAGTTTTATGGCTACATGGGCCATTTGTGAAGTTATTAATATTTCTATCACGTATAACAAGATTTGATTCAGCTAAATGACTGCTGAGTCAGAAAGAAGACGCATTAGTCTAGAACCAGCCCGAGAACTGGTTCTCAAACATTTTACCTGATAAAATTAAAGTAAGATTAAGCAGTGAATGTCTTATTTAGTGTTTATATTTAATGAGTTGGAATAAATAGAGCTGCAGTAATACCAGGTACACAGTGAGCTACAGCTAAAGCTTTACTGTTGAGAGAGTTCAGCTGACCTGTGGTTAAGTTGTGTTTCTCAATTGACTTTTAGCATCATCACCATGTTCTCAGACATGAGCACAAACGCAGTGGGCACAGCTATTCTACTGAGAGAAATGATGGTCAAAGCGAACAAAGTAATAAAAAAAAAAGAAGAAAAAATAGAGTTGAGGTAAGCGCTCACCTTGCTGCACGTATGGCCTTCTTGCTTTCAGATGTAGCTGGCATGTTGAAACGCTCGGCTCTCTTCTGAAGTCTCTGCTCAACAAAAGGGAAAAAACTGGACATTATGTCAAAGTTTAATTAAGCGGTACATGAAGCATGAAGATGTCTTATGATGTCTAAAGTATTAGAACAAATACAAGGATAAAAGGTGCTCTCTCTTTAATCCCACTGAATTAAGTTGAAGCGACAGATAGTTGATTAAAATGATGTCAAAAGTGTGTAAAAATATTATTGCAATGAACGGTGAAGTTGTCAACTCTGTCAAATCACCATAAAAAACAGGAATATGCTGGGAAGGCGATGACATGGTGACTCAGAAAGACTGCAAGTGAATGAGCCTTGAAGGAAAAAGTGGGCCCCGGCGTATAGTTGTTGATTTAAACCCCCCCCCCCCCCCCAAAAAAAACCACCCTGCACCCTGAACTTATACCCCATGAAGAGGCCGTTGATGCAGAGGTCCACCATAATGTCCTGAAATGTCTGGGAACATTAGGCAGAAATTACCTCAGCGGTAAAGCATGGTGATTTTCCACAGGGAGTTTCAATTTCTCTCACTGAAAAACCAAAAACAAAGCATGCTAGATTAATTCTTATATCACGCTGCAGAGAAACCTGAAGCACAGGTTTCTCAGCTCGAGTTGTGCCCTGAGGCCTGCTTGGTGGCTGCTCCCTCCTCACTCTAAGGATGGGTTCAATGCAGAGTAAAGGGCATCTTGGCTAAAACTTTTTGGCCACACAAATAAAGTCTTCACTCATCGCCCGCCCAGCTCCCAGGATTTGCCTCTCTGTGAGTTCAACCACGTGCCCATAATGAAAATCAAGCCTTTAGACACACTAGAAAAAATTCAGAACGCATCACAGAGGCGTAAGTGCAGGCAGAGCAGGGTTTCTGGAGACCGAGCTACAAAACTGGTACATTCAAGAAAAGGACCGTAAGGAGGAAACTGACCAAATTTAAATCAGCTATGATTTTTCATTTTTACATCATTATTCCCAAAACTTTTGATCATACTTTGTACAGAAATTTCAAAACATTTATAAGTACCGTGTGAAGAGCACTGAATGCTACTATGTGCAGAAATTCTCCTCTGACATGCACAGAACCTTTAATTATGTTATACATTCAAATCAGATCAGTGATTCCTGCCCTAATAAACACTTCCAATTAAACTCTAACATGCTTGTAATGCTTTATGAATGAGAGCTGTCATTAGAGCATGCAAACACGTCGTACACACCTCGGTGGCAGACAATGGAGGAGCTATTTTCACCACCTTCTTCTCAGCAGGTCTGAAAGTAGAAAGGTTAAATTTGAAACATCAAAAAGAGGATGTGACGTGCAGTGCTGATACGTTCATACCAAAAAAGATGATACAAATAACAAATCATAAATTTCAGTTTTTGCTGGCTGCCTAAAAACCCTAAAAATGAAGAATTTTGCAAAACACTCTTTATTCTTGCAGTTGCTCTTCCACAGCATTTTTTCCCCATAAATGATATTTGACTGACTTCCAGCAATGGTTTTTATCTTTACATGACATTGGGTTCTTCTGGTTGGACTCCGAGGTGTTCCCAAGCCGAGAAACATAATCTCTCCACTGTATCCTTGGTGTGCTCCGAGCCCTCCTCCCATTAGGACATTCCTGAAATATTTCAGCTAGGAGGCATCCCAGTCAGATGCCCAGACCACTTCAACTGGCTCCTTTTGATATAGAGGAGAAACGAGACTACTCTAAGCCCCTCCTGAATGACTGAGCTCCTTTAGCTCATCTCCTCTGTTCACTTTCATGCTCGGCACTCTCGTCACCACAACAGACCGGGACAGCACTAATACCACTGCTGACGCTGCACCAGTTCGTCTGGCAAGTTCCCACTCCTTCCTTCCCTCACTCATGAACAAGACTCTGAGACACCTCACTCCTGCTGCTTCACACTCGGCTGCAAACTGCCCCAGTTTAAACTGGTCACCGTCTGATGAAGCCAAGAGAACATCATCATTTACAAAAAAACAGAGACGAGATCATAAGACCACTGAACCCTCCGCAACTCTGCTGCACCTAGAAATTCTGTCCATAAAAATTATGCACAGAATACATTACAAAGGGCAGCCTTGGCTGAGTCCAACCTTCACCAGAACAGAGTCCAACTTATTGCTGGCACTATGAACTTAAGCCTTCACTACAGTTGGACAGGGACCGAACAGCCTGGCCTGATGCCCCATATTCCCAAAGCAACCCCTACAGGACTCCTCGAGGGATGTGGTCGAATTCCCTCTCTCATGTGTTTAAGTCCACAAACACATGTAGACTGGCTGGGCAAACTTTCCTGTGCACTCTCAAATACCCTCAAGAGGATAAAGAGCTGGTATTAGCTGGTGCGCATGCTTCATAAAACTGACAGCAATTTTAGATGTACACTTGTTTTTGCTTAGTAAGAAAATTTCTACACACATATTAATTAATGAGACACAATGTCTTGTTGTCCACAACCAAGAAGCACAGAAGAAAAAAAAAAAGGACGTAGACTTAACAAAGACAAACTTACGGCTCAGGCTCGGTCATTTCAGAGTCTTTGTCTTCTTTTACGTTGTTGGAACTCTCAACTTTAGTGAAGTCCTGAGAAGAAAATCAAAATATAAATTACTCCCACACAAGGTCTGAAGAGGGCTGAGAGGGGGACTCAGAGAGAGCATATTGTGGGAAAAATTAATTACCGCTGCATCCTCTGCAAGCACATCATCTACGTCCACATCTTCCTCTGTTGTTTGGAGTACAGGAGAAGAAAATAAAAGAAAACATACGTAAACAATATTTTTAAAAATGCATAGAGGATAGAAAAAGTGACCATGAAACAGTCCTATTATGTATCTGCATTGTCTGCAGAAATAATTGATCTCAACCCCATCATATGTAGCTGTAACCACATCTGGAGGTTTTTTATGTGGATGGAATCTAAACGAGTCACAGTATGAAAGGCATTTTTTGCCTCACCATGTTCGTCCAGATAAGCTTGGAGTCGGGCGATGAGCTCCCCTTTGTTTCCCTTGGTCTCCAAACCTCGGGCATCGCATTCCTGCCTCAGTTCAGCAAGCTACAAACAAAACAGCAGATTTCATTTAATTAAACATGGCAGACATTTCTGTTCATCAAATGTTTCAAAATAGCAGTGAATGTAACTCAGACTCATTGATTTGAACATTTTTAACACTACAGTGCACCTACTACTAACGTGCCCTTCAGGTGGACTTCAAAGAAGTATAAATAATGGACTGGTTCTTGTACAACACTTTTCTACTCTGCTCTGAGCATTCAAAGCGCTTTATACACCATGCCTCATTCACCCATTCATACAAGCACTTTTGTCTATCTAACATTCACGCTACAGTGAATGAATCAGAGACCAACTTGGGGTGCAGCATCTTGCCCAAGGATATTCTGGCATGCAGACTGGAGCAGCCAGGAATCGAACCACTGATTAACAGATGACCTGCTCTACCTCCTGAGCCTCAGCCACCCCAAAACAGGAATGCGTACTCATCATACTCCCTGTCAGTAATGCATTATTGCACCCATCTCATGTGGATTGATTTTGCCTTCATGAAGGGAATGGGACTGGAGAACCAGTTCTGTTGTGGGAAAAAAGTCTTGGTCAGGGTGCATCAGAGGAATATGACCGCCTGCACAAAGAGCAGCTTTATACTTGCTGTGACAACTTCCTAGTATTCTTGAAAAATTCTCAGAATAACTACTGAATGAAAACAGCCTATCAGTCAACAATCTTGCCTCTAAGCATAACTCTCCTGTCTCCTCGGCAAGGATATCATTACCCACAGATGTCCCCAACCCTCGCACAAACATGAAAACACAACACATGACTACACTTGAAACACACTGGTTTAAACCACATAAGGAATTAATTAAATTAAATAAAGCTGTACCACCTGCTTTTTAAGAAACTTCAGTTCCAAATTATACAATCCATCTGAATTAATTGCCTTCAGCACCTTTTTAGTGCATTTAATGTTATTTAACACAAGCTGGCACGTTTTTCTGACACACTGCATTACTTGCACGCTCCACTGTGCTCCTCCCTTTGTGTAATTTAAGCTATTCAACTTTATTTAATCATTTCTTTGTTGACACAGGAATCTCTCAACATTTTGGGGATACATCAACTATATCTCATGTAATAAACACACGGGGTTTACACATACTGCTCACTTTGGTTTGTGTGGCCTGAGATGGAGTCAAACTCCCGGCGTGAGTTATTCTTTCACTTACCCGCGCCAAACAAGTGCGGACACTTAAAAACAAACAATAAAATGCTCAAATATAATCTTAATCTGGCTGTAAAGCACTGATAATAAGCGCACACAGCGCAAAGAGTCTGGCGGCAGCGTTTCAAACCAGCTTTGGATAAAGTCAGAGACCGAGTGAAGGCAGCTGTACTTTTACGAGCTAATGTTCGGCTAATTTCGGTCAAGCTAACTTGGCTGATAACTTAATTACAGAAGGACATAAGCAGTAGGTAATTTTGGATATGATGGCCTTTGTTATTTTAAATTAATTTCATATTATACCCGTGGTTTTACCCGCTTCCAGCTGATGTATTCTAACATTAGCTTCCCGTTAGCGCTTTGAACACATGCCGGGTGTTCGCCTTCACAGGCATCCGTCAATTTGTTCTTCAAACCGGTTAATTAACCCAACCCCGACCTCCGGTCCTGCATTCAACTTCGGTTACAAGCCATCCTCTCCTAAAAAAACGACCAAGTGCGGGTAATAAACTACATAGTTTAGAGCAATACCAACCTTAAGCTTATGCAGCTCTATCACTTCGGTCATCTTTCTTTGTTGATGTGTTTACTTCCTCCAATCAAACCGGAGCTGCTCTCCTTCTCAGCGCCACCACTCTCACTCAGTTCGCCACAGCGCCGCCCGCCGCTCGGGCTGATACCCTGCAGGCGTCTTTATTGACAGAACATACAGTGTTGATCGGGGAAAAACCAATTAAATACAACTCTTAGATCTGCTTTAATCCTTCATGGCTTAAATTTAACAAGGTGTTTTTCATTAACGAGCACTTGAAAGGGTGTAACTAATGTAGCAGGCGGTGAATGTATGTATGTTTTTATTTATATTTTTTACATTATAGGCTTTGATTTTATTGAACCATGCTGCCAAAACTCATTTGCTAAAATAGCTTGGTTGCTTGAAAGTCCATTTTTAGCGGCTGCTCAAACTACTAAAACACATTTTTTTCAGCATAATGCAGTAATAATAATTTACATTCAGGAAATTCAAACAGTCACAGGTTCTCATTACATATATGAAAGCCACTTTGGCTGCTCCTTATTCATGAGAAGTCACCACAGCAGGTAGCTATACATGTTTGATTTGACAGATTTTTATGCCCTAACTGATGCATCCCTCAAGGAATCTGTGTCTCCACCTGGAATCAAACTAGGGATATTTCAAATGTGTGAATCACTACCCTATATGGAGCCACCGGCTTCTTATCACACATACAGGTTCTTATTGTTACAACATAATCAAAATGTGTTGATTCTCTGTCTCTGTTTCTTAGTCTTCATGTCTGATTTCATCACCTGTTTTTTTTTTCCCCTCTTTGGCTTTCCTGTTTGTCTCTTTGAAAGAAAGACGAAGGTGGACGGGGAGACGATTCATATTCTTGTTGCTAGGCAACAAGGTACTGAACATAACTCATCTGGCACCATGCTGCAACCGGATGCAAGAGACAGTCGAGGCATGTTTTAAGTGACTTGCAAAACAAAAAGTAGGTGGACTAAAAGATAAATTTACACATAAAAACAAATTCAAGCCTGAGTCCATGTTTGGGGCCATAAAACCAAGACCAGACCTCCAAGCTGAGGCACAAACACCTAAAAAACAAATCTTCCCACCTTCTATCTGTACTGATGTAAGACAGGCTTAAACTCACTATGACATGAAAAAGATCTTCATGTTGGGACAAAAGGTCAGCTTTAGAGTTTAAAAAGTAACGACAGAACAGCAGTGGAATCCTTTTGTAGCTAATGAACTATAATCCAATCTCTTTGTACATTCTGTGTAATGACAAATAAAGGCATTCTATTCTATTCTCTTCTCTTCTCTTCTCTTCTCTTCTATTCTATTCTATTCTATTCTATTCTATTCTAACACTGTAGCTGCTCATCATCAGCATGTGAATTGCTGATGCAGTGAAGTCTGCAGACCTTGTTACTGCACTGAGAAGTTTTTCTTTTTAATGATCCGTTATTCATTGCATTGTTTTATTATAATTTTCATGCCGTGGGGCGGTACATGTCGGAGATTCGGCCCGAGGGTAACACAGGGTTCACGGTCAGCAGATGGAACAGGTCTGATCAGGATTTGGTGTGAATGCGGACATTGTTTGAAAAGAGGTTTAAAAAGTGTGGCATATGATACGGAGACAATAAAACTTTCAGCGCAGTGACTTTAATGTTGCTGGAAGGACAAAGCCGGATGAATTTAAGGAGTCACAAGTCCTTCAGTAATCCTCATTAAGGTTGCATTCCTCCCATTTCTTTCTGCAGGCCTCGATTAGCATTGTGTGTGACCTATTGTTCGAAAAGCCCCTCTCCAGCATGCACACTTTAACATTTCGCACATTATATTGTATCTGAGTGCCAAACTGAAGCATATAACTAAGTATTTATAGCTGATATAACCTCTACAGATCAGCAGCCTTTTTATTATTATTATTATCATTTTTTTGAGTTTTTCATGATGTAGATTCTACAGCAATTCACTGTAAATCACCACATAATAGCTGGCAGATGCTTTACAGATCAGTGGAAACCTGCTCATTCCTATAAATTACATTTACATAAATCACATGTAGATGTTTTACCTGGAAATCAAATAGTAACATCAGCTGTGAAAGTGTGGAATAAAAAGTGAAATATTTCCCTCTTAAATGTAACGTAGAATACAAAGAAGTTACTTTTTATATCTTTTTATCATATCTCATTTCTTTTGTTCAGTTTGCACTCATTGTCTTGTGAGCTTGTGTTAAATGTGGAATTCAACATTTCTTTCGTGATCGTGTGACTCACTCTCTGCTGGAGGTGTGACTGTAATCCCCAACACGAGCGTTCACTATAAATACACCGGGCGCCCCGAACTCTACGGGGAGAAAGGAGGCGTTCCTGCTGCTAATACACCGCGTGAGGTCAAACATCAGAGAGTTTATAAAGCCGGTTTTCTGTCGCCTGCCGCTCACTAAAGGGATATTTCATAAAGAAGAGGCGCACTGATGATGTGGATGTCCGCTCTGCTTCTGGTGCTGCTGGCAGCAGCTTCACAAACGCTGGCAAGTGAGTAAAGAAAAAAACATTTTAACTATGATTACGATTAGAAATCTTCAAATTTAGGAGCTAAAGAGACAGTTTGCAGTATTAGGACGAGAGTTTGATCCACCCGGTGGAGAAAGCTTTCAAATCAACTGTGTGAAGGTGTCAGTAAGCGTACCAGCACAGATATATTAATGATCAGGAATATGACCATGTGAGTGTTGTACTGTCACACACTTCATTATTGCTGATGCATTAACATTTAACCGGGATTTTAATGTCATGTGTGATAACCATTTTTATAGTGTTGAGTCTTTTGGGCATGTTAAAAGTGTTATTGTGTACTGTTACATGAATCTCTGCAAAGGAACTAAACAGTTAAAGTAGTGCAATGTAGACATCAATGAAAATATTACTGCATGTATTTTATACATATTTATTTATATTTTTATGAAATCAAGTTTTAATTGTCCGAGTACCTTCAGAAACCCCAGAATAAAACTTTTATTTTATTTCTTTAACATTTTCTTTCATTTTTTTAACGTGTTTTTATTTTAAGCAAGAATTACCAAATTAACAAAAAGAAAACAAACAATTTGCTCCTCTGAGAGAGAAAAGGCCGAGCACAGCAAACAACAATAAAATAAAACAAAACTCTGCATGCTTTACAAATTAGTTATTAATCTGTGGCTTTTAGATCATTTAGATTAGTAATACTCTGAGAGGAGACACGAAGGGGGTGAAACGAAACTTTAGATATACCATCACTATGATTGTTTACACTGAGAATCATATTTTTTGTATTACAAGTTTTCTGAAATGAAAATGAAGCATTTTTTTTCTCTTTTCTAAAATTGCTCTAATTTGCAAACCTGTCCAGAGAAGAAATCTGCACACTGCATATTTGATAAAGACTTTTTCAATATGCCTATTTAATTTTGCTGATATATTAGTGTCACAGGTTTTCCTTCCTTCACCTGCAGTAACTCACTTTCTAAGAGGTCTTAAACACGTTTTGGTCTTTAAGATCTGAGTCTAGATTTTCCGTGATCTCTTCACTCAACCGTGCATGAAATTATGTTTGCAGAGGAAAAGAATCAAACCACTCAATTTGAAAATAAGATAAATAAATAAATGCTGTGACTTATCGGTTATGATAATTCCTCTTGTCCAGGCTCTGTATAGCTTTCTTTCTAAAGTGATTTTTAAAAGATGGGCAACAAAATCAACAGTTTTTGCACACCTGAAGCTCACTGTCACCATCAAAGTTGCCCATGAGTCAGCTGACTGACGGAGGGATGTGACTGCTGTAAAATAAATTCATAATACATTGGAGAGTCTTCATCTGCCGATAAGTTTAATCCAAACTCAGGCCTGCATGTGACACACACACTCAGCTGAGCATCACATGAGAGGGATTGGGAGCAGTGATCCACACTGTAATAAAACCCCCTCATTCAGCCACCCTACATTTTAAATCAAATCACGGATAAATAAATTCCAGTGATGAAGTTTGGACCGCTGTCAGAACCAACGGAGAGATTTACAAGAGTGGCTTAAACCTCTGAAAGCTGGTTTTAATGACTGGGAAAAGTCCCTTTATTGGTACCAGTTCTGTTTAACCTTAATTACTCCAGAGCCCCCCCCCCCCCCAAAAAAAAAAATTATATAGGTTACACATAGGTTTAAAGACACAATAACCAAGTAAATCATGAGTGTGGAGGGGAGGTTGTGTTCTGTTTTAAATATATTTGTTTCTGATATTTCAGAGCCCAAAAACCGCTTCACTCGGTACCCGTCATGGAACACGAAGATGTACCCGATCTGGAAAGATGGAGACCCGCGATACAAAGACTCCTGGAAGGGTACATGTGTAATATTATCATTATGTAATACAAGATAAAATCTTATAAATGCTCATACCTCATCTTGTAAAAGAGGAAGTATTCTGTTTGTTTCCAGCTTCAAATTCTTCATTCCGACTCTATTAGAGCAGCTTTTGCACGAGTCACTGTTTGAAATAATCGTTATTATTGGTGCAGCCTCTAAAGTTATCCACTTTCTGAAAGAGGCTGTTTTATCTTTAAGTCAGCTTTATTCAGATTGGTTGCCCCTTGCAAGCAAAAGGTTTGAGCAGCAGGTGGGTGGGGCTACTGTGCTCACGGCCACAGCTGTGTGCCTGAGATGACCATACTAATGATTTCCCCTCTCTGTGACATCATAGAGAGAGCCAAGGGAAGAAGCAGCTGTGTGAAGCTGAGAGTTTAGAGTGGTTTGAAGCCTGAGCTTCTGGCTCACCTACATGTGCAGTCTACATGAATGTGTCCTACAGGGCTGAAAAACACTCTGGTCCAGTTCCAGCTGCCATTTGGTGGAGTCACACTTGCAGCTGTTAAAGCCCTCAATCAGCACCTGTGCTCCTTCATACCCTGTTAAATGGATGCATAAGGATCACCTCCATCACTTTCATTCACACATTTACAACATTTCTCAAATGCTGCCACGTCTTTGTTCATTTTTAATAGAAATTCTAAAAAAGAAGAAATAAAAAATGAAGCACTTTTCAAAAGTTGGTCATGTATTCTTGAAGGCCCCCCCCCCTTTTGCTTATTGACCCCTCCACAGCCCTGAAACAATCACACAGAACTCATTTCTCTAAGTGTGTGGATTTTCCTTCATATTGGACACAAAACCGTTGCTGCACCGTGAGTGCGGTTGGTGACCCACCACAGGTGCAGAATCAGTATTGGGGGGCTTTATAAGCCACCGTGATTTCATCCATTGCTTAAAAAAGTCTTGAGCTGAGTGTTCTCACCTTGTTCTGGTGTTTTAAAACTGGGCTTGAAGAGCAGGGGAGCAGATCAGATGGTAATGCAGAGAAATCCTGCACTCTCATTGGCTAATGACTTGTCAGTCACAAGCATACCCTGGTTTATCTCCCTCTGAATCCAATAATAATGAATTTCATGCTGTCTCACTTCAAGGTCCAAACTGTACAAATAAGTGCCTTCTTGTAAAGGGTGTCTTAATAGAGTGTCACTGCAGTACTAAAAGTACAATAAGGTATTTTATTTTGTGGGAGTGTACCTCATTAATTGAAACTTTTGCCATGTTTAATATGAGTATTTCCTATTAGTATACATGTTTGGCAGAAAATATAGAAGATTCATACTCACGATCAAGTTCATTTCTATCTTCCGGGGCAGGTGGAAAAGTGACGTTTAATGTCGGAAATGATTCCCCAACTCTGACTGGAGCCAGAGTTACCTTCACCATTGACTTGCAGTTTCCCCACAACCAAAAGGTGCAGTCTGATGGAGAGGTGGTTTGGGCTGAAGACTGCATAATCAACGGTAACACACATGCATGTTTGACGCTCAGTGACATAATGCATTCATTAAATTACTCAAACTGTGTTATTCTTATACTTTCATACAATTTAGTGCAGTTTAAAGTGATTTACAAGGGTCATTCCCCCCAAAGGATGAACTCTCCATATTGCGCCATCATTTATTTAACACCAGTGTGTAGGGCTTAGCTCAAGGCATGGCCGTGAAATCATAATCTTATTAGATATTTTGCCAGTGTGCATCAGTCTCAAACTCTCCTCTTGTTACAGGAACAAAGTATCTTGAGTCTGAGCCAGTATACCCAACACAGAACACAGACTGGGAGGCTGTGTTTCCTGATGGGACACCAGTAAACAACGACAAGAAGCCCAGCTATGTGTTTGTGTGGAAGACCTGGGGTACGTGGAGCTGTCTTCTCTTATTAAATGTAGATCTGTGTTTTTATGCAAGGTCCCTGACAAATAAAGAGTGAAAAGAGGTGAATGGTAGGTTCAAGGTGGAGGTGGGATTACATCAGGGACGAGCTTGGAGGCAGAAGTCTCCATGGACTGTGATGTTTGCAGATGACACTGTGTGAGAGTGAGAGTGGAGCAGGTGGAAGAGAAACTGGAGGGGTGGAGGTACGCTCTGAAGAGAAAAGGAATGAAAGTTAGTAAAAGCAAGACAGAATACATGCGTGTGAATGAGAGGGAGAAAGGTGTAGCAGTGAAGCTGCAAGGAGCAGAGGTAGTGAAGATAGATGAGTTTAAACACCCGGGGTCAACCACACAAAGTAACGGACAGTGCACAAAAGAGGTGAAGAAGAGAGTGCAGGCAGGGTGCAGTGGGAGGAGACTGGAGTCGGGGATAATTTGTGACAGAAGGCACAAAAGTGAAAGGTAAAGCGCTCAGAGCGGCCTGAAGCCTGAGCTTTTTTCTTTTTACTGAGCTTTATTCCCTTTATTTGAAGCATTTGATGTGTTTAATATGAAGCATTTTAACTGTCTAGACGACAGAAAATAATGAAAAGCACTGCAGTTTCTCTTTAAATGATCTGTTGAGTGTTATCTCACTGGGTTCTTACTGCTCATTTGGCAGGCCAGTACTGGCAGGTGGCAGACGGTTCCTCCTCCTCCCTGACTATTGGCACAGATGACATCCCTCTGGGCTCCTACACCATGGACATCGTTATCTACCACTTCCGCAGCAAGGAGAAGTTCATTCCTCTGGGATATGCCTCCACACAGTTCTCCATCACTGGTTAGTAACAGACTGTGGAATTCACCTCACGTGTCATATTTTATCTAAAAAAAACTTTTCACCTTGACTGGTAATTATCATGAATAGTTTTCTTTTTCTTTTCTTTTGTTTGTTTTTACTGAGCCAAAATGACTAAAATATCTCAGAATAGTATAAGGGTGTTGAAATGCTAGAAATAATTCAACCTCAGTGTAAAAAGAATAAAAATTGTTATTTAAATGCTTTTTCTTGGATTGAAGTTTGGGTCCCAGAGGGAGGTGGGTCACAGATTGGCCGTAACACTTATGACTGGGTAGCATTAGCAATTTATAGCCAACAGCCTGTGTTTTTTATGATTTTTTTAAATAAAAATTTGCCGTCTTCTTTGCTGACTTTTTATTTGTTGAGATCACTCTTTGGTGTCTTCCTCAGATCAAATCCCCTTCGCTGTCTCTTTGGACCAAGTCAATGACATACAGGCGGCTGACATGCGCTTCATCCAGAACAGGGCGATCGCCTTCACCATCACTCTCCACGACCCCAGCGAGTACCTCAGCAACGCAGACATCACCTTCAACTGGGACTTTGGGGATGCAAGTGGGGCCCTCATTTCCAGGGAGCCTACTGTCACTCACACCTACATCAGCACGGGCTCATTCAAACCTAAAGTGGTGATCCAGGCGGTAATCCCGGACAAGGCCTGCGACCCACCAGTGCATACCCCAACCAAGACCCCTGGTCCACCTAATCATCATGCCACTACAGGTAAAACACAGATGTCAATTGCTGTAAAAAATGTTTCCTACAGACTGAACAGAGAAGAAATGTTGAGAGGAAGATTTCCTCCCTCATGAAAATCTATTTTACAAGAGGGAGTTGGCCAAGGTAGCAGCCATTCAGACTCACAAAATATTAAAAATGCAACAAATATAACAACATTATATACAAATACCCATAATAAAAATCATCAGGTGCCTTTGAAGCAAAGCAACCACATTTAGCTCCTTTAAATTTAGCATTAAATACAATAACATGTTTAAGTTGAGATCTTTATGCAAAGTATTTAATTTCTAAAAACTGAACAGAATGTGAAGAAACAACTGTGATGACTTTATATCTAAAATAACAAAGTGAGATCTCAAATGAAGTTAAACTGGGGTCGGGCCGTACTCATGTAATACCAATTTGTGCCACAAGATGGTGCAGCTAGTGAACACAACCTTTCTTACCCGGATGACCAGGCAAACTCTCTTCACCGGCGTGGGTGGAGTTAAAAAGTAAAATGAAATGTTAAAATGTGAGTAGTACTGATCCTCGTTTTATGAAAATAACTCAACACTTTTTTTGTGCGCGCAGTGAAAGCTGCTGTACTGGCGTCTGCCGCCCCCGTACTGGTTTCCACCAAGTCAGTTGGTGTGAATGTCAACGCGGCTCCTTCGGACACAGAAGAGGACAACACCGAATATGAGGCCTCCACCGCCTCCAGCACTCAGCCGGCCCAGGAAACGCCAACTGTGGCAAAGACTCTGTCTCCCATCAACCAGCTGCCAGCTCACAGTGAGGCAGGGAACAGGCTGACAGCAGGTACGCAACCTTTGCATGAAAATGGTCAAAACTCCTGAAAGATAAATGATTCAGTTCCAACCAGAGGTCCTATGTGCAGCATTGGTAGACATAAAACACCATGGGGCGCTACTCACTAGCGGAACATATCAGAGCCGGGCCAGGGGCGGGGCAAATGACCGGGCCCTATTAACCCAAATAATAAAGCTCATCATAACAATTTTACAACATACACATGCCCACAACAGCGGGGCTTACAAGCTTCGGCACAACGGAAAACAACTATGTCATTTTGAAGCCCATCAAACAGACATGAAATATAACACACCAAGAGAACAACAAAAACATTAGGCTACATGGTAACTAATGATAAAAC
>JAVDPK010002006.1:65083-97891 GCA_034780415.1 Cichlasoma orientale
GTGTCCACTGCTGTGGTGGAGCCCTACAACTCCATCCTGACCACCCACACCACCCTAGAGCACTCTGACTGTGCCTTCATGGTAGATAACGAGGCCATCTATGATATCTGCCGTAGGAACCTCGATATCGATCGTCCTACTTACACCAACCTGAACAGGCTGATCAGTCAGATAGTGTCCTCCATCACTGCTTCCCTCCGCTTTGATGGTGCCCTCAATGTTGATCTGACAGAGTTCCAGACCAACTTGGTGCCATATCCCCGTATCCACTTCCCCCTGGCCACCTACGCTCCCGTCATCTCTTCTGAGAAGGCGTACCATGAGCAGCTCTCAGTGGCTGAGATCACAAACGCCTGCTTTGAGCCAGCCTGTCAGATGGTGAAATGTGACCCTCGTCATGGCAAGTACATGGCCTGCTGCCTTTTGTACCGTGGTGATGTGGTGCCCAAAGATGTCAATGCTGCCATTGCTGCCATCAAAACCAAACGCACCATCCAGTTTGTGGACTGGTGCCCCACTGGTTTCAAGGTTGGCATCAACTACCAGCCCCCCACTGTGGTTCCTGGCGGAGACCTGGCCAAGGTCCAGAGGGCTGTGTGCATGCTGAGCAACACCACTGCTATCGCAGAGGCCTGGGCTCGGCTCGACCACAAGTTCGATCTGATGTACGCCAAGCGTGCCTTTGTTCACTGGTACGTGGGAGAGGGTATGGAGGAGGGAGAGTTCTCTGAGGCCAGAGAGGACATGGCAGCTCTGGAGAAGGATTATGAGGAGGTGGGAACTGATAGCGTGGCAAATGATGATGAGGGAGAGGAATATTAAATGGTTCTATGTTCCCGCCTTTGATCTCTAGTTTGTTCATTGGAAGCACTATCCGTGCTAATGAATTACAGGATAGTAGTAGAAAGATTTAAAATTTGCAGATTCAGTTTCTTTAGTCATTCTGTCTTGGCTGGAATCAAAATGATGGCTTTATACTCTTGTCCACTGTGTTTAATTTGACCTAATCTATTTATATGGATGTTGCCTCCATGGTGACTCACGCTCAATGTACAGATAGAGCTGTACTCACTTCTACTCACTTGAGGGCAGTGATGTTCCACAAATGTTGGAGTGTTTGACACTGATAAATTGTTGCAGGTTCTCCACCTGACCTACAGTGTCAGATTTGCAGATGTCACTATTAGGAGTGCAATAATTCTCCCAAACCATGGTTCATTTCACACCTTAGTTTTGGCTTATATCCGGAGCTGGATCATCCAATGGGCATTCTGCTAGGGGTCCTATCCAGGCCCATGAGACATTGGTTCCTAGGTGTCTGTAACTTGATATTCCACTCATGCTTGTACCTCCAGATTTTTAGTGAATGAGAATCAAAATCCGAAAAATGTCCTTACCTCTTGCAAAAACCCTCCATTCTTATGTTTTTCTCCTTTCTCCTCATCTGAACAACTTCTAAACAATACAACTTTAACAGAGTAACATGTAAACTTGGATATCATGGTTTAAGAAGACGGAACAGCGATCTCTTGTGACCGTTTGTGATTTTGGTAGATTTCAGGATTGTTACTTACAGTTCAGATGAGGTTCAATTTGCCCCCTCTGAGGACATGCCTGCCCGTGAAGAACCAAGGCCTAAAGCTGCCTTGGTTTAAAACGGGGTGTAGTATTCACTGTGGCCTAAGGGAGGGACAGAGGGTGTCTCATGCTGGGAGACAGGTGGTATTTAAAAATACTTTTCTTCTGCTGTTACTAGACTGGATTTCTTCAGGGTAACGAGCGATTATGAGTAAGTTCAAAATCTCAACGCTAAAAGCTGCAAGTTGTAACATGGGAAAGGAGACCCATCTGTCCAACTGAATCAGCACAAAGTAACACATTCACAAGTGTAAAAGGTTTTTATTTGATTTCAGCTGTATTTCTGGTCTAAAACAGAAAAACAACAAAGTGACTTTCACGTTTGCATCAACACTTTTATGACTCCTTTAATGCACTGTTGGTTACAGGTAAACCACCATGGGAATTTCATTAAAACTAGTTTTTAAATGCTTGTAGAACTTTTTTTTTCACCAGTGGTCTGTGTGTACATCTGCAAACTCAAAGGCAAAACACGACTGCAGCTAAAACCGTTTCTTTTAAATCCTAATTGGGTTAAGAAAATAAAAGCACTCTTCTCAACATAAGACATGGAGTTAAGAATCTTTCCATATTTTCCCTCCATCTCACAAACATGAGGTAATCTGACTCGTTTGGGAAGCGAATTTAGGATTACAACAACTTCTGATTGTACTAATGACACCCCCCCCCCACCCCCCAAAAAAAATAAAATCCTACAATAGAATACGTTGAATGTCGAATAGATGTGCACTTCAAAACGGTACAAAAATACAGACACATACACACAAAGTGCCCTCATGTGTACAAAAACTGAACTTAACAGGCATTTTTTTTCTACATTGATACACAAAATAATGAACCCAACCCACTCCCCGCTGCATGAAGATAAATATGTAGACTCGGCAACCTTACAACATACGGTGACTGCTTCAAATTAGCTCAACTCCAGCCACTGTTTTCCTCTCGTAAAACTTACACAACTGTCATTTAAAGCCGCCTGGGTGCTTAAGCAGCACTGCACGACACCGCAGGAACATACAAAGTAGCAGTGGCACTCGTAAGCTTCTTATTTTCCTTGTGCACTGGTGTATCGGCGCCCTCCCAAAGCAAAGCAGCAGAATGATGGCAAATGCACATAAATCCCAGCGAAAACTTCAGCGCCGTACACCGCAGTCTCAAAGATGTCGAAGTCAGAAAACGTTAACAGTAAGTGAAAACCTGTTTTTGCAGTAGCACTCCGAGAGCTTCGCGATGAGACTTGAGGCGCGTGAGATTCCTACTTTTAAACAGCAACAGTTATCACTCCCAAACCCTCCACACATCTGCTGCAGCTTGTGTGTCTAAACAATCACATTCAAGGCACAACGGAGGGAATATTCAGTCTGGGGGTTACATAATACAAACATGTGTGACAAACTGTGATCATCTGCTGGGTTTGTCTAATGTGCTTGATTCACTCTTGTGAGAGCCAGTTAGTTTGAGTGCCAATTAAGGATTTATTTAAAAGCCGTATTGCAAAAATGTTGACACGCTTATGACACACTGTGATAAAGTTAAATTCTTGAGTGCCACCCTTCTTTCCTCAGCATCATCACCGGGACATAATCTACCATTTAGCCCCCAGTTTTAAAAAAACAAAAAAAACAAAGCATCGAACAGTGTCAGACATTCAGTGTCCTTCAGTTTCTCTAACCTCTGGAAAGAGAGGAGCTTCACAGAGCCTCACACAGTCACACCAACAAAAACCATCCCAGGAGCTGCAGCAGTCTGCGCGAGGCTTCTGTTCCCCTTCAGTGCTGTCTTTGATCTCTGGTCTTTACTGAGGAGGAGCGCCATCTCTCTCCGACGCTGCCATTAACCTGTAGCAAACTGACACGAGTGGATTTGTGTTTATTTTCACAAAATTGCCTCTTCTGAGTAAAATTTGATGATGTGCTTATTTACCTGAGGTGGTGCAAAATGTCTCATGACAAAATGTGAACAAAGAGAATAGCCAGGCCGATGTTGAGCAGGATTACCATGCAGATCATGATGGTGTTTGGGCCCTTAAAAAAGGAAAGTAACATAGTAACCATGAGGATGGTAAACTCAGTGAAAACTAACTTGAACCTTGACCCCTGCAGTGAAGGGACCCAGTGGTCCTGTTGTGCTGAGGGGGGGGGGGGGGGGATTATGGTATCCTGGTGGGAAGAACCATTTCTAGGAATAAAATTCCTCCATTCATGTGCAAGGTATCAATGATCTTTTATTGATTTTAGGGGAGACAATTGATTTGCTATAGTCTCCCACAAAGGAGATCATATGAGGGTAAGATGAGCCATTTTGTTAACGAAAGTCAACTTTTGGCTAAGGAAATGAGACATAAATAAAAGTAACACAGCGCAACTTCAAAAGGTTAGCTATCAATTGAAACCTTAGCAGTAAGCCTAACTAAAATATACAATTAAATAAATACAAAGTCCACAAAAAGTGGTCGTGTGGATCAGCTTGCCACATCAAAGGGGTAAGATGAGTCAGAGACAGCTGTCACTAAATATAACTAAAAAATTACTCTAAGAAAAATTAATAACTAAACAATGATAATTCTCATTTGATTCTGAAATAAATGTTACAAATATTTTATCTTAAGTTAGGAAAAATTTGCAAGACCTTTCAAGAAACACACTTAAGTTTTAAACTGAAACTTTAATTCGTTTGAACGTCATGATACTAACTCACTTTAAAGCTGCAAATTATTTTATAATGACAAACTTGTGCAAGACTGCAAAGATACAGGAGGTGGGTCATCTTGTCTACTGGCTCATCTTACCCACTTTCCCCTATGGGTGCATGCTCATGTTGGATTTCACTGTCTGAATGCAAAGAATTAATAAAGAATTGCCAAAATTACTACTTAAAGGAGAAGTTTCACACAGTGGGGAATACATTCTCACTGCTGTAGCTGAAATTCCTCATCTAGGAGTTCAAAATAAGGCCACAGGAGGAGGAAGACTTTAAAAGGGGCTGTGCAGCTAGAGTAGCCCCGTCCAAGGGTAAGAAAATCCTCCTACCAGCACCTTTAAATCTCACAAATTAACACGTTTTATCTCTTCTGTGAGATTTAGGGCTGCAGATGGAAGCCATCTGTTAGTTTTGGACAGATCTAGGCTAGCCATTTCCCCCTGCTTCCAGTGCTAAGCTAAGCAGCTTCTGAGTTCCAGCTTCATATTAGATGATACATTAGAGTAGGGTTGCCACCCGTCCCGTAAAATACGGAATCGTCCTTTATTTGGCAATTAAATGCTGCGTCGGGATACGGGACGCGATTTGTTCCGTATTTTCAAAAATGTCCAATACTCATCTCTGTCACACACATCAACACTAAATGTGTTGATGTGTGTGACAATTAAGCACAAAATAAATACAGGAAATACTAAGGCCAGCTAAATTGGATTTAGTAGCACACACAAGTGCAAAGTTTGATATGTTTTATTGGTTGAAAATATTTAATGCTGGTCAAAAATGCATTTATGTAGGTTGACTGGGAATAGAACTGGTTCTTTAATTAAACAACGTTCTGACATGAAAGAACCCTCACAAATAATGTAATGAACAAATTATTCACTTTTTAATATCAACCTTTATTTAAAAACAGCTATTAAAATATGCCTGTTCAGTTGGAAACTCTGTTTGTTTGGCCAACAAAAACAAAATCTAATAAATATCAATAAAAATAATAAGTTGTTTTTTTTTTCCTATGAAAGTAAGCTGACAGAAAGATTTGAGGCCCCCCTCATACCATTTCATTGTCCTCTGAGCCTAACAGTTATTAATGCTGGAGGGTGGAACTTGAATATTAATTTTTTGGGATGCATTGCCTATTTCAGTCTCATGTGCATAAGCCCACTGAAAAACAATGTATTTTCAATATGATACACACTGTAAAGCTATGTCATGTCCATGACACTGTGGAGGGTGGGACAAGTATCAACCATGCCAGGTCCAATCTAGAGGGCATAGGCTTTTTAGGAAATATGTGGTTTAAAGTGTTTGACCTGCTCTTGGACGTGGTGGACTGTTTTCATCTAAAAGATGTTTAGTTTTGCGTAACTACACAAATGCACCTAATTACAGACTTGTAAATAAGCCATTTGTAATTATATAAATAATAATTATTCAGCATATAGAATCGCTCAGCATCAATGGAATAATATCAAACATAAGTTGTCATCAATTGGGCCCAGTGCTACAAGAAGTGCTGTAAATATGTTATTACGCTGTTATACCACAAAATGACAGTGGCAGATCATTTTATAAACTTTTGTATCAGTGTGGTTTAACTGTTAGGATAATCTGATTCAATTTAATTAAAAATTTGTAGCAATCTTTTGCAATAAAGTCTTCATTACAAAAAAAGTATTTAATTTCATGTGTGACTAACTGCTTTCTTGATCACCCCTTTACAAAAAAAACAAAACAACATAAAACGTGAGTCGGGCGACTTGGGCCATGTTGGCCATGGCCCCGAGAAGCCGTAGTGGGCATCGCTTATTTTCATATACCCAACGTTAGAGGTATCAATCTTTTCATCCAATTCCTAATTAGAAAGCCAATGTAAGCACTGTTAAGCAAATATTGCTTTAGTCCTTTCTTATATCAAATAATCACAATGTAAAAGTGAGCATTTCTTTGTCATCTGTAGCAACTACAGATATACTAATTGTGGAATTGGGCAGATAAAAGCGTTTAAAATAATTCAGCCAATAGTCAGTGCTGATACTGATAATGTTTTTTAGTTTTTTTCCATTTAGACTTCCATTCTCGCCTTTGTCCTGGGGAAACAAACATTATTTTAAAAGAAAACTTTTTAAAAGCCTTTCACCGCTTCATCACACTATCTATGATCATTTAGCCAAAACAAAATTGCTGGGACACAATAGATAATTATCAGCTACTGACACTGGTAAATGTCATCTTATTTTGTGGACGCTAATATCAGCTGATACCATGTGTGGTTGATATATTTATAGTCATAACTGTTAGTTCTGTTTATCCTTGAAAACTTTAAAACCAGTGTAAATAGCTGAGATCGGCATCAACATAAGACAGTGCCAAGAGATATGCCATTCCTTTAAAACTATTTTCCCCACAAATAAACCAGTAAAGTAGTCCGGCCTTGCCCCTATAAGGTACATAAATATAGACCTGATCTTGGAAATAGGACAGTTAATCAGCACTTGACTGAGCTACAATGATTGTGATGGTGTCATGCAGTGTTCATTAGGAACTAGGACTTTAGGACTAGGATTAAGAGTCTACAGAAATGCTAGTGTATATTTTTAAGGCTGTTCTGAGCTAAGTGCTAACATAAGCATTGGTAGGAATTACTCTCTGGGGACCATGAATGTCTGTGGAACATTAATCCATCCGATACTGTTGACGAAAGTCTTGGAGTGACGGAGTGACAGACAGACACTGCCATCCATATAGCCACACTACTATGTGGCTAAAAATAATGACGAATTAGTCATTGTGTATATTTACTGCCTTACCTCCATCTCCAAAGACTCTGCAGTCACCTCATTACTCAGGCTCGACAATAAGGCCTTGGGTCTGGCTTCGGCTTTAGGCTCCACCTTCGCGGCCAGTTTGGCAACTACAGCTTTGGCTTCCGCTGGCTTTGGTACCGTTTTGGGTTCAAGACTTGGAGCAGGTTTTGGAGCTGGTGCTGGGCTGGGTTGCCGTTTTGGTAGCGGTTTTGTTTCTGCTTTACTGGCAGGCCTGCTTGGCTCCCTGGACTCCGCTTTGTTCTCAGATACAGGTGCCGCTCTTTCTTTCGTTGATGGTGCTCTTTCCGTTTTTACCTCGGCTTTAGGCTCGGGGGTTACAGGTTTGGAAGGCACTTTGGGAGGTGCTTTGGAAGGTGCTTTGGAGATGGGACGTGGTGCTTCTTCTTCTTCTTCTTCTTCATCTGGTGAGATGAGGCTATTCCTTACAGGGGCAGCAGGGGCTGTAGTGGCATCTGAAGCTTTTGCCTCAGAGTCAAACTTCTGCAGTGGCTTGATCTCCATGTCAGAGCCCTGCTCATTCTTGCTGCTCTGACGGCTTGGGGTACGAGAGGGACCACGACTACTGGGGGCCCTTCCTTCTTCAGGTGCAGCAGAAGCAGGAGCAGAAACCGAGGGAGTAGTGGGACGACTGCCTTGCTTGCTGTTGGGTTTACTGCTGACACCACCTTTACTGGTTCTGTCTTCATTCCAGCCGCCTGGACCGAGGAGTTTGGGTTCTTCCTTGTTCATGATGCCTGGACTTGGAGAAGGGGTGCGACCTGGGGATGAGCCAGGCATGAGGCTGTCCAGTTCATTCATAAACGGGCTTTCAGGTGGTGTGGGCAGCGGCTCCTCCTCAGCTAGCAGGGGTTCATGCATGATGGTGTCTGTGTTCTCACTGCCCTCCACGGCCTCCTGTAACACTCTCTTCTTCAGATACTCGGGACCTGAAAGTCAGTTCAAACACTTTTTAACATTGGTTTCTATAACTGGTGATTCAGATAATTGTTTTACCTTAATTTCAAATGTATATTAAATATAGTAATATTAAGAATGATGTTATGAGCTAATAAGTGATGTGGAAAGTACTGCAAATATCTTTCTATGACACACAAAATCTGTCCATTATCTCCTCCTATAGTTGAGCAACCAAACTTGGCACACATCTTAGGTCTGTGAAGGTTCTTATCTATATCACAAATTATGATGTCATCATGCTGCCTAGCAACCACCACCAACAGTCCATGTCATGTGTTTATGCACCTATAATTGCCTCACTAAAGCGTCATATAATTTTAATTTCATGACAATAACATCTAATTTATATCCAAAAAAACTTAAATTAAGCATGCTATATTATGATGTCATGTTGCCGAGCAACCTAACAGCGGGCTAAAATCACAGACCAAACAATAGCGTACCACGGGCATGTGCTATTCACAATAATTAGAATTAATTTTCCACAACAAAGCCATGGTATTTTTAACAGTAAGTGATAATCCCTCAGTCCCTCAAGGATTTCTATACATCATAAATATTTCATCATGTGAGAGTTTCATGACTTACAGTTTAAATAATCCTTTTTTTTTTTTTTTTTTTTTAACTGGGAGCCCCTCAGTTCATTCACGGTCAGAAACAAACTGCTTTAGTGTCCCCTTGCTTTAGTTAACTTTCTTCTGATTGGCTGTCACTCTTAAAAGAACAGCAGGTGGGCGTGGCTAATATGCTCGCAGCCAGTCCTAGTTCCTGGTGTATGGCTCAGTGTTAGGCTCATTTAGGCTTGCTGGGCTTGTAATACACTGGCAGAAACCGCGCCATCTTTTTTGACATCAGATCCAAGAGTAGAAAACAAAAAAGTGTTTCCAGCAGCCTGAAGCCTGAGCTTTCAGCTCACAGACATTACATGTGCATCCACTGACATCATTATTTGAAACTTTGGCCATATTTAATATGACATCCACCAATGTAGCCATATACAGTACTGTGAAAAAGTATTTGCCCCCTTCCTGATGTCTTACTTTTTTCTTTGCACGTTACTCACACTTGAACGTTTCAGATCATCAAACAAATTTGAATTTTAGACAAAGATAACCTGAAAAAATACAAAATGTAGTTACATATTTATATATTTTCCTGTTCAAAGTTATTTGCACTCATTCATTTGTATTAATACAAACTTTCTGTTGTTTGATAATTATCGTGGAGCACTTCTCTCCGTTATATAACAAATTACTGTTGGCTACAACAGGAAATGGCCAAGGGAGCTCAATTTAAAAACTGACTTTTTTCCCCCATTAAAAAAAGATTAATTTCCTTTGATTAAAACGTCAGCTCCGGTATGGCAGGGCTTCCAGCTCAGAGATCATCTTTATAATTATGGTATCATCCCCCAAAACGTCCCGAGAGCGCAGGAAGCAGCTACGGAGGATGTTGGAGATCCATTCGGCTGCTGCCTCTCCTTCTTAATAAGCTTATACTTGAGTACACATTTTTCCATTAAAGAGCAAAAGTAGCGCTTCCTTTTGCTCACATTTCAGAAAAATCTAAAAGAGAAACACTGTGCCTTCATTAAATATACAAAAAACTGCTTGTGTGACAGAAGGATTCTTAGTATCTGTATTTTTGATGTTGCCAATAAATCCATGAAAAGAGCCAACAATGCACTAATAATCTGATAATATTTTCTTTTGTTTTAATTTATATTAATTTCTCCAGCTTGCCTTTGGCCCTCATTCCCAAGCAGATTTTATTCATAATAAAATAAAATAATACTAAAACAGAGGTAAATAGTGGATTTGTTGCGAACTATTTCTTGCTGTGGATGAATACACGTGTGCTGATGAGGATTACCAGGTGCAGGATATGTATTATGTCACTGTAAACTAAGTAATGCGTGCACAGAGGAATAAGCTTAGTCAACGGCATATGTTTTTAATTAGATTTGCTAAAAATAAGAAAAAGTATAGAATATCAGAAGACCAATCCTTAATGTGTGAAGCTGGAGTAGTGTTTTGAAGCAGATGTTCCTCATGAGAGCCGGACTCACCCAGACGTTTAGTGAGAAACTAGTCATTCAGAGAGCGAGAGAGAAGTCATTTAGAAAGCCGGACGACTTTCGGTTTTCGTCTGACTTCTTTGAGCTGAGTGAGAGAGCAGGAGAGAAATGCAGGAGGCTCCTAAATAGCTCCTTTGCTTTTGTGTCGACGTGTGTGTGTCGACAGACTCGCAATGAAACTGATACGATCCCTTCGACCCAGTAAGATGTTCCTTTTTTTAGACATTCAAATGCGACTATCCTTGTGATGGGCCTCAGCAGAAGGATCTACTATCACGAGCTGTAAGGACAGAGACAAAGTAGAGAAGTAGATCTGCTGCTGGCATTTTATATTTGCTGTTTCCTTTATAAGATATGATAACTAGGTAAAAGAGCAAGATCTGGCTTTAGTGTGCATTTTGTGGTTGCATATGCTAAATATGACCCCCTCTGTGATATCAGATCACTGGTGAAAGTCAGTGCTTGCATACAGCTGCAAACACTGTGGATGACATTTTGATGCTTTAAAGGTGGCACTTTTTGAATGTTTTTTATGCAGTGGATGCCCACTAACCTGGCTGGTAGAAGGAAGGGGAGAGCTCTTTGGCCACCAGTCTGGCAATGCTGGACTCTCTGTTAGAGGCCTGGGCTGCCTGCTCAGCTGCATCTGCCTTGGCCTTGGCATGTGCTGTCCTGCAGTGGAAAGATGGAACACAAGTCACAATGTCTTCTTTCATCTTTCCTCTCGTCTTATTAGTGACCTGAATTATAATCTGTAATTTTGATATGCTGGCAATGGGCATTGCTTTTTTTTTGAGAAAGGATCTGAGGTTTTATAAATGATGTGGTCAGTCCCACGCTTAGCCTAGCTGTAGGAAGGGAGAGTGGGACATGAGAGTGTTTTCATCATCAAGAAAGCAAATAAGTGTCTCCTAAAATGCAAAACCGTTATAACTTTAAATGTGAAGCTATAACAACCCCAGCTGGGTTCTATCCCAACAAGAAACAACAAAATCCTCCTGTGAATCTCACTCATTTACACACTACAGTTTGTTTCAGCCATACCAAAACCACCAGATAACTAAATTATGTCCCATTTAAAGCACAGACACGAGTGTGGTTTCTATTTTGTAGGTGCTAACAAGTTAGAACAAGTTTAATTTTGCTCATAAATACAAATTTAAAGCCAAAGAAAAACTGGTACCCTCACTGATATCACCATTTCATCAGCGACATCGCCGCTGCCTGATAGAGAAAAATAAAACAAAAACAGTTCATATTTTACAGAAAAATACTTAAAATCTGGTTTATTATGAAGCTCAAGGTGCAACTTGCTAATTACTTTCCCATGAGCTGCACCATTATCCATCAGCCAGTTCACTGTGGACTCACATTACTCAGAAACTAACTTTGGAAAGTAACTTTTTTAATTGGCTGATGTCACCCTGTCCACTGTTTACCCCCTAAAACAGAAGCCAGTGCTTTGGTTTATATCCTCAGCACCACCTTTTTAGCGACTAAGCTTTTCCTTTGTAGTAAACAAAAGAAAGGAATGATGATCACAAATCATATTTAATCGAATGAGAGGCTGTCACCTGTCTTTGCAAACAGAGACTCTGTTCCTGTACAATGAATGTTAAATGGCACAATCCCACTACTGCACATAAAATAGATCACATACAAAACTTCACTGCGTTCCTCTTCCAAAATACGAGAATTTTCTGCTTGTCTTCATGTGCACATTTGTAGAATGAATATAAACTTAGCACGGAAAGTAAGGAAATCTGTGTTTGGTTGATTATTACTTTATTGGCAAGAAATCGTATACCGTAGGAAAGCCTGCTTATTTCCCCTTAAATGGTGCCACATTTGTAAGGAAAATGCATTTGTGGTTGGGCAGCAGCGTATGTGGGTTGTACCGAATCTTCTCTGCCAATGCCAAACAGGGGCGTGCAGCCTAACCCAGCTGCTGTAGGGCAAGTCTGCCAGTCTGTTGCAGGGCAATTTAGAATCACCTAACCCTATTATGTGCATGTCTTTAGACTATGGGATATCTCCCCAGCTAGATGGTGGATTCAAACCCAGTACCTTCTTGTTGTGGGGCAACAGTACTAACCACTATGCCACTGCGCTGCCTATATTGAAGTTTTGCTGCATTATAGCAGCAAAATGCAATATTAAAAACAATGGGGTTTCATATATTTATTCTTCTGCATTCCATTCATTACGTCATATTGTAATGGTTTAATGCTGACCTCGACCTTCATAAAGAAACACTCTTAGAGAAGGTGGACTTAAACAGCGTGACCAAAAATATCGCAGTACAGGGCTTGTTTATAGTGTTTAACCATGTTCAAGTGAAGGCCAGGGGTGGGCCGTCGCTGGTCATATGGCTCATTAGTATTATTAGCTTTGGAGAAAAAGGGGTGTCCTGTTCTACCGTTGACCTGTGACAGAAATAAATCATGCTTTTGCCACCCTGAGTGAGACAATGAGTTATTGCTGCCAAGCTGCTGAGGGCTCCATCATCACACAAACATCTGTGTGCGACAGAGAGAAGGCATACATTTGTATATTTATAGTTGTTTTGCTGCACACTGGAAACATTTACTTAACATGCAACACTTTGCAATGCAGAGTTCATGACCTTTGTCGCTGGATTTCCCCTAAAAATCAGTGAAGAACAGGCAGCAACCAACGAAAAAAAAACATGAACACACACAAAATAAATGACTGAACCTGAAATACTTGCGAAGACTGTAGCCGCTACAGTTTTGTAGAATAAATGCTGTTTAACAGGCACAGTGGTTACAATGGTCACCGTCTTAGTTTAGCTTGTTAGCATGCTAATGATGGCTCTTTAGCACTAAGCATGTGGCGTCAGGCCTTTTAACTCTGCACACGTTTTATGGTAAGTATATTAAACCTATTCACGATAAACCTCCCATCACATTTCGACTGAAGATGCCATTTAAACAATAATAATAAAAAGAAAACAGATATTTTACAAAAACTGTATGTTTGTTTATAAGTTTATTTAAAAGCTGAAATATTTCAGCATCATTACTGGGCTGCTGATATATCAAAAACTCAGCAGGTAAATGAGTTCAAAGCTGCTGCTGTTTGTCCCGAGTAACTGCAGGATTTACTGATTGCCATTAGTCTGTGCATACTCGACATGTTGTAACTTTACACGGAGATGAAAATAGCTCCTCTTCAGTGGGGAAGATGCTCCCACCAGGAACAATTAGAGGTCCGCGAGGTCCCCTCATTGATATAGATGAGCTCCACCTGTCCACACAGACTCAGCACCTACAATCAGGAAGCTATTTTCTCTGAGTTATTTAGTTATTATTTGCCCTTTAACCACAAGCTTCTAAAGCAATAGTACAGTCTATTTTTCTAATTTAAAGGCTAAGCAGTAATGAACACAATATGTTTCTTATAAAAATATACTCTGAAAAGCCACAATCCTCCCCTACCTCGCTCAACACTACACAATCATTAGGTAAAAGAAAATCTTTGTTTTTCTGGGTTGTTTTTGCCATAAATCTTTAAAAATATGTCACAGGATACAATTTCATTAAACAAAGAAAAAATAACTTCCTAAAACAGCGCGTAAAACTTTATTAAAAAAGGAGGAAATACTGCATTTTCTAATTTCAGTGGCAGATTAATCCAGATTTGGGTGTATGAGAGCCAGAATAAATTACACATCTTCAGCACCACTACAAGCTTTAAACATGCAATAAGCAGAGGCGCCTGATTTGGCTCCTGATTGCCTGCAGACAGAGTGGTGTGTTGAGTAGCAGGCAAGATGGCAGCCAGTATGTTTGGATGGTGTAAAGTGCTAGTTGGAGGAGAAGGATGTTGACACATGGCTTCTTCCTGCAAACCGACTCTACCTTCCACCTCACAGTGGCTCAGCATCTTCAGTTTCAACTGTTCATTTTGGAGGGTGCAGTTTGTAGTGCTGTTAAGCTCAGTAACCCACCAGCTAACACAGCGTTTGGCCCTGATGTGGACCACATCTGCAGTTTTCTATAGGTCACACGTGGCTTTGACTAATGGCATTAACTCAGCGGTGGTCTGACTGCTTCATTTCTCTACAGATCCACCTGAAACGGGCCAGATGTCTGATGCGTTGTGACATTTGAACGTCTGGCCCACACAATAATGGCTGTAACTCACATCAAGTCCAGCTCATATTCTTACTACGACAGCCCGACCTAACTGAGTGTGTGGAGATATAAGTGGCTAACAACTCTTTTCCTAGGTGTGCCTGGAGGCACCAGGGTAATGCTGAGCAGATTTGATACACCTGGTCCAGTTCAGCTCAGCTACCTGCCCTGCTGGTAACTGTACACTATGTTGTTTTTTTTTTAGTTCATGCACCACAACACTTTGCATCTCATCAACATAACACTACAGACAGGAAGATGGCAGTCATAAAGCTAATGCTGAGGTTCACAGGTGAAATTTATGAAGCACAGTGTGACGCCAAGGTGGCTGTGTCCATCTTTTACATACAGCCTATAGAGTAGTTAATTACAAACACTCACTGTGCGCTTTATTAGAAACACCTATGACACCCACTGTTACAGAAAAGCCTTCTTTATTAGGCTGCACAGGCATTTCTCATAAAGTGCTCAGCACATAGCAGACATGAGCTACTAGTTAAGTACTAAAATGGCTAAAAGGCAGCAGACAGATATAAAGTGACCACTGTAGCTGTCTCACATCCATTCACAGCTCACTGAGCACGTCTGTCACTGGGTATTAGAGACCACACGGCTCTCGGTACCATAAATATGCCGAAATCTTTAGCACAAAACATCACGGGGTGGAAAATAGGAGTTCATCTCTGCGTGGTAAAAATCTATTTGATCCTGTAAATAACAGTCATTATCAAAATGCAGGGATGCAGTATTAGTGCATATCCCTGACTTAAAAAGTAAGAAAAAAAAAAAAGAAATCAACCATTGGCATGAAGGATTAAAGCAGCTGAGCGCTGAGCAGTCTTTTCCTAATGGAACACTATATTTGTTTAGGGCTCGCAGTGTAATAATATATCTCCCAGTGTGGTTACAGTTGCTAAAAATTGTCTAGCATAGCTGCTAATAGTGTGACTGAATGGATATTCGGATTGATAATTCCCACCTGCGAGAATAGCCATTGCTCAGCTGCTGGGTACGGCTGCACATCTCATTTCGGCAGTAATCTTATATCACAGGATCCGTTTGATCCAGATGCTGTGGTGTGGCACCCAGCTGGTGATAGAAGTCTTTGGAAAAACAGTGCTCAGTTCTCCTGATCTGTGACCTCAACAAACACTTAAATGATGAGTTTATAGTTTAAATCAGTACTTAACAGAACGCTACAGTCATTTAGTAAGTTATGGTCCCAATTAGAGTTAAAAAGGACAATAAAATGTGCAATAAACACGTTTTTACTGTCTGAGGCACCTCTCATTCATCCAAGATGGCACTAAACAACTGGTAATGTCCCACCATTCATCAGGAATACTTTAGTTTAGACTGCTTTCTTGCTCTAATGTGGACCATAATTTAATAAATAAACTTTATGTTTATTAGAACTATCGACTGAGCCCATAAAGTCATCAGGAAAGTGCTTAGTGAGGTCACAGATCAAAAAGTCTTGAGATGTCCTTGTGTAGGCATTTAGACAACCACAAGTCTCTTTGCAATCAGAGGATCTGCCCCCTATTGGTTATTAGGGGAAAAAAAAGTATTGACCTCATATTTCAGACCAGCTATTGTTTATATACAGTCTAGGAACTTTGTACTTTGAAGAGTGATGAGACTTCAGCTGCAGGAACACTCAGAAATAGAACAGTAAAGGTCAGTCTGCACACATGCACTAATCTGTGCAACTAACTCAAAAACAACTGTGTACTTTTTTTTTTAAATTCAGAAAAGGCACGTGTGACTATATTAATGTATGATCCACCCCTCATTCATCCAAGATGGGACTAAACAATGAGTACAGTGCAGAGATTAGCAGAGATTAGGCGCTTCACAGCAAGAAAGTTCTGGGTTCAAAGCAAGTGTTCTTCCCCTGCCTTGGTAGCTTTAGTGGTGAGATAAAGCTTTAAATAGTGGGTAGGACTAGGAAAGTGCCATACAAAGACATATCTAGCTGTGTAGTGTATGAACGAATAATAGAACTTAATGGGTACTTCTACCTAATTGTGCACCTTCATTAAAAGGTTGCACTGTTACATTACGGTGCAAAAATTGTTACCAGAAGATAAAGTCTGGCTTCTGTGAGATCACAGATTAATGTGCAACTTAAATCTGGCCTTTGAAAAGCCTTCAAATAAGTCCTGGTGCTCTGCTGCTTTGTAATGTCTGTTTTTTGTCCTGCCACCGTTGTCCCGGAGCCGGCTGATGGCGAGAGATGTTCTGTCATTTTGGCATGTGTCACTGGATCTTTGTGGAGGGTCCTTTCCAACTCTGTCGCAACTATACGTGCATAGATGAGGGAGTACGCAAGAGTGATTAGTTGTTAAAAAAAAGATAACATTTTAAAATAGAATTGAATCCGTTTGCCAAAATACATACAAGTGCTAATGGAAACCTCATTATTGCAACATTGCTTGAATAGTACAGATCTCATCTATTTCTGTAATCACTGATCTATTATTTTTTTTCCTCTCAGATTAAATAAGACACTTGTACAAACAGCCCTCAAAGAGTCCTGCGCTGCAGTCTGAACTTTGTTTACAACTTTTACGAGCGGTTGATCGCTCACCAGCACAAAATGCTAGTATCAGCAGTACAGCGTGTAATCCAAGCCCCACAACTAAAGCTAGGTGTGGTACATATATACACTAACCCTTTATACCCAAGCACTTGCTTATGAGGTGTGTCATATTTATATCCATGGAAGCATTCGACACCACTGCTGACGCAAGATGGATTGAGATCTGTGATCTGTAACTGTTGCCGGCTCGCAGCGGAGCTAAAGCTCACAGGAGGTGACGGAAAGAGAGAAAAGCAGCGAGCAGACGGCTGGTTTTGAGCCGAGTTGCGTGGTGAATGGGGAAGTATTTGATTGCTGCCTGCAGAAAAAAAAAGAAAAAAGGAGGATCTCTGTGTGTCTGTGACCAGATAGGAAAGATGGAGTCTGACAGCAGCACGGGGGGGAGGGGGACAATCAGCTGTTGCATTCCCCTGTGATTGTGATACAGCAAGAGTGCGCCTGTCCATATTTAGTCAGGGCTCCTCTGTGACTACAAGGCCCCCGTGTCTGCGTCATTTACACCCTGTTCTGCCACACAGGTCCTCCTCCAGACGCCCAACAGCCAGCCCACACAGCAGAACAATGTCCACAGACTGTCTGAGTATCAGCAAACACTTTGACTAACTGGGCTTGAAGAGGCCAGGTCTGGGATCGCATGCAGTGTGCTGGTTGTACTTGTATTTTTAAACCCTAGACATCACTGCCAAAAGGATCATAGTGTGAGGAAACCACTGCCAGGAACAGATGTGTCATGTCTCCTCTGCTTATATAATAATGGATTTCAGTGTAATGTTCAGGACCACAGGAAAGCTGTTTAGTTACTACCAACACAAAAATATAAAAAAATACTCCAGTGCAAGTAAAACACAGATTTAATTTTAAGCTTATTCCAGTGGCTCTCTACTCCACCCACAGAGTCAAAAGAATTTAAGAGAAACTAAATAGTGTGTCAGTCCAAGCACTTTAGCCAAAGACTCCTCGGTCACTTAGACCTGCTCACAATTAGCACTGGCTTCTGTACGCCACTCTGGATGTTAGGCAGCGCTATCTGCTGCCCTAACCATGCTCATTTTCTTGGGTTTGTGCTTCCTATTTACTATGCAAGGCACTACATTTAAGAGGTATGCAAGCAAAATAATTTGCCAAGAATGTTTTCATTAAATCAGTAATGAAAGTCTGAAGACAATCATAGCTCCTGCCAGAAGCAATGGCAGCTAATTTTAATTTTTAATTTATTACCTATTCGATTCCATTTTATTTATCTTGTGTGCTTTTATCTGCGGTGTTGCCTTCTCTGTATTTCTGTACCTTGAGCTACTGCGATTTGTCAGTTTCCCTCTGAGATAGATGGATCACTTTATTAATCTATCTACTGGAGAAGCATCTGGGAAGTTTTTGGGTTTCGGGGAGAGTTTGGCTGCAAACTTGAAGCTTAAACAAACTGACAGAAGGGAAACATCTCTCTATCACTTGAAGCTGACTGCTCAGTGTGACCCAGCAGCCTGACCTGGCTCAGACGCGGAAATTCACACTCTCCGCCTCTGTTGCAGAGAATCGGGTGAACAAACACTTCCACCTAATCGAGGCACCATGAAGCATTTTTTAAAAACATTTAACTTCTTATTGAATCCTTTTACGTGTTGCCACCTGGAATGTTATGTCCATCGGTGACATCTGGCTATATGGCCTAATTGCACTGCAAAACACACTTTATTGGACAATCTAATTACTGTGAACCCTAAAAAGTTAATATGTAAAAATTTGCCTTTAAATGTGGTGCAGCTGAACTTTTATTTCTCCGCTGGCCTTCCAACACTTTGGTGTTTTGAGGCGTTCCTGATGACAGTCCTGTTTAAATACTAAGCCTGCTTTGCTCTGTCCAGGCTTGCTGTAGGTGATCTTAAAGCACTGACACGATGAATAACTCTCATATACTGCTTATCTGTGCAGTACAATATTTAGATTTCAATCTGCTGGGACGGGGGTCTGCAGTCCATCAGTTCAAGTCCCACTGCTGTAAACACTCAGCCCATTTCAGGTTCTGAAGACGACAAAAACACCACCGCCTTGTATGGTCAGACGAACTGAAGATGGATGTCTGCGCGTACATGAATCACACAAAAAAAAAAAAAAAAAAAAGGATTTCCTGTATTGATTTTGATCTGATTTTATGCTGCAATGTGTGTGTGAGAGAGAAGTTTAAATAGATCCATCAGACGGGTCGGGGTAGTGATTGCTCATCCATTAGGTTTCATAGTTAAAGGAATAGTTTGACACTTTGGGAAATGCTGCTCTTATAAAATGAGAGTAAAGCCAGGAGCCAGTTAGTTCTGCATAAAGCCTGTCCACTGTGACATTACCCACTGGTTCATGAAGTCTCTCTGTTTGATTCCGTTTTGGAGTCAGAAATGATCCGATTTTGATGAGGGGTGGAGTGTTAGGTTATCAGCTTTAAGCTGCTAATTAGTAGTGAGCAAGCTCTCTACTGCGTTTGTGCCTTTTGCAGCACTTTTAGCTCATTTGTCTGAAATAATATGGGTCACTGTGGGGTTAATAATGATAAGAGACCTTCCAACACTTCGTACTCCAGTTTTGGTGAGTGAAATTCTACTAATTTATGAGTAAGCAGGTATCTTTGTCTGTGCACTGTAACTGTACTGTTTATGGATGCAGTTTGGTAACCAAGCTCTGCTGGTGTTAACTGATAACTCCTCTTTCTCATCTAAATATGGTCAGCAGCCAAAACACTAAAGTTGAAGCTTCCAGAGGCAGAGTGCAGAAACCAGTGGGTGCCACTGTCCAACCTTTATATACAGTCATGCAATTAATACACATTTCCTTTATAACAAGTTTCAACAACAACCATTTCTGGCAGCACAGGGGGCTATATTAGGGTGACCGACTCCAAACAAACTACATGTGGGACAAAGAGTGTGTTTGTGTGCAGCAGGTTTCTAAAGCTCAGAGGAATTTAGCACGCGAAGGACATATTTTATGTGAATATAACCTTCCCATCTCCCTTGCTAAATAAATACAATGTGCATAAAAGGAAGTTGTTTAGTCCTCCTCTCTTACTCTCATGTGGCCTCCTTTTTATTCCACTTTAAAACGGTTTTTGGCTGTTAGTTCAGTTGCCTTTTTTAAAATCTAGTAATCCTCTGGGTTTCAGCAGGGACGCAGCCATCAAATGAAACATCTCTCCTGAGCTGCAGGTTTCTTGTGAGAATCAAAAAAATAACAACATAATCCTTTAGAAAAGTGTCTGTTTTACAGTGTTGAGTTTAGAAAAGTAGAGCCAAACAAAATGTGGACCAGGATCTCAATATAAGGGACAGGGGAACATAAAAAAGGACCCTAGGCTAGAAATACTCCAAAAGTAGTTATGTTTTCCAAAGATAAAATCTGCTGACTGCAGATTCATATGTAGAACAGAGGGACTACCACCTGTCCACCTGACTAACAGCCATAATGCAAGTCAGACTACTTCACAAAAAGACATGCTGTTTATTTAAGGTCACTTTAAATCACTTTAACTTGCCAAACGTCTGATTCCCATGCAGCTAAAATGATAATTACCATATTTCAGACTGGTATTCATGTCACGTGTTTCTAGTCTTACTGACCAAGCAAAGCGGTTTTCACTAAAAGCTACCTTCACCCACACATTCACACAGTGTTTGATCATAGCCACTTTAATGGATGCATGAATGCATCAGGGGTAATATGGGGTTCAGCATATTACCCAAAGACCCAAAGGGGAATTGAGCCATTGATCTTGTGATTATTAGAAACCATGTTAAACATTGAACCAAAAACTCTTCTTCTCTGCTGCTCCCTTTGGGGGTCACCACTGCCTCCATCTCACCCTGTCCCTCGCATCCTCCTGTCACACCAACCCTCTGCACGAAACCCCCCAAAAAAACCTGCTCTAAAATCAGATCGTTATTAAAAACCAATCACCTCTTGTAACAGCACACAACTATAAGATCACAGCATGCACATCCGCACACGCTTTAACATCTTCACACCAGGCGGGGCAGGACTGTAAGGACACTGGGACCCCCAGCAGGGAGTCATTTTTGAGAAGTCGCGTTCAAGGCCGGCAGTGGTGAGCTGGAAAGCGATACTGCGGCATCGCTCGCTCCATTGCAACTACTGTAAGATGCATCGACATTTTGGCAACTGCAGGGAGTGAGAGTGTCAGATTGTGAAACATCTGAGACTTGACTTAAAGGCCAGCTTTGCCATTTCTCAAATAGCCCGCACAACTCCACGACAATTCGAATATAAACATATTAATCGAAATGCAGGAATCTGATGAGGCTGATGGATTCTCCTGCTTCTTGTCTCTGTGCTAAGCTATAAGCAAACCAGACATGAGAGTGGCATTGATCTTCAAGGCTTAAAAAACCCCAGTATTTTCATAAATATAGAGCCATGTAGCCTGAATTGATTGTTAGGGTCAGTCTGTTCCCTGCTGGCAAGCATGAAGGTAAAAGTCAAAAGTTTCTCCAAAATATTAAAAAGTGGATCTTTGGGAAGAGAAGAACTGGTTTGTCTGGACCTCAAATATAAACTATTGCCACAACATTTTGTTTACACACCATCTCACACTTCTTTTGGTGACTCTGAACACGTCAGAGTGCCTTTTTTAGACAAACCCAGGGGTGTTCTGCTCCTCGGTGATTCGACTAAATCTTCTGTTGACTACAAAGCAGATTTGCAGCGGGATGCACGCACAGACATATCAGATATGTTTTCTATTGCAATGATCCCTCTTCTCCTAACACTCCTAATCAGCTATCAGATACTCAAACAGGGGAGCTGGACATGTCGGTCCGCTCTCACTGTTTGAATATGTTGCACACAGTTCCAATTTAGGCAGAAAAACTGAGCAACAGTTTTTCTGCCTAAATTGAGAGGGAGAAAAGCTGTGCCTGTGAAAATGGGAAAAAAAAAATCACTGCAAAAACTAAACAGATAACCTGGAGAACCAGCTTGAATTTTAACACGTTGTCCAGTGTGTGATATAAGCCATATGTAATGCAATGACTAAAAACATTTTATTGTGATTTTCTATTTTAGGTTTATTGGGACTTGCAGCCAAAATGAATGCGAAGTGAAGGCTCTAAATAAATGTTACTACTTCTCTATATGACCCGTTTCCCTCGTTTACCTTCACACACTGACCTTTAACTAAACCCACCCCGACTTTAAGCCTTTTATGCACTTAAATGTAAATGAAGTCACAGACTGAGCACCTGTTATAAAACCAGCGCCGCTGAAAGGTTCTGAGGGTCTTTCCCGGACCATCAAAGACTCTTTTAGCCATCTGTGTAAATAAATATCTCATCTGCTGTGAAGGTCGCCAACTATATTTCAGACACTCATAACTCAAAATTACACCCAGTACGTCCTTGCTTATGTTATTAGAAATAATAAAAGAAAGCAGGGAAATTAAAAACTGATTTTAAAACCCGACTTTGTTTTAGGCAGAAATGATCACAAGCTGAAGAAAGAGAAGCACTGTGTGACATAATGTTTAAAACTGCTTCAACATGTAGCAAACATTTTCTTTTGTCTAGACTGGAAAAGGAGAGGATTCATGAGCTCCAGAAAGCAGTAAGTGGTGTCAGGGTTGCCAGGTTTGCATGAGAAAACAGGTCAATGGCTGATCAAAGCTATCCCAAAACAATCCCAGTAGCCACAGCTGGGAAGAAGAAGTGGACACAGTTACAGCACGCTGTGTGTTTATGTGGATGGGGTCTGCCTACATGCTTACCTGGCATCAGTTTTGTAGGATCTGGGTATAAAATAAGTGATTTAATTTGAAATATTGATTTTTATCTATTGATATTTCTGTCAGGACTACTGTAGTCAAAAGAAGATTGACATGTGCATCTCCTGTGATTTACATTTGGAAATGTGGGCCCTCACTGCCCTTCCTCGTGCACATCTGTAATGCATGAAGCAGAGAGAGGACCCAAGCACAGAACAGAGGGTACATCAATCATGGAAGATATGATACTGTGCTGTTTGACTGAACTATTCCTGCAAAAATTAATACCATAATAGAGCAAACAGTATAAAAAGGCCTAAGAAGAAGGATCTCTCTGGTTGTTTCTTCTCACCTGGACGCAGCGATCTCTGCCTTCTGCTTGCCAATGGCTGCAGCCCTCTGAGCGCCCTCCACCGCCCGCTCCACCTTTTGCTTGATCTTAGTTCCCTTCAGCTGGATCACCCTCTTTTTCATGGCCTTCACCAGCATGTTGTTCATGTACTTGCCCTCCTCCTTCCCTCCCTCAGCAAACGTGGTGCAGCCGTAGCCATGTCTCTGGTTGTTGAGCCACTCACCCTCATACTTCAGCCCACTGGACCTCTCGCTTATTCCATATCCTGAGCGCTTGTCGTTCTTCCACTCGCCCATGTACACCTCTGTGGTAGTAGCATCAATGTCGGCCTCCACCGGGGGAAAATCCTCGGCTCCAGCCAGACTCTCATCCCCGATGCTGACTGTGGAGTTGGTGTCGCTGGCGTTGGAGCTGAGAGCCGAATCTGGCCTCAGGAAGCTGAGCTTGCTCTTCTGGCTGGACAGCGATGTGCTTGAGTCAGACTTCCTCAGCTTACCCAGCAGGGAGCTCCTGCGAAACAGGCCCTTCTTCTTGTTCTTAACAGCCTCGGGGTCGACCTGGAGCGTGAGGGCGAAGCCTCCGCGGGACGGCCCCAGCTGGGTAGGGGTGGAGATGGGTGTCTCCTCACCTGAGGCATTTGTTGTGGTGATGATTGGGACGTCCTGCTGCAGGATGGTGCCATTGCTGTGCTCGCTGCGAAGGGAGGTCAAGGAGGTGCGAAGAGGGGAGCGGACAACTGCTGCCATGCCGTAGGGGACACTCTGTCGAACACCATAGCCATGCCGCATCCCGCCAGTGAACTGACCCTGGAAAGTACCTGGAAACCATAAAAGACTGTAAATATTGTTACTGCATCAAAGATCCTGAGCATGAGATATTTTACACTAAAACATGGCTCTACTGATGACAATCCCACCACTTTTGTAATTACAGGATTATTTAATTATTGCTGAATAACATTTCAGTCACAAGTGACAGTCCAATTAAACAAGACACAGTAGAGAAATTAGCAATAAAATGGGAGGGGGAGAGCAGCAGCGTGCGGGCCCTGTGCTTTATTTTTGTCTATTCTCTCCTGTACTTTGGGATTTGTCCTGTCGATTAATGTCTCCCTACAATCTTCTTTTTCCACTCACTCTCAGTCGGCTGCAGCAGATGGTCCACGCTCTCTGATTCTGGGTCTCCCTGAAGTTTCTTCCTGTTAATAGGGAGCACTTCCTCCCTATCACTACCAAGTACTTGGCCACAGGGGGATGAATGGCATTTACCTTACAATATAAATAGCTTTTTTTTTTTTGCAGGTGCTGTCTCCTATGCCCTATCCTGATGCGCGCCATCCAAGAAATGCGACTTCCCATCGCGGCACCACGGACCTCAACACCTGTGAGTCTGTTCAGTATTAATAAGTGGTCTGAACACATGATATTGATTAGCAGTAGGACAATGGCTGCAACTATATCTAGCTCACTCATTACATTCACACACTTTCATAGATCCTACAAAATGTGCATAGACTCAAGTTCTGAAGCCTTCGCTCGTTCTGGTGTCTCAGTAAAAGTGTTCCAACACGACCGGCACACTCATAATGGCAGAGCAGTGCAAACACATCGCCCACTACAGCAGGGATTCAGTGCCCTAGTTTAAGATAGTGAAAATAGTAAATCTTAACACCTTAGCTTCATTAGCATGCTAATAGTGCCATTCTTAACATGTTAGCGTTTGAGTCCAGGCTCACAGAGCCGCTGTTGTTCAAACGCTCATTTCTGCCAGAATGTCATGGATATCTTTAGAGTGGCCAGTCTCATTCAGTAATATGCTCACTGACAAGTCATCTTAGCATCTGCTTCTCAAGCTAAAATTGAAGTGCGTGTGTGGATTACAGTGACAGCAAGGCCTCAGCCTGCAAGGCCAAGAGGGCACGAAGCATGTGGGCTATTATTAAATCCTGACATGTGGTGCTCTCACACCCACCCTCCTCCAACCACAGCTTCCAGTCCACTTCACCTCAAAGCTGATGAGTCAGCTGTTAAGGAGGGAACCCACTACAGGAACAATGAAATTTATTTGTCTAATTCATTTAGTTAAACAGGTGACCTGAAGGGATAAGGAGGACCGCTGGAAGCTTACAGGGAAATAGTAGGGTTACTTAGGACAGCTCCAAAGTAGTGGTACTTAACTTTTAATTGCATTTAATGCCTTTAAAAAAAACAAACAGGTATTCAGGTGTATTTCAGAGGGTAATATTGTATTTAACCCTCGTATTTTTTAAAAATATAATGCACACACGAAGTTCAGTAGTAACTTTACCATCCTCAGCTGTAACATTAAAGCAGTGGCCAGATCCATCAGTAATATAATGACAATATACAACACACAACATCTGAGGACTCATGCTGCTGCATAGCTGCACACTTTATTACATGTTTTGTATGTACTGTACTTGTAAGGAGGGCTTTTTTTAAATTATATTTTTTTATTAATACTGAGTACTTATCCTACCTCTGTGCATGAGGTGTTGTTCAACAAAATGGAAACTTTCCTGTAGGGTTTTTATATCCAACAAGCTCTGAGCACCTCTTGACTGACAGCAGCAGGGTGGTGTTTTCTTCTGGTTACAGAGGCATCATTAAAGACCACTGGGTTCATCAGGCCACACTGTTATGCACGCACTGATTTTTCTCCAACGATCTTGGCTGGAGGTGTTTGGTTGTGGTGTTGCACAATTTACAAACCATCCAGTTTTTTTTAAAAAAAAGCTGCAATCCAGTGGCACAAAAGTAATCGAGTACTGCATTTCAGGACTATCCTGAGGTCCATTTCTATTTTGCTTTTTACTTCACAACATTAATTTTATAGCTATAGCTAAGCAATAAAATGAGATGCATAACAAAATATATAATAATACACTATATAAGTAATATACTTACATGACAGTAAAAGTTACTTCACAGATTTTATGATCATTTTAGAAAATAAAAGAACTGAAGCAGCTCTTTTGTTGTGCATAAAGATTTCCTTCAATAGTAACTATATATGTATATACTCAAGTATTTCACTTTACTACAGTCATGAGGTACTTCCTTTAGTTGTGTAGAGGTCTGCACTGCACTTTTAATGTGCATTTTTTCAGTAGTAATTCAGTACATACTGAAGTATTTCAGCATAGTACAGCTATAAGGTATTTTACTTGAGTTTCAGTATTTAAGGACGATTAGTTTTGCTAAAACAATCCAAACCTCTAACCCTGCTGTGGTCTGCTGCAGTTTTTATAAATAAAATACATCACTTTAAGTACTTTAGTTACTTCAATTACCTTTACTTAATATTATAATAATCTGAATACTCCTAACCTTGCAGAGGCCAGCAGCAGCTTTTTTTTCCCCTTTTTTTTTTTTTTTTTTAAAGGAGGTAACTAAGTACATTTACTTGAGTATTTTACTTTAGTACAGTTCTAAGGTACATTACATGAGTAGTTTTTTTATTATTTAAGTATGAATACTTTTACATAATGATTCTGAAGCCCACTTACCCTTCTGAGGCATGAATCTGCAGTGTTAATGACCACAAACATTTGCCAAAGAAGTACATGCACTCAAGTACAAATAAATACATGTACTCGAGTATTTTATTTGAATATTTAGATATTTAAGCAGTAATGCTTTTACTTTAAAAATCTGAATACTCCCACTAACTGTGCAGAGATCTGCATTAGCAGTTTTAATGTTCATAATCATTTTTTTCCTGTGGTAACTAAGTACGTATACTTGAGTATTTCACTTTAGTTTGGGTTTAAGGTACTTTGAATGTTTCTGTATGTAAGCATTTTTATTTTTATTTAAAGAAGCTGAAATGCTGTTTTTTATCATTGAAAGAGATTCCAAGTTCATATACTATATTAAAGTATTTAAATTGAATACACCTATACATTCTACTATATTTCATTATCATCCTGTATAGATTTCAGAGGTAATTTTACTTTTCACTTCATTATTTATGTGGTAACTTTAGTATCTTCTCATTTATGTATGAAATAAATGCTCAGTCTATCATATAAGTCACGATTTACCCGGAGATAGCCTACCCAGACTAATGATGATCATTAGAGACATGTTACATACAAAATATGATATTCATTTAAAATGTAATAGTTAAAGCTCCAACAGCATATGGCTACTTAAACCTAACTTAAGGATCTCTGCAAACCAAACCTATAAAGTTATCAATACTCAACAATTTAACTCCAATTTTTTAAAAACATTAATGTAAAATAAGATTTTTACTTGTTGATCCTTTTATACATATTCAGTGTGACTCTCACCTCCATCCGCATACGTCTCCGTCCCATATCCATCCTGGAGCCCGTTATTCCAGGTGCCCTCATACTTTGCTCCGCTGCCAACACTGATGCGGACGCCATATCTCCCTTTGAAGCCATGAGTCCATTCCCCTTTGTAAATCCAGTGTCCTTTGGTTTCTACTCCCAGACCGTGACGCTTCCCCTGCGACCAGTAGCCCTCGTAGGTGTTCCCACTGGGCCAGGTGTAGACTCCCACCACCTCGAAGCCGTAGTTCCAGGAGCCCGAGAACTCGCCCTGCCCTTTGGGTCCGGTGCAGATGCCATGGCCGTGGGCTTTGCCCCCCTCCCAGCCTCCGCAATAAGCTCCGCCGTCATCAAACTCAAAGCGACCTCCACTCATTCCTCACCGCAGAAAAACGCACAGAAAGTAAAGCTGGTTTTATCCGTTACCTGGCTAAAGATAAGAGCACCGTCAGCCTGACTTCACCTTCACCTGACATTAAACCTGGCAGCAGAGATCCTCAGTGCTGAACTTGGTTTCTTCTTTCGAAGTTGGTTTGGGGATTTCTGAGCGTGTCCATGAAGCTCCGGGGCGCACTTCACACTTTATTTTCTGGTTTTCCCCCCTCTTTTCTCCGGATTACTCCACTGCTTATTGGATTCGTCGATTAAACTAATTAACTACCCACTCAACAGATTCCCTCCAGGATAATTTACACCTAGCTAATTTGGATCCAATTAATTGCCGGTTACTGAGTCGGAATTGTTTCTGTATCTCTGTCTTGAAAAGCCAGGGATCTTACATGGCTTTACCAGGTGGCCGCAGAGAAAAGCCCCTTTCCCCCTGTCCCTGCCACCCAGCTATCTCCCGACAGTCGCTGCTGTTGGAAATATTTTAGCAGACCTAACAAGGCGACCAGTCCACACACACACACCCTTCCAAAAATACAACCCAATCCTTACTCTGCTGCCTGCAAGGAGCCATGCCAGAAGGTCTTGCCACTTCGGGACAGGACTCTGCTCTCCATAGGTTTTTACCGCTGCACACACGGAGTGCGCCCAGTTAATGCAGTTGGAACACAATTATTCTCTAATAGGCTGTTAAGCTTGAGTAGCGATATCTGAGCGCACACGCACCAATGTTATATCCCGTTCATCTTCCTGTATGACGCGAAGCGTCTGTGGTTTACATGACATTAAGTACAATATTTCTACAGCTGCAAATTAGCGTGCAGCACTCGTACCTGTGGTCTGTGGTCGTAAATTTATTTGACCACATATTTAGGCCTGTGTATACATCCCTTCTGGTACTGTCCTGTGATGCTACTACTCTGCAAATCCTCCTGTTTTTCTAGGAAAGAATGCTTTAACTTTTTTTTTTTTTACCATAGCCTATATTTCAGAATATATGGATAACTGCAGGTGTCATGATCCAGATTTTTACTTTAAAAGTTAGTTTTGTTGTGTTTTACTTCCTGCTTTTGTTTCTTTTCCTTCTTTGTGATTGTATGCCCCGCCTCATCAGTTCCACCTGCTGCCCTCATCACCAATCACAGGTGTTTATATACACTCACAGGCCACTTTATTAGGTACAGTTTGCATTTTACACTTTGCCAGTATCACGTTTGACCCCCTTTTGCCTTCAGAACTTCCTTAATTCTTTGTGGCATAGATTCAACACATTGATGGAAACATTCCTCAGAGGTTTTGGTCCGTATTGACAGGATGACATCACACAGCTGCTGTAGATTTGTCAGCTGCACATCCCAGCTGCATGCTCTATTGGATCTGGTGACTGTGGAGGGCATTTACTCATTGTCACGTTGAAGAAACCATTTAAAGATGATCTGAGCTTTGTGACACGTTGTGTTATCTTGCTTGAAGAAGCCATCAGAAGATGGGTACACTGTTAAACGGATGGACATGGTCAGCAACGATACTCAGGCTGTGGTGTTTCAGTGATGCCCAGTTGGTACTACGGAGCCTAAAGTGTGCCAAGAAAATATCCCCCACACCATAACACTAGCAGCAGCCTGACCCATTTATACAAGGCAGGATGGATCCACACTTTCATGTTGTTTATGCCTAATTCTGACTCGCAGCACAAATCGAGACTCATCAAGCACGGTTGTGTGGGAAAATCCCAGGAGATCTGCAGTTCCTGAAATACTTAGACTAGCACCAACAACACTGTCATATCAAAAGTCATTTAAATCACCTTTCTTAACAATTCTGATGTTTGGTTTGAACTTGCTGCGATTGGCTGATTAGATATTTGAATTAACAAGCAGTTGAACAGGTGTACCTAACAAAGTGGCCTCTTTCCTTGTTTGCGGCAGATGACTGCCCCTCCCTGAGCCTGGTTCTGCTGGAAGTTTCTTCCTGTTAAAAGGGAGTTTTTCCTTCCCACCGTCGCCAAGTGTTTGCTCATAGGGGGTCGTTTTGACTGTTGGGTTTTCTCTGCATTATTGTAGGGTCTTTACCTTAAAATACAAAGCGCCTTGAGGCGACTGTTGTGATTTGGCGCTAAATAAATAAAATTGAATTGAATTGAATTTCCTTCTGTTTTTGTCAGATTGTCTGTGCTCTTTGTGTTTACCTTGCATTGCCTAAACCCCTTTTCTGGACTTTGTGTATTGTGAATAATCATAAAAAAAAAAGTGTTTTGTTTTGTTGCCCCATCCATTAATTTTGTCTGTCCCCGTGTCTTTCGAGTCCCAAACCTGACCCCTCATAACAACAGGAGTCCATTAAAAAATAAAATAAAATCCAACATGCACGCTCAGTTTCAGTATCCTATAACCCTTACAGACCCTAGAAATGAGACGTCACTCTTCAGCCCTCTGCTGGAAGGTTTTGGTAAGAACAACATAGAATCATTGAAAACGTGTATTCAAAGTTTTGATGTCTCTGTGCCAATTTATGGAGCCAGCATACTACTGAGGGCAGCACATTAAAATGCTGTTTGTAATGTGTCACTTTGTAGTGGTGGTTTATCTTCATCAGGGTCAGTTTAGCACTGATTTCTGTTTCTTAACCATTTGTGAGGTGACATTTCTTGACCAGCAGTATTTCTCAGTGTTGAGAAGGATTAGTCTGCTATGATCACTACAACAGAAGAGTTCAGGCTGAAGAGAAATTCTCCCTTGTTCTCGTTTTCCTATATCATATTACATGAACTCAATGAAGGAACTCTGCAGTATGCTGCAGTCGTTCCTTGTGGCACCGGACAAAAAGTTACTAAGAGTCTTGCAGGCTGGACCCGAGATCCAATCAAACCAAAGCTGGTATTAATGCATTCATGACAAAATATCCAATTACAAGAAAAAGTTGCACTTAAACTCCTTTACTTATGATTCATGATTCTATCATGAATCTGGACTCATTGAGCTGCGATGTGGATACTGCAGCTTCTGACTGGCGAGAAGACTGAAATCTGTGGAATATTTTTCTAAGGAGTCAAACCAAAAACACTAAACACCCCCGATTTACTTATTAAAAACACATTATCTGAGTTTATATGTCTAAAATGTGAACTCTTAATTTGATAAAAATGGGTTTAGCAAAATAAACAAAAGGGAAGCGTTTAAGGATTGCTTAGACTTTAAGAGTTTTTTTGTGGAAACTAGCTAGAAATGTTCAAACATTTTCCGATTCTTGTCCATAACAAGGTTAGGATGCCATTAGGAGGCATCTGAGCTCCAACAAACAGCTAGAGTCCCAAAAAGAACAAGGAGAACTGTGAGCAGATGGTGAGACCCCTGCAGAGCCCTGATCCTACCATCACGGAGTCAGTCTGGGATTACATGAGAGAGCCCGAAACAGACTAAATCTCTGGTAAGTTCTGGACTGGGCTGGCATTTTTATAGCATTTTGTAGTTTTACAGCCACTCATTACTGGTTAGACTACAAGCCAAGTCTCCAGGATACTTGGAACAACCAGCCAAAACTGTGGGAACTGCTGTTTTAGAGGTCACACTCAGTGATTGAACTTATTTTACCTGTTTACTGCAGTTTGTATGCAGATAGTTAATAAAGGTTTTAAATTGCATTTAAAAACTTCTAGTGCTTAAAACCTTTGCAGAGAACTGGCCTCATACAGTAAAAGGATCTGCTGATTGTTGTATACATAAAAACTCAGTACTTTCAAAGCAAGGAAAACCTATTCAGTACTCAGGGTGCCCTGATGTACCCATATTAAAAAAAAAAAAAAAAAAAAAAAAAAAAAAAAAAAAAAAAAAAATAAAAAAAAAAAAAAAAAAAAAAAAAATATATATATAGATATATATATATATATATATATATTGTGTGTATAAATAAATATAACAGAAAATCTTAGCATCTTTCAATTCCCAGTGATAATTAGCAGAGCTTGTTTCAACAAGTTATTATCTGTCTCCAGGACAATTAAAAACACACAATAGTATTTTTCCAATATTGTAAGTTTAAAATAGGCACATTTATCTGTTGTACTACTTATGATGAAAAAAAAATGCAAATATTATTAGACCATGATGTAAGCACTGTGGCAGGCAGGTTTAGGACCCCAGTGCAGGACTCAAGACAGAACTTAACGTCAGGACTAACAGAGCTGGACTGGAGGCAGCAGAACAGACTAGGAATCTCACTTAATCAGAAATACACACAGACAGGCGCACACACAGCAGGACAGAAGCCAATGATGGCGACATGACGAGGAGCAGAGAAAAACAGAGACAAAATAAACACACAAGGTAATTAGGGAGATGGAAAAACACCAGGGACCACTAATTAGGGAAAACAAGACCCAGGAAGCAAAACTAAATACAGAGCACACGATACAAGACGCTTTCAAAATAAGGCAGGAAGTGACTATTGCTGAGACACAGACTCACACATCTGAACTTGACACAAGGGCGGGAAGGTGAACAAACACAGAGACAACACTGAAGAAGAAGAGACTAACAAGGAACAATCATAAAACAAGGAACCAGGACAAACTCAGAAGAAGTATAAAATATCATAAGGCCAAGAAATAGAACTAAAACACAAAAAACTTCCAAACCAAAAATTGTGTGTATTTTTTTCATGTTAAAATGAGGAGTTATTGCATTTACTGTAAATGTGCTCAGTTCCCAAAGCCCACATTTACAGTTCACATTTAGTGTCCAGGTAGCAAAAAAGTGTTTGCTGCATTGCAAATTATTCCATTGAATATGCCTAACACTGAAATAAAGACTAAAGATAAACACACTGACTCAAGGTAGGATTTGTTCTACACATAAAGAGAAGTCAGTAACTGTTACTGTGTATTACTAAAAAGATAAATATAATTTACTGTACTGCAACATGTATAATACATTATTATAAAACAGTCATATTGTCATGGATCAGCGTGTAGCAGGCAGGATAAGGACCTCAATGCAGGACACTCCACACAGCATAAACTCAAAACAC
>JAVDPK010002006.1:97991-120761 GCA_034780415.1 Cichlasoma orientale
CAAATAAACCAAAGATACAAGTTTAAACAGAAGCAAGAGAACACAAAACACTGGGCCACCGGCCCAGGACATGACACATATATTTCAAAATTCTATGCTTATTAAGACAGAAAGCAAAAATTGAATTTTTTGAACATGTTCCAAATGTTTCCAGGGCTGAGATCAGTTTCAAATACACGTTGCGGTGAGATATTAACATCCACTCGTCGTGTGCATGAATGTTGTAATTTTGGGCTTTTAATGGTTTCTTTGAACTGTTCTTTTTCAAGAACAGGTGGAATGATTGTACAACACACATCCTTTAAGACTTTTCTTTAAAAAAGAAGAATTGGGTGCACAAATTTGAATTCATTTTGGATTTTCTCTAATCTGCAAAGGACCGAAAGTATACATACAGGCTCAAATATATAGATACACCCCCACTGATATATGGTCACATGTACCTTAGCAAGTTGCACCTCAACCAGATGCTTTTGGTAGTCATTAACAAGTTCCTGACATAATTCTGGCTGGAGATTTGACCATTCTTCTTGGCAGAATTGGTAGAGTTAATTTACATTGGTTGGTTTCCTGGCACGGACCTGTTTTAAGTATAGTCCATAATTGTCAATAGGGTTGTAATTAGCTGACGGCAGGATACACCCTGGACAGGTTACCAGTCTGTCACAGGGCTAACACAGAAAGACAGACGTTCATGCACACACTCACACCTGCAGCCAATTTAAAAGTGCCAGTTAACCTATATTGAGGGAGGAAACTGGAGCACCTGCAGAGAACCCGGCACAGGGAGAACATGCAAACTCCACACAGAAAAGCCCTTCAAACCAGTGTGCAGTGCTTCATGCTGGGGTGTGTGGAAGGTTTTTTTTGGAATTTGTTGTTTTTATTTATCCCGGTTTGCTCAAACAGCTTTGCTTTTTGCCAGCCCACAACTGTGAATAATAATAATAATGTGTTTTTACTGACTTGACTGGCTGAATAAAGGCTGGATTGACTCAGCGCACCATGTTTTGGTGTAAATTGGTATTACATTAAAAGTGCAGGCCCTAGTTCAACTTCACTTGATATCGCTTCAACTCAAAACATTAATGGTTTTGGATATAAAGACACAGCAGATGTTTCTTCTCATTCTGTGGATGTCTTCGGTTAATTTTTTGAAGGATTAAAAATATTTTAGGGTAACGGGGAATTTACATTTTAAAGAGAGAGAAAATTTGGAATATTTAAAGTTATTAAGCAGTGGTTTTACTGGTGTGGCCATCAAATTACGCTGCACATGAACTAAAGTGAGTTTGACACCTCTGGTCTAGTCCAAAGAGTCGTTTTGTAACTGAAAGAAAAACAATGTCTCGTGATTATTTTGTGAGTCGCTCTTATAGGCACACTATTGCAGTGTGGAAATGTGTGCGCGCACTGTGGCCCACAGCCTCCATTGTCCTTACAGGAGCCGCTTGACCTTCCACTGAAACGCTCCCTCCGAGGGTTTCCACGGCGCATGTTTGTGCGTAACGCATCATGTGATGTCATACGGTTACCCATCGATTTAATTGTAAGTGCAGCGGCATGCTCGAGTAAGTAGTTATTTGCATATGGGCTAGGGTGTACGTCTTTTTTCCTGTTTTCATTGGGGGGCGCGGAGCTGTCCCAAACTGATGGATGCTGTCGCTGCTGCTGCAGCCGCGTGAACCGGTGATGCTGCTGCGCTCGAGCCGCTGATCTCTCTCTCGTTCGCTCGCTCGCTCTGTTTTCTTTTCTCTCTCTCTCTCCCTCTCTCTCCATCCTTTCCCTCCTCGCTCCTCTCCTCCACACGCGCAAAACGCTCTGTCATGGCGTCTTCCAACCATGTTACCCCTACCAACTGTAGCTGGTGGCCCATCTCAGCCATGGATGAAGACGGCAAAATCGCAGACGGGGAGGAGTGCGAAGAACCGGCGGCAGAGCCCAAACCCTTCAGTAAAGACAGGCTCGTTTTGTACCACTGGACGCAGTCTTTCACCTCCCAAAAGGTAAAAAATAAAAAAATAAAAATAAAAATAAGAGCTTGAAAATGGAGGTGGCTCCACGTCTCTTTGAATGACATGATGCTACAGCTTGGAGCTTCCTGTGTTTGCTTGCTGTGACCAAAGTGTGTTTGCATCTGTGCATGTTTATCCTGCACATATACCTCCGGAATATGAATATCATCCTGCAGCTGGGCAGAGCTCCCGTTTGAGACGTTAACGCTGCAGCATGGGGGGCTCATTTCTTCGACAGATAGTAGTGTGTGTGTGTTTTTTAAAAAAAAAACCCTTTATTATACCAGGTAAAATGTTTGAGAACCACTTCCCATTTACAAACATGACCTGCTGTTTGATCAATATTCTGTCATTAATCACCGCATAGATCAGCTTTCATATCTTATCTGCTTCCATCCTCGATTGACACGTTGGGACTATTATCTGCCCATAATACTGGTGAACGTAGTTAGGCTACTATGTGCATTGACACATGACATCCTAAATAATTGATTAAAATGCTGTGCAAAACAAACTAAAGGCCATCTCCCACCTTCTGCAGCTGAATCACACCATATGTTGTTATTTCCATGCCCTCCTTCAGTCTACCATGCGGTTATAAAATGTTGGATTCAAGCTATTCAAGTAACTTTATAAACATAAATGATTATTATACAGAGTAATGTAGTGGAATGAAGCAGTAAATTAAAGGGACATTCTACTAGTTTTAAGGAGAAATAACAGTTTAAACATGAAGCCAGTCTGCCTTTAAAAGCCACAGACTGTATATAAAAGATGAACCTAGCCATCGACATTTGGTTTGTGATGTCCTCATTTTGAAGTCTAAAGGGCCCATTAAAGGGCCCAAAGCCACGCTTTGGTGTTGTTTTGGCTGGTCTTGTATCTCCCGATTTTTCTAACCTTGTGTGGGTGGCGAGACTGGCATGTCGTGTCGAGTCTTACCATCATTTCGATGATATATCAGTGCAAAAGCTCAGAGATTCACAGATTATACAGAGGGAGATGCTGGAGAAGATTTAAAAAGATGAGACTTCCTCAAGAAAACTTCCGGTTTTGACTTCTTCTCTTCCTTTACCAGTGCTGATGCGGAGGCTTTGTCTGAGTGTTCAGAAGAATACTGCTCTCTAAATGGTGGTTTGCGACACAACTAATGTACTGCGCATGTCCAGTGCACAGATACAGATATCATATAATTAGTGCTAAGTAACAGACTAATAATATACTGGAATATCACTTACAAAAACTGAAGCACAAACTTCCTGGACAGTCTGTACCACAGTATTTGTGTTATGCAGTAGACCAAAACCGTTATCTGTAAATATGTTTATTTCTGTTGTAAAGTTGTACATTTTAACATGGACAGCTATGGGGATTGACTCACTTTTGGAGACAGCCTCAAGAGGACACCAGAGGAACTGCAGTTTCTGGCATTTCCATGTTGTTTTCTTTTTTTAAGCCTTTGAGTTTTCTGCTTGGAAGTGACTCCTATGATGGCACTGTGAGGATGTCAGGGTTTGGACACTTCAGATGATTTTGAATGGTGTGGACACTTTCATGCTGCATTGCTCATAATTGCACATCTGTCACACAGATATGCATGAAAACTCCCCAATTAACAAAAAAACATAATATCTGGTTGGAGCCTATCCCAGCCGTCGTGGGGTGAGAGGCAGGGTACACTCTGTACAGGTCGCCAGCCTGTTGCAGGGCTAACACAGAGATACAGACAACCATTCACACCTATGGGCAATTTAGAATCACCAATTAACCTTACCCCAGTAACTTCATGTCTTTGGACTGTGGGAGGAAACCAGAGTACCCAGAGAAAACCCATGCAAACATGAGGAGAGCATGCAAACTCCACACAGAAAGGCCAGGGCCAAGGTGAATTAAAACCCACTGCTGCCTCACAGCTAGGTGAGGCAACAGTGCTAACCACCGCGCACCGTGCTGCTAGTTATTTATTAATTGAATCACGCCACACACCACAGCATTGGTTGCAATGCAGTGCCAATTCCCCTGATGGGTCCTAAAATGAGGCAGGCACAAGCTGTACAATGAAAACATACATTTAAAACACTTAGAGCTCGATAACAAAAAGCAGAAAAATATGAGACAATTTAAGTTCAACCCCTTCCTGCAACAGCTGTGTCCACCTGACACTGCTCTCATGTAAAAAACACCATAATTTGGAATTAACATACCTTTAAAAATGTATTCTATAATTAAACATTTTGTTTTCAGAGTGAAAACAGATGATAAAATGTTTAAAGAGTTTGTTTGGATGCCTTTAAAAGGCCTTCAGTGTACTCATGATGGGCGTATATATAATAAAAAAAGAAGATATTTTTATTCATTACACAACAGTAAAACTTACAAACTTTTATTTTCATTTATTTGCATTCATGATACAAACTTTAACCAAACAGCTTCACAAACCGTGTCCCTTTCCGCTATCGTGCGGCTTTATGGGAAATGTAGGATCCAGCATTGTGAAGCTTAACTCATACAAGTGATTAAAAGTCAGGATATTGCTGCCAATGTCCTGTAAATTAATGTGCATCAAATGGTAAATTCCTAAACTGCCCCTTTAAAAACGCACTCAGCTTTGAAATGTCAACTGGCATTTCATCCTTTGTGCTCATCGGCCGCCATCTGTGCCTAATGTGAACACATGGATTAAATGCTTATAGCTGTAGTATTTATGTACAGTAAGTGAGTTTTACAGTCATGTTGATGCACATAAAAATAATCTGCAGCTATTTTGATAATCAGTTAATAATTTAAGTCATAAAAATGCCAAATATTCTCTGGTTCTGGTTTTTTCAAAGGGAAAAAAAGGTGCTTTTTTAAAAAAAAAAAAAAAATTATTCATTGGACAAAACAAGCATTCTGATGACTCCTCACTCCTTACCATTGGATAAATTGTGATGGTCATTTTAGTTTACAGTGAAAATAATTGATAGTACGCTTTTCTCCTGCTTCAGTATTCAGTATTATTCCTCTCTGCTGTAGCACATCAACCTTGAGTTGATGCTCGGGCTCAGGTTGGTACGTTGGTTATAAAGCTCGGGATCTCTGGCTCGCGGCCACTCGAGTCTGAGCTGCTGATTGAGCTGATTGTCACTCAGCAGAGGGTAAACACCAGGCTCACTGTCATGATTATCGCTTCAGTCCTGGAGCTGGAAGAGCCGGAGCGACTGCTCGATCATGTGTGACTGTGCTGTCACTGCCTCTTTGGAGTAAGCACATGGGCTTCAGCTCATATGCTGCAAGAAATTTGCACAACAAACCTGATAATGTTTACTTATATATGTTGTTGGGTTATTTGCTGTTTTGTAAGCTGATGCATGGGACAGGTAGGGCTTTTATGAGATTAAGAGTCCATGCACCAGGTCGTCTTCGCCACTAGAAATTTACTGAAAATGTTGTCCATTAATATAACGCCAATGCTTGCAACATAATTGGTCAAAATATGTTTGTAGCACCTTTGAAAGATGTGTTTTAGTTAGTCAATCTTTTGTGACTTGCCAAACAAATTTTTCCACTCTCTGAAAAGACAAAAACAAATCCTATCATAAACACACCGGCAGTGTGAGACAGGCTAGCGGTGGTGATAAAGAAATGACATTTCTAGCTGATCAACAACATTTCTCCGTGCAGGCCGCATTGTCGTCAATGTGCAGGGGATTATTTACAAGCTTGTGTGCACCACAGCAAGTTTATGAGGAGGGAGAGAACATGTGCTGTTGGATTTCTCCTGCATGACACTTTAACCCCATCCTCTCCATTTAATACCGCTTCATAGCTAACTGCGGCTGTAACTTTGATCCTGTGGCCCTGCACTGTAATTATCTACCTCGCACCAGTGATAAAGGGCGAGCACAACAAATATGGTAATGATAGACACAGAAGAAGCACAGTGACACGTTGAGAGGCTGGACGCACAGATCGATGCAGCTCTGGCAACCTCAGGGTCTGCAGGTTAGAAATTTACACCTTTAGCGATGAGACTTTAACACGCGGCTATTTTCGGTCTGCGTGGATGTCAGTGTGTCGTGAAGACAGCGTGGATCTGCTCATTCTTCTTTGAAACCTTTGGGTTGGTTTCCAGGACACATAGTCGTATTTTGTAGTACTCTGTATTCGAGGGTAGCCTATGTGTGTGTGTGTGTGTGTGTGTGTGTGTGTGCCTAACATAAGGGAAGAGGAAACAGGTGAAACAGCTGAAACTAGTCAAGACAAATGACAGAAAGAAAGCAAAACTGAATACAGGACACTGCTGAACACCAAAACATGAATGAAGTCAGAATAATCCGTCAAACTGAGAATATTGGAATAATCATAAACACCAAAGATAACTAAACTCATGATGGTATTCAAAACTGAGGCACAAGAGTAACAATTCTCTATTGGATCAACAGAATTTAGTTATTTTTTAAATCTAATTGAGGGTTTTGAGAGGATTAATGCAATTAGACAAAATACAAAAATATATAAAGGAAAAATAAATTTTTGGGGGTGACTTTTCTTTCCCCTTTCTCCCTTAGAATCCCCTGTACTGGGACCAGGCCAAGTCATTTATTAAAATGCTATTTTGAGAACGTTGAACTTGGTGCACTTGGTCTGGCACTATGATTAAAATGGATGCAGCTTTCGCTTATTCGTTTCAGCAAATTTGGTGGAGCTGCATTTGAGAATTTCTAGAACAGGGTTAGCAAAATAAATCTGTCTCTCAATAGAGCCAAAGAGCCTAATGTTTGTTTAGTTTGGCTATAGGGCTTAAGGGTTTAAGGGAGGGATGGATTGAAACAATAGCTAAGGTGTGGAATTGGACATGCAGGCCACTCTGTTCAGCCAGACCGGTTTGGCAAAGTGTCTCCTGAATTAATGTGTACCAGACGGCTTAATATGTCCACTTTTTTCACATAAGAGGACTTATCCACTTTGTAAAATACGGAACTCTGTGACTGACAAACCTACCTACTGAAATACTTTTTTTTCAAAGTAACAGTATCCCTGCAAAAACTCACAATTTTATCTGATGCTTCACTTCAACTTGTCTACATATCATCTGTGGGAAGGTTGGCATTAAATTTAGTTGCAGATGGGCACACGGAGAGCCTCCCTGGAGTCAGACAGCGCATTGTGACGCCTCAGCGTTAGCCTTTTGGCTGCTGCCATGTAAGTTTGTAAGAGATGGCGGAGTGCTACATTATCAGCTAGCAAGCTTGGTTAGCAGAAAGTACCGTGCCACACCAGTAGGGGGCAGTGCTGCCCCCTAAAATTGAAATATAAGCTTCTATTTTGGGTTTATATATGTGAACATCTGACTCCAGATGTTCCTAATGAGACAACGGATGATGTCCTGGGGGATCTCCTCCCAGATCTGGATCACGGCATCACTGAGCTCCTGAACAGTCTGAGGTGCAACCCGGCAGCGTCAGATGGACCGAAACATGATGTCACAGGGGTGTTCTATTGGATTTAGGTCAGGTGATCGTGGGGGGCAATCAGTGGTATCATTTCCTTCATCCTTCAGGAACTTCCTGCATGCTCTCACCACATGAGGCTGGGCATTGTCGTGCACCAGGAGGAACCCAGGACCCACTGCACCAGCATAGGGTCTGACAATGGATCCAAGGATTTCATCCCGATACCTAATGGCAGTTATGGTGCCGTTGCCTAAACTGTAGAGGTCTGTGCATCCCTCCATGGATATGCCCCCCCAGACCATCACTGACCCACCACCAAACAATCATGCTGAATGATGTTACAGTCAGCATAACGTTCATCACAGCATCTCTAGACACTTTCATGTCTGTCTCATGCACTCAGGTTAAACCTCCTCTCATCTATGAAAAGCACAGAGTGCCAGTGGTGGACCTACCAATTCTGGTGTTCTATGGCAAATGCCAATCAGGCTCTAAGGTGCTGGGCAGTGAGCACAGGGCCCACTAGAGAATGTCAGGCCCTCAGACCACTCCTCATGAAGTCTGTTTCTAGTTGTTTGGTCAGATGCATTCATGCCTGTGACCTGCTGGAAGTCACTTTATAGGTCTCTGGAAGTCCTGTTCCTTTTTGCACAAAGGAGCACGTACCGGTCCTGCTGATGGGTTAAGGACCTTCTACGGCCCTGTCCAGCTCTCCCGGAGTAACTGCCTGTCTCCTGGAATCTCCTCTGTGCTCTTGTGACTGTGCTGCAAGACACAGCAAACCTTCTGGCAATCGCACATATTGATGTGCCATCCTGGAGGCGCTGAAAGATCTGTGCTGCCAGTAGTGACACCGACCCCAGCCAAACGCAAAACTAGTGAAAAAACAGTCAGTGGCCTCCACCTGTAAAACCATTCCTGTTTTTTTTTTTTTGTGGGGGTTGTTTTATTGTTGCCCCTCTTGTGCACCCGATGTTAATTTCATTAATACTAAAGCAGCTGAAACTGATTAACAACACCCTCTGCTACTTAACTGACCAGATCAATATCCCAGAGGTTTAACTGAATTGATGCTATACTCTGATTAAAAAGTGTTGCTCTAATTTTTTTTTTGGAGCAGTGTATCTAAAAAAAACCTGCCAGTATTGCATTGATCACTGCATCACTTCATGCTGCATTCCTGCAGCAACATTCTGTATGTATCAGGTGTTAAGGAGTCACATGAAATTATATGAGAAGTTGGCAGAAACGCTAACAACTCATACCTGGTACCGTGCCACAGCTAGTCTTTTTAACAACACATGGTGTGTTAAATTTTTGTTTTCATTTTTATCTGAAAATAAATTTAAGAATGAGAAATCTGGTGGAGTAAATGTATAAAATAGCATACTTTGATTGCAGTACTGCTTTTTTCCCCTGATAACAGAAAACATGTAGATGAGAATGAGCTGCAGATGAACTCCACTTATGGTATAATGTAAGAGGAGTTTATTTTATGCTTCCCAAGCAGCTGAACCACTTGGCATCATTACTAAGAAGTGACTAATATTATTATGTAACTCTGGATGCAACAGTGACTGCGTTATTGTGGGTATCGTCCAGGGACACCTCAGCCGTACAACACAGGGACCTGAAAGATTTGGCAGTTTTATATAGGAGTCCCCGATTTAGTGCTTCTGTGCCACGCTGATGGAGACGCAAGAAGCGTTTTCTTTGACGTTGCAGCTGCATGCATCGATTTGTTCCTGGTGTCCAAAAACCACTGTTCCTGCTGTAATTACTGTGCTTCTGTTGCTAAATCATTTAGGTTTATTTCATTACACCATGTCTGGCCATGTTCAGCAAAATTCCCATTTTGTCGTTCCGCCAAATGTAGCGCTTTATGCCCCAAGTGTCATCTTCTTTCATTAATCTTATTCCCAGTAATAGCTCTCCATGGACCTTGGCTTATCCTTCGTGCCACTAGTAATGGATTCTGATTGTCCCAGATTTTATTTTATTTTTGCCCAAACGTTAGCACTCTGTATATCTCATTAGCGTGGCAGACCACACAAACAACCGGCTATGTCTACAGTACAGCAATTTGTAATGTAATGAACTGAGCGGAAGCTATTAGCAACTTACATTTTTACATTTATGAGATTTGTTGTGCAGTGTTTTTGTTTTCCGTAAGTGAATATTGATGAAATGCCCTCTTCATATATTTCCATACATACACATATTGTGAGTTATTAAAATGGTGTGTTTAGGCTAATTGCGTCCTTTGTGATTTCAGGTACGCCTTGTCATTAATGAGAAGGGTCTGGTCTGTGAGGAGAGAGATGTGAGCTTGCCACTGCAGGAGCACAAGGAGCCGTGGTTCATGAGGCTGAACCTGGGCGAGGAGGTGCCCGTCTTCCTCCATGGAGACACCATCATTAGTGACTACAACCAGATTATAGATTACCTGGAGAAAACCTTCGTGGGAGGTAGGACAATATTGCCTCTATCTTTTCTCATGTTTATAGGGGACAGATTAATTTCGGATTTAGTTAAAATTTCATTTAGTTCTTCTTACTGTCTGAAAACACTGTTTTGACCCCCTTTTCTCTCACTTCAAGACAGCTGTTTTTTTTGATTGGCTCCCCCTTACAGACAAAAGATTTTGGGAGCAGGTACTGTAGACGGGGGTTCTGGGGTCACCGCCAGATCTGCGTGCTTCATTACATATGAAGGACATGCCCTCTCTCTGATGTCAAACAGAGCTAAGAGTAGAAAAACTGTATGAAACAGAGCATTTATAGGAGTCTGTACCCTCATTATTTCAAACTGTGGTCGTATTTAATTTGAGCATCCACCATGAATAAGGAAAAGCACAAAAGGTCCCCTTTAACTTACAAGCGTGCTTTCAGGACCAGCACCAAAACAATGCGGTTCTTTTCAATTCCATATCTTCCCCATAGATCATTAATGGACCTGGGTGCTTTTTGTCTGGACTTGTAGCTTTAGCCTCTCTGTTTTATTATGACATGTTTATGTAGCCATCAAGTGAACGGTTAAGGACCTTTTACAGAGTTGTACCTTTTAAGTTGTTAACCACTAACGCTGGTTATGTTTATTAGCTAATTGTACCAAATTAGACAGTAAAAACTGATAATGTAGTACTCGAGGCAGGTTCACTGCGCTTGCACTAAAGTGAACTGCACTCCTCCCTTCTCCCTTCCTCCCTGCATTAATCTATGTACTCAGTTTAATTCATCTCTCAGGCCTCCCAGCCTCTGCCTCACACTCTCCCAAAGGTTTGTGATCTTAGGACCAGCAAAGATGAAGCTAAATATTATTAATTCTGATGTAAGCCGCCCACGTGAACTACCAGCTGTGCAGGTTAAGTAGATATAAAAACTAGAAATGCTCCAAAAGGCACCAACGGCACAAAAATACGAGCAGAGATAAGACCTAGCAGACACTGATCGACCACAGCTGCCTGTGTCATCACACCTCCAAACTCCAGTACCACGATGGATCTGATGTAAACATACTTTTTAATGCTGTACAGTTGGGCATTTTAACATGGGAGTCTGACGATGAATTTGCTTTTGGAGCCAGCCTTAAGTGGCTATTTGAGGAACTGCAGTTTTTGGCACTTGTGTGTTGGCTTCGTTTTTTATTTCTAGAGGTTGTGTGCGTTACGAAGCAGATTGGCCCTTTAAGGGGAGACGATCTGCAACGCAGGGTATTCTTCTCTTCGTTGCTCCCTTATCTATATCTTGTATGTCTTTGGCTGGAGCTACAGAAAATTTGAGGCCTCATTTGCCCAGTTTGTGAAGCGGGAGTAACAAAGGCTGTTGAAGCCATTTGAGGCCATCTGTTGTCTTTGCGCGGACTATGTCAGCGCGTACTATAATGTGAAACTCTGTAAGTCATTGCATCAACGTCTTTGCACCAATGCTACTGAGATGATCCTCGCTGATTAGATTAGACAAAATTGGAGTGATCCCTTGGGGGAAATTTGTGGCACTCGCAAACGAGACAGATACAAACACAAGAGAGATAATTTAACGATTGAAACAGAAGTCCATCAAAGATATATTTAGTGAAGCAGCATCTGCAGCTATTACGTTGTGATGGCTGTGGAGGAACACGCATTGTGAGGCGGCAAACATGCAGCTTAAAGTATAAGCAAATGTTAAGATGCATACACTTAATCCTGTTATCTGTGTTGTGCTGGAGTATCTGTCCTATAGGCTCGTCAGCTGAAAGATTATGTAACAAACCGGGAGCCTCAGATCAGAAGATGCCTGGGGGCAACTGCCCGTAACTGAAAAACTCCAGGGTCTTCCTGCTCAGTCTGTGGTCACATGTCCAGAGCAGCGCCTAAAAGCTTTGAATTCAGCAGCAGCAGATCTGGTTCACTGCTTGCTCAGTAATAAAAGGCTAGAGTGCACAAACTGACCCCAGCATCTGATGTCTCTTTCTCATTCAGCCAACTTCATTTTGTCCTTTGACATTGTGCTGATAATTTGTTTTGGAGCAAGTTAGTCACACAGATATAAAAGCATTCGTCAGTCTCCGGTGACTGTACTCTAATAATTCAGTTAAGCTGGTATTGTTGTCTTTTTTGGGCTACGATGAGTTACAGGCATGCTTTTTCTCTGCCTTTAAATCCCTAATGAATCCTGGCAACATGAGCTGCAGCTGGCCTGGAAAGTGCAGATGTCTCAGAAACGAGAGGCGTATATCAGTGCGGAGCAGTGCCAGCTCAGACGGTTCTACAGCATTGCAGGACAAATGCTTTTGTAAAATGATGACAATTAAACAATCATTGTCTCAGTTGCTCTCATATATTGTCACGTTCATCGTGAATGTGCATCGCTTTCTCCAACTCGGTCGGGAAGTTGTTTGGTGCTTTGCTGCTAATGCAATATTTCCATCACCGGTGCTGCAGCAGACCTCCTATAGAGGTCCACTGCAGGGCATGCCCAGGTCAGCATGCAGGTTCACGGACTGATTACTCAGCTCTCTGGAGTCCAGCCAGGTGCAGCTCCACCCTCTATCGGCTTCTCCATCCTCAAGCAGCCATCTGACTATCTCTGTTTTGTCACCGATGCCTTCCCTGCATGTGGCTGGCTGTGACCCTGCAGAACGATAAAAGCCCCCTCCGTTCTGCTAACCTACCGCACTTTCAGTACCAGATCTCAGCAGCAGGCCATTATGTTGAACACCATAGCTCCTAGCCACGCGGTGCAGAGCCAGACACGAGAATTAGGGCAGCAAAATGTTAAAGCGGGATCCCTCAGAGGTACTAAAAGTTGTTAGAGGAGCAGTTCAACATTTTTGGAAGTATCTTTTATGACTGTTAAGGTGCATAGAGATTTACTTGTTGTTTCCAGGCCACACTGTACAACATATGAAGGCATTTTTTAAGACCCTGACAGTTTCACTGTATTTTAATTAGTATTCTTTTTGCATAAGCACACCTTCCACTTTCAAACTTAGCACATTAGCTTTGCCTCACCTGCTTTCCCTCTCGCTTTGTGCTGATGAGCTGCCCGAGTTAAAGTCCAGCACAAAAGCAGCACAACCAGAAATGAAGCAGAACAAGTCTCATTTTCAAAAAGTGAAAACTGTCCAAACAGAAGACACAATCCTCTCTCGGCCATTTATTTTGGAGCCTCTGTGCTCTTTTCTCATCCTCCATCAATCCTTACTGTTCCTAACTGTAGGAACCAAAGACAGTATAAAATATGGACGTAGGTATGGATGAGTGACATCACCCACTGGTTAGCGAAGTCCTGTTAACGAGCCTAAGGGTGGGTGTACCTGCCATCTCCATCTTGGTGTTTTGAAACCAGATGTAAAAGAGAGAAACCACACATTGGCTAACGGCAGTCACAAGTGAGGCTATCCTGGATAATCCCCATTTATGACTCTTCTGATGACCATAATTTATAAAATGGAGTTAATGTTTTATTCAGTGTGACATGAGAGTAGCAACTGAGAGAATAAGAAAGCCAAGGTTGTTTTCCTTCAGATTGCTATATAACCACGTCTCTTTGCGAGCAGAGAAGTCGCCCCATGTAGGCCATTAAAAAGAATGCTGGCTAAAGGCACCTTCAAGCTGGCTTCACTTTCTTTAGATCAGAAGCTGCGTCCATCTTTTCTACTGTCTATTATAGCAACAGAGTCCCAGCAAGCTGTTAACAGGCATCTTGGAGCCTTGGACCATTTCTTAAATCATTTTTATATCTACTAAAACTTTGGAGTTTACCTTCAATGGACAAAAACTCTATGAGAGTGGAATTCATCTTTTCTTAACTGCAAGAAAGTCTATAATAAAATAGCAAAATGTGCAGTTTCTCTTCTAATTTGAGCGACTGCACGTAAAGAGAACAGATCGGGTCAGCAGGGGACGGATGTAACTTACACTGTAGCCCAACGACGGTGTTTCTGCATCTTTGTGCGGGTGACAGATTTGTGTTTGCGCCCATGCAGCGTCTCTTAAACGCCTCTATGGGAAAATGTTCAGGTTTGAAACAATTGGTCCACTTGGACTGAAGGATGAACTGATAAGATTTCGGTAATCAGAGGTCCCATATCTCAGGAATGCGTTGAGGGATTTTCTTTACATTTGGCAGAAACATTTACGTGGCTCACTTTACCCCAGTTGTAAAGCACTTTGGGTGAACTCCTGTTGTTTTTAAATGTACTGTACAAATAAAAGTGACTTGACTTGAAGCTGCAAGAAGTCCACACACTTCCTACCTGACTTTTTATTTTTTAAATAATCACCAATAACAACAATGGATGGATCGTAAATCATAAATCATATACTTGTATCTAAGCCCGGCTAGCTCAGTCGGTAGAGCATGAGACTCTTAATCTCAGGGTCGTGGGTTCGAGCCCCACGTTGGGCGTGAGGTTTTTAAAAAAAGAAAAAATCTCCAATCTCATTGTACATCCTGTATAATGACAATAAAGGCATTCTATTCTATTCTACTCTCTCTGTGTTTTCAGTGGTTTTTCGGCGCTCACCTGCAGTGCCGCACAATGACTGAACTAAGGGACAGATTCCTGATCCCCTCACAAAACACGTTTTGGCCAAACTCAAGAATTCCCATTCTAATTATCTCCAAAAAACACTTTTCTGGCCACTGTTTTTATTGCTTTATTGTATTGTTGTCACTTTGGTGCCCATCTGTTAAAAGTCTTCACTGCATGTATTCCAGTTAGGTCTGTAAGTTTTTAGGATATTTCACATTTTTTGTACTTTTGCCTCTGCGTACCACTGCGGTGGTATACCTCATAAAAAATAATGAAGATTTCATTGAAGAGCAGACTTTAAGCTTTGATTTAAGGGGTTTAGCAAGAGTACTGCATTAACTGTTTAGGAATTACAGCCTTTTTTTTACATAGCCCCCCATTTTTAGAGGTCCAAAAGTATCAGGAGGATCATACACTTTAGTTGTCCTCTGTGGTGTCTTTGGACCTCACACTGAGAGACAAAGACAAAACTGCAAAAATAACATCCAAATACTTATGAACCTGAATTTGTGAGTCTGAACAGGCATGGCTGTGGAGTGATTACTGAAGGCATTCAAACATAATATTAGTCTCAGATTGTTCCAGTTTGTCAGGCTTTGTGAAACGTGACCAGTCGTGTGTTACAGTCATCCATCTGTTACCAGGTTACCGTGCTGTCTGTCTGACAGCTGAAGCTGGCAACCGTGTTATTCTGGGTGTGTGTAGTTGCTTAGAGACCTCAGGTGTTTTGTATAGTTTAAGACGTCCAAAGAATAAAAGTCTGCATGTGTTATTTTGATTCACCGCATTTTCTCCAATTTGTGTTCCTCTAAAAACGTTTTCTCTCTTCCGTGTTGGTGTCTCACTCACACAGACACGGTGGCTCAGCTGATCCCTGATGCAGACTCGCCTCTCTATGATCGTGTGCAGCAGTACCGTCAGCTACTGGACGGTCTGCCCATGGACGCTTACACACACGGCTGCATCCTCCATCCAGAGCTCACGGCTGACTCTATGATCCCAAAGTACGCCACCGCAGAAATACGTAGTAAGTGAAGCCAGCTCACTGCACTGTGGAGGCACGAATGCTCATTTTTTTGGCACGAGTTACAACGAGAAAAGAGTTCATGTTGCTTATAGGATGTTTTTTGCATATATAAGGTTAGTGTTAGGCTGGATCAACTGAAGAGCCGGGTGGATCTCTCAGGTTCTGGGTCAAATCTTTTCTGGATTGCTTTCTATTTCTTAAGAACATGACTTTCAGATACTATTTTTCTGCTGTAGATAGTTTTTTTAGGCCTGCTACTTCTTTGTTTGTCCTCCAGTTTTCCAGAGAGAGAGAGATGACGGGTGGCTCAACACTTTTGCATAGACCTGTAAGTTGAGGGGAAGTTCTGAACATCTACATCAGATTAACAGGGAGGAGGAAAAGACATAAAACATCATGTTTATGGCAATATGTAAAGGAAAACAGCCTCTCACTAACACTTAAACCCCTGCTTAGCATTTATAGGCTCCAAGCCGATGTGTTTATTCTAACGCCTTTGTTCTTCCGCTCCTACAGTAATTGGGTGCTAAAACGAATTACAGTAATGTAAAACAGGGGAATGATATGATAAAGTACATAAAACAAGTCTTCATATGACAGGTTATAGTTGTTGGTGAGTATTGTACATCAATAAACAGCTTAAATTTCATTTTCGATGCGCACAACTTCACAAAAGGGTGCGAGAAAGTAAATTATGAAATGTTTATGTAATGCTTATAAATGCTTATGCACCGTCTTCAATCTGGAATGAAGATTTTATTAAATTTGACTAAAGTGCTGACACAGCTTTCTTTGCATTCAGTTTTGTGACATCAACAAAACAAAACAACACAACACAACAAAGCTTTGCTCTCCACAAAACGTGCAACATGAAGACGGAGCACGGCCTGACCTCTTGGTGGAAAACAGAGCGAGACTTCAGGGTCTTCCCAGAAACAGGCTAAACTGCAATTTCTGGCAACTGAATCCGCTCAAGTGTGCGTAACACAAAGGCACACAGTGTCCATATAATCACAGTGTTCACTGATGCAGTTTAATTTAATGTGACAGAGGGTTCTGCTGCATGTTCACACACGGTTACTATTGGAATAGATGCGTGTGGTTCTGCAGGTGTGTGTGTGTGTGTGTGTTAATAATATGTTTTTGGCCTTTTGTTATTTCTAAGATATTGTTTTTTTTGTCCAATAACGCAGAGGAAGGAAAACAAAGGACAAATAAAAAAATTGTAGCCATAACTGTGAATTTGTATTCACTGGCCAATTAATTAGGCACACCTTGGTTGGACCGCCTTTTTCCTTAAGAACTGCCTTAATTCTTTGTGGTATAAATTCAACAAGGTGCTGGAAACATTCCTCAGAGATTTTGGTCCATATTGTCGTGATAGTATTACACAGTTGCTGTAAATGTGTCGGCTTCATCCACAGTAGATGCTATTTTTGTTTTGTCCTCTTTTCTCCAGTACTTCTTCTTTTAAAGATATAAAACATTTTCAGTGCTTTGAGCTCTTTTCTGAACACTATCACGCACTCGGGGTGACTCAGCTTCAACTTTGGGACCGAAGAGTCTCCCACAACTAAAACAGCATGCATTTTGAATGCAGGGCTATTCGTCTTGCTTACAGCATTTTCCACATCATTGGTAAAACAAATTCCAGGTTTTTATGTGCACAGCGTGATTAGCATACGGTGTAATTTGACGCTATTCAATACCAAAAAAAACCCCTAACGCGGCACTTTGTAGTCATGCCAGGTTTTTTACAGCGGATATCAGGCCTCCCAGGCTGAACTGTGGTACATTTCACATCAGGTAATGGCCTTGTCACGTAAATCAGCGCAACAGGCTGGATGAGATAAAAAAAGTGTCAAAGAAATAATCATCCAATGAAACTCTGACCGGTCCATGTTGTACCTGTAAAATCAACTTTATGGAGTATTTAATGGAAAGCATCAGTGTTGTCTGTAATCACAGACTGTATATAAAAGATGGAAGAAGCCTGAATGAGAACCTGAGGACACTGCGTTCTTATACACTATGTTTTCTTGTCTATTTTGTTCTACAGTAATTTACAAAATGAATATCATGTTTTTAAAAATAAGACAAGAAACTGGTGACTGAGACCATAAGGCCATTAAATAATTGTTTACTGAGGTAGCACACCAAGGTTTTACCCACGCTAGGCAATCAGCGCTGTGTCCGAGTACATCTGATGGCGCCAAGGCTCAACTAAACCCGCCTCTACAGAGGTTCTGTTAATTTACGATTTAATTTGTAACACATGAGAGGGGACTTCTACAGATTGACTCAGTTAAGCCACAAAATGCACAAAATTATGAATCTCATTGTGGTGCTCATGTGTGCTCGAGAGAGAGAGACAGAATACATGAATACTTGGGCCTGGCTCATTCAGTGCAGCTCGTACAGCTCGTGCAGGTTAGCGGGGGAGCAATCTTGCTTGTGTATGGTACAGGACATTCCCGCCTGGTTTGAACCCACACCAAGTGAGCCGCAGGGTATAGACTCGTAGAGTTATGTACATAATCAGAATTCTTTTTGTAACCTGAGTTTCAGTCGCTCCCTGCTGGCCCTTAAAAAGACGTTTAAGGTTTAAGGGCAGACGTTCCACACCGGCTTCCCTTTTCAGACCCAGAAGTTACATCCATCTTTTATATACAGTCTGTCACTGTAGTGAAGAACAGGTCATAACGGAGCCACAGAGGAATAAGCTGTAGCTATCTTTTAAGATAAACATAAAATATTATGTCAACTCAACTGTTATCCATCATTGTTGCAGACTGTTATGACCTAGTTCACGAGGGGAAAGAGGGCAAGATTAATTACCCAGATGGCAAAAGGTTAAGTGAGAATAACAAAAAACAATACACAGGAGTGCTGAGTGGGTGGATGCTATTTAAAACAAAGAAACAAAAGCGACTTCTAATAAAAGTGTACAGTAAACGCCAAACCTGACTGTACTAGATAACAACCAAAGACTAATTAAATCCTCGGCCTGCCTGCCCACAGCAGAAGCTAAAGAGGAGAGCAACTCCTCTAAAATTAGTGTCTCTAACAAAAAAAATCTAATAGTATGTGAGTGTGAATATGAGCAGCTATTATTATATGTCTCAGCCTCCTAGTGTTTTATGAATGCTCCAAACAGAACTTGGAGACAAGAAGACAAAAATCCCGCGGCACACAAAGCGCCTTCCAAGGTACGATTAATTCTTTTAAAGGCCGCGCATCAAATAACCTTAATTAAGAAAAATCATGCACAAATAAATTACTTCTCAGGATTCATTCATTGTTGTTTTGGAGTTTTTATACATGCAGCGCTGCAAAAGTCTTGAACCAATCCTTGTTTCCAAGGAGCCAGAGGTTCGTGTCATTTTTTTTAACTGGTCTTGAGTAATAATTCTCCAAGCTTTATGAAACACTTTCAGTATTTTTCTTTGGACTTTGGCTGCTTTTGCACTCATTTTCAGTATGTGACCATTTTCAGAGGTTAAGGCGCTCAACAGTGCCATGTGAATCATTCAAGCATAAAAAAGGCACCTAACTCAAGATATGAAACAGTGTTGTGTCACATAACAACTTAGCACTTTAGGCACTCTGTTACTAGCAGCCTATCACAAAAACACCCCCCCCCCCTCCAATTTTTTTAGTTGAATTTATGACAACTGCCAAAGACAACACCATGAGGGATCATCTTGACAGATAACGTTTCAAAAGGCAGCCGACATCCAACGAAGAGCTTTGAATGTCCTTCAGGAAGCCTGGAGAACTTTTCCTGAAGAGTACCTAAAGAAATAGCAGAAAAGCTTGCCTAAGAGCGTTCAGGCTGTGCCGAAGAATAAAGGTGATCGTACCAAATATCGAGGGTTGTTAGAATTGTACAAAATTTATTTTATCCATATATACACTGTATTTCTATTTGTTTGCATGCCACATTAAATTTCTGTGCCTATTTCCCATTTTCCAAGCAAAATACAAAGAAATTAGAGGTGGCTTTTGCACAGTACTGTACATTGACAATATAAACAATCACAGAGCACCACAGATCTGTCCTCGATGACACGTCCTTGTTGATGTAAATCAAACAATGTGTGTCACAGCTGATGACACAAGCTTCTCCCTCTGCCCTCGAGAGGCTGTGAATGGAGCTCAGATGGGAATAAGCTCTGTACTCTCAGACATCTCCTTGGAGATTAAACACGTTGGTCTCCAGAGTGGCTGCTTTTTGTAAAATATGCCAGGCACACAGTGCTTATCCAGCACAGAGTCTAAATATTACTGAAGGTAGCTTTTCCTCTTCCTGAACGAAAGCAGACAACAGTTTATGTACATGCGTGCACTCTGTGTGCGTTTTTGTGTGTAATTTTAGGACATTTGGCCAATGCTGCAACAGAGCTGATGAAGCTGGACCATGAGGAGCCTCAGCTGACAGAACCATATCTGTCCAAGCAGAAGAAGCTAATGGTGAGCTCTTGTGTGCGTGAATGTCAACATTTAACTTTTACTTGTCCTCTACCACTACGAATTCCTTATATATATATATATATATATATATATATATATATACACACACCAGAGGATAAATCCCACTGACTTTGGTGATTCCCTGACTTTTCCTTCACAGCGTTCCTATTTGTGGCTTTGAGTGAAATAATCTTTAGAGCTATTGAGCGGAGCGCTGTGAGTGGGCAGTAAGACTAGAAATGTGCTTTGTAGCCTAATTGTGAGTGCATTACAGTGCACTAGATTATTGTGAACATTTGTACGCACGTTCCCCCACAGAATGAATTATAAGGTGATGTTTCTCTTTCCATTCATCATTTCCATCCTTTGCAAATGACAACAACGTGTTAGCGGTCTGGCTTTAAATGCTGTTCCCAGCTGGAAATTTACAGAATGTTCTGAGAATGTTTTCAGCTGCAGGTTTTTATTTTTGTTCCCAAAATGGTTTTTAAAGGTAGGATAATGCTCTACAAAGTATTCTAAAAATATATTTTTTTAAATGAGCCTATTTGACTTTGGGTGAGAGTTGGACAGGTTACCAGTGCAGCCAAAGGTTCATGTTGAGTCCTGCTAAATAGAAAGCTGCACTTGCCCAAAGGTGAACTGGGAAAGGCTCCATTTATGTTATCGTGTAAGAATATCTCCCTTGAATTCAACACTGAAATATCAATTTTATGCTTGCTACTTTTTTTGTTTAATTGGCAGGCAAAAATCTTGGACCACGACAATGTGAACTACCTGAAGAAAATTCTGGGGGAGTTAGCCATGGTCTTAGATCAAGTGGAAGCTGAACTGGAGAAAAGGAAACTAGAGTATCAAGGTATGTCCAAATGATGACTGTCGAAGCACGCTCCGTACGATCTCTATAGTGCTGTTACTGCATTCTTCTCTGCTTCACAGGTCAGAAGTGTGAGTTGTGGCTTTGTGGACCTGAATTTACACTAGCTGACATCTGCCTCGGAGCCTTGTTGCACAGGCTCAAGTTCTTGGGACTTTCTAAGAAATACTGGGAGGACGGCAGCCGACCCAACCTGCAGTCGTTTTTTGTGCGTGTGCAAAAACGCTACGCTTTTCGCAAGGTCTTGGGTGACATCCACACGACCCTCCTGTCGGCGGTCCTACCCAACGCCTTCCGGATGGTAAAAAAGAAGCCGCCGTCCTTCTTCGGGGCCTCTTTTCTCATGGGCTCACTGGGCGGGATGGGCTACTTTGCCTACTGGTATTTAAAAAAGAAATACATGTAGTGAACGCCCTCTCGTTGTGTTAAATGTCTGTGTATTTGTGTGATGTTTCAACTTTTCTGTAATGTTTTATGACTGCAGGAAAACATAATGAATCTATATAAAGAACACTATTACTTACCTGGGTAAACAAAGAAATATTAAAACATTCCATAATAAGAAATTCTTGACAGCACATTTTCTGGTAATCAAGGCCTTCATAAAGGTTCATTTCTGGACACTTGCAGCTCTTTTGCATGCAAGCCCTCATTTAACTTTAGTTGAAGGCATGCATCCGGTCCACCTACACTCCAATCTTAAAGTAAAAAACCCAGATAAAACTTTAAACACAACAACAACAACAACAACAACAATAACAACAACAGGAGTTTTACCTTCGCATGCCACTAATATAGTCATCATTCATACCTGCTCCCCACTCCTCCATCTACCTGAGGTATAACCAGTAAAACCACATGGACGTGTACATGACAAATACTTTCTGAAAAGTGCTGTGCTGCCAGAAACTGCCACATGAAATGATGAAAGGGTGGAGGCAAACTTTGAAGGTATGCTTTGACATTTGGGGAAATGTGCTTATTGGCTTTCTTGCTGAGGCGTGGATGAGAAGATCAATACCACTCTTGTGTGTGGATGTTAAATATGAAGCTACAGGCCAGAAGATGACTAGCTTAGTTTAAAGACTGAAAACAAGGGGAACAGTTGCACTGTTCCCAAAAAATGTGACCAGCATTTCTGAATCTCACAATAATTTTACTATAGTATAAATAATATATGCTTATACTATAATTTAACTACGCTTAACACCGCTAAAGCTCACCAGCTCACCTAATATTGTTTAAAATAGGAATGTAGAGGTAGCAGCCAGTTAGCCACACCTGGCTCAAAAACCCCTTTATCATCTCAATAGATAAATATCACACCAATATAAAGCATATAAATGTAACCAGTGTGATTGCACAGCAAGAAGCGGCCTTTTTATTTGCTGTTTGTGTGCAACGTGAGCAAAATGTTAAAACCGAGGTGCAAATTGGAACATACAGCAGCAGTTTCATTATAATGTAAAATATAAGTGCAAAATAATAATTCAAGTTGGTTTGCCCCTTTCATAAAACAAGTGTTTATAGCTGCTGCGAATGTCACTCCATAGGGGAAATGTCAGCCATCATAGGGAGTGCACAGGCATGATATTGTTTAAATATTAATAGTACACGCTCTCCTGGAAGACATTTATAGCTTTGGATTCAGTTATACAATATACAGAGCGGCATCGCTGTGTCACGCCGTGAAATGGGTGTGAATGTTGGAGTGTCGCTTGTAAAGTTACAGAAAAGGTGCGCTTAGCATCCCTTAATCGCACAAAGAAAGATGTGTGTGCATGTGTGAGAATATATTTTCCGAAGCTCTTTATCAGCCATCTGACAAACAGTTCTGATGTGTGTGTATATATAAAAAAAAAAAAAAATCCCAGCTCGCCCCTACGGGCGGTCTTTTTGCCCTTCAAGCTCGGGTCCTCTACC